>CM046340.1:22954912-23554912 GCA_025403435.1 Artocarpus heterophyllus | reverse complement strand
CCATTGGTTTATTAAGAATGCCTAACTGGTTCCAACTAGCTATGATAAACATTTCTTCTAGAGTTCCTAAGCCTCCTATTAAAACAATGAAGGAAGAATTTGAAGAAAGGGACAAAAAAAATTTGGAATTGAGTAAATGTCCTCTTTTTTTTTTAACCAAAAAAATACGCTTTTTTTTATGCAGGTAAACTATCCCAGCTTATTTCAAAAAAATAAGGAAAATAACTATAGCAGGATAAGGAACCTCAACATGATGAAAAAAAAAACTAGAACCGTTTTGATGTATCTGAGCCGTTTTGTGCCAAAAACTGTCCAAAAAAAAAGAGGTCATTCAGCAAAAAATTTTTTTCCAAAAAGTCATTTTTAAAAATCTCCCAACAATGAATGTATCTGAGTGATGAATCATAAGTTTTAAACATTCAAGGATATTTTCGACTATTTTCTCAGTTCCTATGGTTTCACCATAAAGATTATCTTGAACAAGAAAACGAGGGAAAATACCTAGGACTCCTCCTACTTTGGCTCTGGTTGCGACAACTCCCATTAAACTAAGATTATTCCCTCCATACACAAGGTTTATCTTTTTTAGCCAAGGCTTGCCCTAAATGGAATGTGGCATTTAAATAGTCAGTACCCTTTCCTAGATTAGAACCATAAAACACACAAATGTTTTTGAAATTTAGAGATGATTGGGTCGAGGACTCCATAATGGTTTCTAAGAAACTAAGACTCTTTTTTCTTTAGACTTTATGTTTTTTTATGGCTTGAAAACTTTTTACACCGCTTTGAGTAAGACTCTCACAACGAATGAGATATAATACTTGATTGAGTATGATTGAAGACAAATGGGCAAGTGAAGATAGATGAAGATAGATGGACAAATATGACATAAATTTTTAAAATTTTTACCCAACAAGAACGATACAACTTTTGAAAAATTAATTACTATATAACTTTTGACAAAATGGATTTTTATAACTTTTGACAAAATGGGCAATTAATTGATTTTTTGTCACTAAAACCAAATTCATATCTCAAATAATTTCTTAACAATTTAAAAAGAAAAACACAAAAACTAAAAATTTTTATAGATTTTGCTTAAAACCAGACAACTAGGTAGTTGTTTCCCTTCGTTACAAATTGAACAATTGAGTCTTTTAACATTAGATTCCCTAGACGTTCTATTCCTGCATGAAATTGAGGCAAAAGTATACAAATGGCTCCATGAGTATAACCACTAGGATGGTCTAAAAGAGAATCTTGAAGATCATCTATGCTTTCTTTAGAAAGCCCATCTCTACAGAAAAGTATTTTATCCTCCCTATTTACAGACGTAAGACCTTTTGACTTACATCTGTGCTCACAATATTGACAAGAGCACTTAGGGCACTTAGATGCTATAGCTCGAGCTCTTATTTTCCTAGCACAAAGAGTTGTACCCATCTCCGAGAGACCTTTATTTGTGTCATCACTAGGATGAATAAAACTTTCTATATACATTTTTATATCAGTTGGAATTTTAAAAATGAGAAAAGATCCAAAGACAAGTGATTCGAGCTTTGCACTTTTGCCTAATTTCTTTTTGAGAAAGGGGAAGAAAGTATTTCTTTAGGTGATCATACTTAGGATCCATAATGAGAGAGAAAAAGAGATTCTTGAAAGTGAATTTAGAGCTTTGAGAGGAAGAGATTTGAGTGCTTTGAGTAGATCTAAGAGCTTTTAGGAAAGTATTGAGAAGATTTTGTGGGATTAAGAAAGAAAAAAGTTGAAAAATTTTTAAGAAAAGTGTTTAAAGATCAAAGAGACTTTGAAAGTATTCCAGAAATCTTTTGAGAAAAACTTTGAAGATCTAGAGAGAAGGAAGAGAGAAAATGAGAGCTTAGAGAGAGGGAGAAAATTTTAGAGAGGGAAAGAGCTGAGAATTCTAGGCTTGGATGTACAGTGAATGGTTTTATAAATAAAGAATGCGGTACTGTTTAGACATGAGGAAACTATTCTAACACATGTGAAAGTTTTTTTTGGGCGGGGCCAAGAGGTAATTGGGCTAAGTGATCTAAAAATGATAAAAAAACAACAACACTTATTTACAAAGAAAAAGAAAATATTTTTATGATTTTAAAAATTTTAATTTTTTTGTTTTTAAACTCTTTTTTAATTTTTTTGTGTTTTTATATTTTAAAGAAAAATTCTAAAAATTCATTTTAATCATTTCATTAAAATGCGTTTCTAGAGACCGTTGATACAAAGCACTAACTAATTCAACTTGATTATATCCGCCATAACCTCAGCCATTTTGAAAGAATTTTTAAAATTAATTTTTTGAAATTTAGAAAAAACAAAGAAAATACAGATACAACACACCAAAACAAAAATATAGAATTACAAAATACAGAAACATAGAAATACAAAAATACAAACACAAAAACATAATACAAGCATTAATCTATAATTATAATTTCTTTAGAATCAGAATTAATGACGTTGATGACTGGTAGATTAGTTACCCTAAACCTTCCCAGAAGATAACATTCCTAAAAAGTTAAGTTGTTGGATGCTTTAAAATTTTTTTTCTGAAACTCTTCTTCATCAGTGGGTTTACACATAAGTTCATCAATGAGTTCACCCATAAATTCATCTTTAGGTTCATCTTCAAAAACTTCATTTCCAAATTCTGTTTTAAAAACTGAATTTTCAGCATCAAAAGTTTCATTAGTTAAAACAATCATGGGATAGTTTTCAATTTTTGGAAAGACATTTAAGTCAAAGGCATTGGCCAAGTCAGGTAAAGGATCAATAGATGTTCCAGAAGTACTGCCCATAATGAAGTTCACTTCACACTTTCTAGAAGAAGATTGTACCATGTTAAACACGTTGAATTTTGAAGTCATATTTCTAAAAGACAATTTTAGTACTCCATTTCAATAATTAATTAAAGCATTGGAAGTTGCAAGAAATCAACAACCTAAAATGACAAGAATTCATATATCTAACTTGGCAACAAGTTGTGCAACCAAAAGAATAAAATCTACTAGGCAATAAAATTTGTCAATTTGAACGAACACATTTTCAACAACACCTCTTGGAATTTTTATAGAATGATCAGCTAACTAAAGACCCAACTGTGAGTAAATAGAATATGATAAAAGGTTGACACCAGCACCAAGATCTAGCAATACATGCTCAATTTTAGTGTTTCCTATGATACAAGAAATTGTGGGACAACTTGGATCTTTAAACTTAGGTGGTAATTCATATTAAATGATGAAACTAACACTCTCAGTTAAAATAACAGTATTAGCCACATTATGCTTCCTTTTAATTGCATACATATCTTTCAAAAATTTAGCATAAGATGGGACTTGTTTGATTGCATCTAAAATTGAAATATTAATTTTGACTTATTTGAAAAGTTAAAAAATTTTAGCACTTTTATTAGACTTCTCTTTTGAAAGCAAAGCTTGAGGAAAACGGAACCTTTGGAACAAATTTTTCTTTTGAAATGACTTTTTTTTTTTCAAAATTTTCTTCATCACTAATAATTTTATCATCACTTTCCAAAGTTTAATTAACCTTTTGATCTTTGGAAAGAATGGTTTTATCAACAACTTTTCCACATTGAAGAGTTGTGACAAAATTATTAGTTTATTGTTGTGATGGTGAACTAGAAGTGTTAACTTTATTACAGATGGATAATGTATAACTTGAGTAGAAAATTTTCCTTTTTCTTGAATGCGAAATGATGAAGTGAGATTAGAAATGAACTCTTTAATTTCATGAATATATTATGAAGTGCAAGTGTTGTGAACTTCTTGTTTTTAAATGAATGCTTTTTGAGCTTGTATGAATGATTGCAAAGTATCTTCAAGAGTTTTGACTAGAGAATGAAGATTTTCAGAAGGTGGAAAATTTTGTGGCGGCCTTTGAAAATTTTGTAAATTTGATGGAAATTGTTGATTTTAAGATTGTTGTGGAAATGATGGACAACTTTGAGAATTTTGAGGCGGAAGTGGTGGTGGTGGTGGTGGTTGAAATTACTATTGTGGTTGATTATTTCTCCAACTCAAATTAGGATGATTTCTCCATTGTAGATTATATGTGTCAGAATGTGAGATGGAAATAGATTCCTAACTAGGTCTAATTGATTTGTGTAATTTACCTGTTCATAGGACTCTTCCTTAAAACTGGGCATTCATAAGTTGAGTGTCCTAGAGTTTGGCAAACATGACACAAAGGCCCCCGTTTGGTTTTGTTCTCAAAATTTTTAGAATTTTTTTGCACATTTTTTGAAGTAAAAATTTTAAAACACTCTCAACACAATTCTCAAAAGATTCCCATGTTCCAAAAAAAAAAAACATTTTCACCTATTTGAAAACAATACCAAATGGCCCTAAAGTTTCAATTTTGGGTTCTTGTACATTCATATGTTCCATGACTTTAAGCTTTTTGGTCAAACATGTAATCCTACCATTTAGATTATTTTCTTGACTAAATTGATGTACACCTTTTTGAGACAAAGGAAAAAAAAAAGTACAGAAAAAGTAAAAAATTAGAAGTTAGAAGCTAGTTAGGTTAAATATTTAGAAAGTTAGAAATGCTGGAAATATAAAAGTTAGATGTTAGAAGAAAAAATAAAGTATAGAAAAATAAAATTATAGAAATAAAATATATATAATTAATAAGGTGGTTTATCTAGCCATATATATAATATCATATACTAATATATTGTCCTTATGTCTATTTGTTTCGCGGCAACGACACAAAAAGCTTGTTTAGCACTAAAAGTGTAAGTCTAATATAACCTCAAGTACAAGGTTACCTAAGTAGTAAAACTCGATGAATCCGAGGTCAATACTACGGGAAAAATGTATTGCAAAGGTCCACTATATTAGTTAATTAGTTTTAACTAAAAAATTTGAGGATTAAAAATAAATTTTTTACAATTTATTACAATATTTACACATTTTTTACTTTTTTTTCATTTTAGATTTTTTTATGATTTTTGAAACTTTAACAACAAGAAATAGGACTAAAATGGAATAGTAAATGGAATTTTAATAAATGCAATTAAATTAAAGATGGAACTTTAATAATAAGTGCAAATTAAGTTAGAATAAACAACAATTTTAAACAACACTAAGGATTAAAGGTTCTATTCTAGCAATTAACTTAAATATATTTTAGTTTTTCTAAAATTATTTATTAAAATAGTTTAATTATGCAATATGGCATTTTTTATCTACAATAAATCAAGAGTTATCAAGCATTTAATGTGCCAATTCATGTCTATAATGCACCAAAACTTATTTTTAACAAATATGTATGATTTTAGAATTAACTAACTAAAATTACCAACATGAATTAAAGTTAAGCATTTACCTTGTCATTCCCTGTATACGAGTAATCAAAGTGTTTTCAAGCATTACTCATACCAGCCTATGTCTACAATAAATCAAAACTTAATTTTGCAAGAGTTTTAGCCAAGTTAACATGAAAATCATAAGTTTTCTAAAAATGATTTTTGACATTATAACAACTAAGAAAACATTAAAAAGCTAAAAATATTTACCTTAATTTTGCCAGAATTTTCTCATCTCATCAGCAGAAAGGAAATTCAGAAAGCATATTGAAAGTAAAAACACATATAATTTTATTAAGCATAACTATTTTACAACATAAACTTAAAACGCTTTTATAAAAAACATAAAACTAAAATTAAGAGGAAAACTAACCTAAGAAGAAGGAAAAAGGAGAATTAACTCCAAATTATGGAGAAAGGTGCAAATTACAATGCATAGAAGGGGTATTTATAGTAGAAGGAAATCTACTGTTTACATGAATTTTTATATTTTTTATTTAATTGTGATTATTTTTGTTATTTTATTTGGATAGTTTTTATGCAAAATGACTAGGATACAAATTGAGTGATTTAGGATTTTGTTTTTGAAATGTTTATTTTGGTAGCCCACATTTTTGAATCTATTCAAATCATTTAAATTTGATTTTAACTAATTTCTTTTTACTTTCTTTTTTTCTTCTTTTTCTCTCGCGTGAATCAGGCCTGCCTTATGCTAATTTTACTCTCTGATCTGGTGCTTCACAGAGCAATGGAATGGGTGGAGATGCACTAAAGACCATCAGATGTGTCAATTTTTACTCATAGAACAGCAAGTGTTGAGGCACTAAAAGGAGAAGCGTTGCACCATTGGATCATAGACTAGTATACCAAATCGACGGCTACAAAGGCAGATGCACATAAAGGTCGCTTCATTGGATTCTCAAAGGGTACCTGGACACGCGGACGACACAGATCATCTTGGAAGCGTAATTGGTGGCCCTGGTTTTGCCACATGGCTTTTCTTTTGATTTTTATTTTCTTTTTGTTTTTTATTTTCTTTTTGATTTTTTGATGCATTTAAGATCTATTTTTGCCAGTTTTCATGCCGTTTTGCTCTTTTTTTCTTGTAGATTTCAAATCTAAAATAAAATAACAAACTAAAATTAATTATTTTATAAAAATAATTTTTCCAATAATTTAAAAACATTTATTTTACAGTTATACACACTAAAAATTACTAAAAATAAATAAAAATATCTTAAATTAGCAAACTTAGCAAATATATTATTTAAAACCTGAGAATATTTTTAGAAATTGCTAGGAATATTATAAAATATATTTACAAAGTCAAAAATTATTTACAAATACTTTAAGGCACAAAATAAATTCACACAATATTATTTTTATGGCTTTGATTATTTACAAAATAATTAACTATTAATCTCACAGAATTGATTCTAAAAATTACTAAAAATATTATTAAACATAAAAACACACTAAAAACATATTGTTAAATACATTTTCACACAAACATACTAAAATACTAATTAACACACAAATACTATAATTAAAAGATTTAACGAGAAATATAAATGCACAATGAAGATGTTTAGCTATAAGAAATGTGTATTTTTACTGTCTTATCAATAACCTTGAATATGGCCACATCAAACTTTGCACCAACATAGTCTATTTCTTTCATACTTCATCTATATCTTGATTAGTGTATTCTTTACTTCCACCAAACTAAAAAATAAAAATAAAATAGAATAAAATGTTAGAGCGATATCAATATGATCAAAGATAAAATATTGAAATCAATACAAGTAATTATATTTTTTGGGATTCCATTGAACCACTCATCCTCAATAATGTTGTAAATATACTTCATTATATAATATCTACATTCTACATTTCCAGGTTGTTCTAGAGCTTGTATAATTCTCCATTTTATGTAATGCTGGAAACTAAACTTTTTTCCTTTTTTTAACGACTTAAATTCGTAAAAGCCCTATATATGATGCATATAATTAAAATATAGTGAAGTTAATTGGCTTGCACTATAGTATTAATATCGCTCTAACTCTATTTGAACAAGGTCAATCCAATAGACTTATCCTTGCAGGGATCAATGACGACTAACATCCAATGTTCACTATGTACATGAAAAATAAGATTTGATCATGACATTTTTTGTTAAAAGTGAATATAAGCATGGCAAAATCCTTGCCCTCCATTATTAGATAAAAGATAAATTTTGCATTTTGGAGCACTCTTAATAGTTTTCAATAGCAAATCTGCTCTATTTTTTTTTTTTTTTGTATTTCCCTTTTTATTAGCAATGTACACTACTAGAAATTTGAGATTATACGACCCTTATGTAACAAATTTTTTTCAAAAACTGTCATGATAAGGGAAAAACACGGGGAGTTATGCAAGAAAAGACGAAAACCGTCATGGAAGGCAAGGTGGTCTATGACAACAGTTTTCTCCAAAAACCATCATGGTATGCTTGGCCTTCCACGATAGTTTTTAAAAAACCGTTGTGGAAGGCCATGACATACGATGACGGTTTTTGGAGAAAACCATCGTAGAAGATGACTTAAAAACCAACCCTTTTCCCAGCTCCATAAATCAAACATGAATCACAAACCTAGTTCTCAAATATACATCCAAAATGCTCCAAAACTGCTGCTCCATCCCTCTTTGCCTCCATCCTCCTTAATCTCCTACCTAGTTGTAAGTTTTTAAATTGGTGTTGATTTTGTTGTTTATTAATCTGTGTTTATTGTATTGTGGATGGGTATGATTAATTTGCTTTATTCATATAATTTATAATTAGAATATGATGGGTATGTGTAATTTATGAAATTTATTTTAATTGAATTGCTACTTATTATTTTGATTTAGGACTTGTGAAATGGATAGGAAATAGCTATCAGATTTTTGTTTGTCTAAAGAATATATGAATGGTGTGGAAGGGTTCTTGGGTTTTGCCAAAACTCATGCCAGTGATGATAAAATTCGATGTCCTTGTGTTCAATGTGGAAACAATAGATCTCATTCAATTCTAGTTGTTAGAGGACATTTATTTCGAAATGGAATTATAAGTAGTTATCAAACATGGCATTTTCATGGCGAGTCTAAGCTCAATCCAACTTTAGTAAGTAAAAAAAAGGAAGCTATTGTGGAGGATAATATGGATGATTACAACAATATGGTTGTCATAGTCAATGGTTTAGAAGAACACTTTTTACACCATCCGAATTTATTTGAGACAATAATGAATGATGTCGAAACACCCATGTATGAGGGGTGTACCAATTTAACCAAATTCACCACTTTAGTTGGATTATGGAATTTGAAAGCATCGGGTGGGTGGTCAAATTTTAGTTTCACAAAGCTTTTGAAATTTCTAGCTGGAAGGCTTCTACCAAAGGGTAATAAATTACCAACTAGTATGTATGACGCTAAGAAGACTTTGAACACTTTGGGAATGGAGTATGAGAAAATTCATGCTTGTGAAAATGATTGTGTTCTTTATAGGAATAAGTATAAGGACAAGAATTATTATCGGGTTTTTTAAAAATCAAGGTGGAAGAAAGGAAAGGAGTTAAAAGATAGTAAGAATGAAGTGCTAACAAAGGTGTTATGGTACATTCCATCGGTACCACATTTGAGGTGTTTATTCAAAAATGCAAAACATGCCAAGAATTTGAGATGGCATCATGATAAAAGAGTCGATGATGGTATGCTTAGACATCCGGTGGATTCACCACAATGGAAGACTTTTGAAGCCGATCATCTTGACTTTAGTGCAGATCCAAGAAATATACATTTTGCTTAGTCGACGGATGGAATACCCACATGGTATCATGAGTAGTAGGCATAGCATTTGGCCCATAATACTTGTTAACTACAATCTCTCTCCAAAGATGTGTATGAAGCAGAAGCTTTTAATGTTGTCTTTATTGATTTTAGGTCCTTACCAACCAGGCAATGACATTGATGTCTACTTTGCACCATTAATCAATGACCTAAAAACTTGTGAGAAAATGGAATTAAACTTAGAGATGCTTACTGAGAAGAGACGTTCACACTTCGTGCAATGTTGATATAGGTTATTAATGACTTCCTTGCACATGGCAATTTATTTGTTTTTTCGGTGAAGAGTTCTTTTGGTTGTCCTATTTTTATGAAGGAAACGTCTCATGAAAGGTTAAAGAATGGTAAGAAAACCATTTTTCTTGGTCATAAAAGATGGTTGTGAAGAGATCATCGTAAACAAAAGAAAGCCTTTGGTGGCAACATCGAAGAAAGAGACCCTTCTCATCCTTTGACAGGTGAACAAATATTTAAAATGGTAAAAGATATGAAATTGGTATTTGGGAAGAGAAAGCGAGATAAGGACAAGTCGCCGATAGATGGACCATGGAAAAAAAGATCAATCTTTTTTGATCTTCCATATTGGAAGAGACTTTTTGTTTGTCATTACTTGGATGTTATGCATATTGAGAAAAATGTTTGTGAATCCATAGTCAACACATTGGTTGACATTCCGGGCAAGCCTAAGGATGTTGAAAAAGCACGGTTGGATCTCATGGAAATGGAAATTATGCCTAATTTTTTTCTTAAAAAAGAGGGAACCACACTTACTTACCTTTGACGAAGCACATGTTATCAAGAGCGGAAAAGAGGAAGCTTTGTGAATGGCTTGCTTCATTGAATGTGCCAGATGGCTTTTCTTCGAACTTTAAAAAGTTGGTGTCAGTGAAGAATTTGAAACATATTGGCATGAAAACACATAATTGTCATGTGCTAATGCAACAATTACTACCACTTGCATTGCAGGGAATTCTAACAAAGGATGTGAGATTTACAATTAACAAGTTGTGCTTGTTCTTTAATTCAATATGCTCTAAGGTAATTGATCTACGTATGCTAGATTCACTACAATCAAAGTTGGTGCAAACCTTATGCATGCTTGAGAAGTATTTTCAACAGATATTTTTTGACATCATGATTCATCTAACGGTACACTTAATACATGAAGTCAAGTTATGTAGACCAATATATTTAGAAGGATGTACACATTTGAAAGATATATGAAGGTTTTGAAGGGCTGTGCGAACAAACAATATAGGTTAGAGGGATGTATCATAGGAGGTTACAAAGTTGAGGAATCGGTTGAATTTTGCTCTGAGTACTTGTCTAATGTAGAAGCAATTAGGGTGTCAAAGACAATAAACATTGAGGCTAGAGGACTATCTATTGGCAATCCTTCCTTGATAAATTGAGAGGAGTGAGAGCAAGCTTGTCTTTGTGTCTTGCACAATGCTGATGAAGTGGAGCCTTTCATTGAGGTGCACATGAAAGAATTAAAATAGGCAAACCCAAAAAGAGCAAGAAATGAGAAGTGATTGCAAGATGAACACAACCGGACCTTTCAGCTGTGGATTAGAGCACACATCTATGGCATGTGCTCCACATCACAAGATAAAGGCATGTCACAAGACTTAAAGAACCTAGCTAGAGGACGTCATCGGTAGTTATGAGGTATACGTCATATTCTATAGATGGTTACACTTTCTACACTCGCGAAAAATATGAGAAGCATCCTGTCCAAAATAGCGGTGTGACTCTTTGTGCCAAGGCTATGCATATTTCCTCCGCCAAGGACAAGAATCTAGTATATAGGACCATAAACTACTTTGGTTTCATTGAAGATATTTAGGAACTTGATTATAGGGGATTGCACGTAGCACTTTTTAAGGGTAAGTGGGCCGATAATAACTATGTTAAGACCGATAATGACGGCATCATGGTGGTTGAATTTAGAAGATTGGGATACAGGAATGATCCCTTCATTATGGCATCACAAGCAATCCAAGTTTTTTATACAACGGATCGCAAGATTTGGAATTGTCTCTAGTCGTACTATGAAGCCAAGACTAGAGTTATTGACGGTGAAAAAGTTGCTAAGGATTGCATGGACATCCTTTCATTCACAAAGGGATTGCCATCCGTCAAAGAGATAGATGATTTTGAAGATGATGTTTCGCACTTGTTTTGTGAAGATGTGGAATGGATATGTACTGAAAAACCAATGAAAAAAAAAGAGAAAAAACATGGGCATCTGTAAATAAATTTATGTTAATTTATTTAAATATATTTCTTTATTTAATTTTTCATCTTTTTTTAAGGTAAAGGATATCTATTTATAGTTACATTTGTAATGAAAACAACAAAAGTAAACACTCTGGGTCATTGGATACTTAACACACATGCTGGCCACCTTAGGCAAAGGAGAAAAACTTATGCAAGCGGTAATTTTAGATCAATTAATGTAAAGCTTATACGACGGTTTTTACAAAACTCGTTGTGTAAGCTTTACATTACACGTTGATTTTTACAAAAACCATTGTGCAAGAATAAGCATTACACGATGGATTTTGTAAAAACCGCCATGTAAGGTGGGCCCTAGGGTTTTATATTTTTTGACGCCCCCCCACAATCAAACTCGATCTCTCTCTCTCAAACTCTCTTTCTCTTTCTTTTAAACTCTCTCTCTCAAACTCACCATTGTCGTCACCCTCCCATCACCGTCGTCATCGCCATTGTCCTTGTGTAAGTTTTCTTCCTCTCTTTCCCTCTCTCCTCCCCCTTTGCCTCCTCCCTCTGTCTTTGCCTTCCCCCTCTGCCTCGTCCCCCGCCTCTCCCTGTTGCCTTTGCCCCCTCCCTCCTACTCCCTCTGCCCATACCCCTCCCCCTCCCCTGCCTCTGCCCCTGCCCCCCCTGCCCTTGCCCTCTCCCACCCCCGCCTTTCCCCATTGTCCCTGCCCTCCCCTTGCCCACTCTTCCCCCCCTCCCCCTCCCCCTCCCCTGCCTTCCCCCCCCCGCTCCCCCTCAGTCCCTGCCTCTCCCCCTCGCCCCCCTCCCTCACCCATGCCTCTTCCCCTTGCCCCCGCCTCTCTCCTTCTCTGCCCCCACCCCCACCCCTGCCTTCCCCCTTCACCTCCATCTCTATATCTATCTCTTCTAGCCGTTGATGTTGTTTGGGTGATTCTGATTTGTGAGAAATTAGAGATGATTTTTTGCGACGTTATGGGATTTTTTTTGTAATGAGGATAGAGTGGGTGAATAATACTATGGGTGGACGTGAGTTATGAGACATTTATGACATGAATTTTTTGTGACATTTTGTTTAATGACATTGTGGGTGAATATGATTTGATAAGTATTGACTTGTTTATGAGTGATAATAAAATATGATTTAGATGTTGGTTATGAATATGTGATTATTGTGTTATTTGGATGAAGATTTGATTTAAAAGTTGAAGCAGGTATGATGTGTTTGTATAACTTAGATTGACTAATAAGTATGTTTTTGTGTGTTGATAATTTTTATGAGTGATGATGATTAAATATGATTTAGATGTTGGTTATGAATGATTTGGATGAAGATTTAGTTTAAATATTGAAATGAGTATGATAAGTTTATGTACGTTAAATAGATTAAAAAGTATTTACATGTCTTGATTTGTTTATGCATGATTATTAAATATGATTTTAGTGTTTGTTATGAATATGTGATTGTTAGGGCATTTGAGTAAGGATTTGCGTAAAAATTTATTGAAATGGCACTACTATAAACTGTGGATTCCACGACGATTTATAGCCATCGTGGAAAAATTTCAGGCGGTTAAAAACTCGTCGTGAAAACTTCAGTCATTGTACAACATGGAGTTTTCACAACGGTCTTTTACTGTCGTGCAATAGAAAAATTGGCGTGGTAAGGGGTTGTGTGGAGTAGTTTCCACGACGGTTATTTGAAAAACTATCGTGGAAAAGAAGGTTTCCACGATGGTTACTTGAAAAACAGTCGTGGAAACCGTTGTGTTTCACGATAGTTTTTCAAATAACCATCATGGAAACCCTTGTGTTCCACGACGGTTTTTCAAATAACCATCGTGGAACACAAGGGTTTCCATGACAGTTATTTGAAAAACGGTCGTGGAACGCAAGGGTTTCCACGACGGTTTTCCAAATAACTGTCGTGGAAACTTTCTTTTCCATGACGGTTTTTCAAATAACTATCGTGGAAAATTGGCATTCCCTTAAAAAAATCTCCTAAAAATTTTTGATTTTCCATGGGATGGCCAGTCCCGTGTGTTATCCATTACAGCAAGGCCCTAATTGCATACAAAAATTGGTGTATATTGAAATTACAAGGTATTTACAAGATCATTTACATTTGAGCTATTTTGAACAATTATTTATCTACTATCTCCATCTATCTATCTAAAGAGCACATACCCATTTACAAATTGTACCCACTCTAATCTAACTTCATGTGTATATGTATGTATATAAAAATCTTTTTTTCCTAAGGCTTGTATACCACTTGTAATTATATCCCGCATGAAATGTAGAATAAAAAAACCACATTCTATGTTTCCTTGTTGTCTTGGACACTTACATTTGGAATAGAGCATTCCGTTCAGTCAGTTTGTGACACCGCTCCCCACTTAAGCTTCCAATCGTTAAGTACCCTAACAATGTGTCATGTTTAAATGAATTAATAGACGATACAATTACGTGGGACTAAAAACAGTTAATTTTATAAGAAAACATTAATACTTATAATCTCATGACTGATACAAAATCCTCACGTGGTGGGTGTCCGAGGGGGTCAAACCAATATATTTGGTCCTCCCATGGCAAAATAAGTCCCAACATCCAATGTTCTTCAACATTGTATGGCCAAAAGAATAATTTCTCCCTCGGTGCTTGAGATAATAGATGGAGGAGTGATGTGGCACACTCTCTACAATCACTCTGTAGGTCTCTGGCAGCACTTGAAACAATGGCCGGAGATATGAAGCCGAAATTTTAAGCCAAGCCTTGAAGTTCACAATATTCCACCAAAAAACTACAATAAAAAACAATACAGTCAATTATTTGAAAGCACGTTACAACTCTATCTATATTTTAAAAAAATGAAACAAGGATGGAGTTATTACCTGAGGAATACCAGGATACAGGTAGCCCCGATTTTATCAAAGTTGACGAAGTAGTAAATGTCTTCATACCCCACATAGATAGGCAATTCATTGCCAATGACATTTACTGATATCGGGCACTAAATCATCGACCCATCACACATGAAAAAATGTGCGTATAGAGCCAACTGCATAAATTCTTGAGGTACTAAAGCGAAGTTAAATGCAGGCAGTTGCTCATTAGCAACAGTTTGTTCTTGTTCTTATTCTACCTCAGGTTGTGATTCTCATGCTTTTGTAGAGCTTTTCTTTTTTTGGTGTTTCTTTCCGCTTAGATCTTATGGAGCATTGCTAGGCACTCAACTCATCTTCGTCAATGCGATGACTTCAACTAACCTCTTTGGCCATGCGATGAAGCTTGCGGCTGCTTCACCCATAGTTGTTGCTTTAAGTGTTGGAATAGGAATTTAGCTATTCTAACTGTTGGCTTTTGTTGGATTATGTGATTCAAATAAGTAGCGGAAAATCAAAATTAATTCCCATAAAACCCTCGTAGGATCCATGCAATTCGATCAGATTGACAAAAAAGTCATAGAATCTTACCAGGATGACAAAAGGGGCAAGATTTCTGGAAGGAGAGTGGGTTCACTCCGATGACACCCTAACTCGAGCTTTTTGTATTCGGGATCGGATTTAGACGTTGTTACTCAGAGCAACGCCCTCTACAGGTATCCACACTAACAGACTCTCTCAAAAATTGAATTGGTGTGCTAGCACCCTCTTCTTGTGTTAAATGACTCTCTAATTTTTTAGGTTTTAATGTTTTTTGCCTTTTAGAATAAGAGAATGTCTTTTCTCATCCAATTTGGCCAAAAACTCTAAAACAGATATATATATATATTGACTTTGAGATAGAGTCAGATTTTAACTAGGGTATACTGTAATTCAAATATGATTAAGAGAATCTGGATAATGTAAGATTCAATGAAACTAAACATATCTAGTACATCAAATCTGGACATTATCAGGTTCATTGAACCTAGACACAGTAAACCCAAAATTTATTTTTTGGTCTGTTCTAAGTGTGTGACCCTATAGGTTCACATAACGTTGGTAGTGAGCTTGAAATTCTGTCTCTGGCCTAGAACTCATAAGTAGCCTCTAGCAAGACATTATGATTACCCAAGTTATGCAATGTCAAAAATCCGACATAAACTAATCCACAATAAGTATTAAAGTCCTTTTGTCACTAGATACCTTGATTGAACATAAGGCAAGGTTTATGTCATCCTTATACTATTCAATCATATTATTTCTTGATCTTAAGTAGACTGATATTGATAACCCTTATCAATTCATTCCAGTATGGCCATACATTTTTCTTCAGTCTAACTTATCGAGGGGCCCATAGATATCTTTCTCATAATAAATGAGGGACAAATTCCTTCTTAATCACTCACATTCCTCACATGATTCACTCTATATCCCACAACAATCTATTCCATCATCCTATTAAAGATAATATTAGAATGTGTCAAAATATAGAACTTGTCATGTAGGAAACAATGGTATTTTCAAGTTAGAGGACTACGATAATACTATTGTGATGAAAATCACTTATGACAATTATCCATGCAGTATTCTCATAGCGGGTCAATCCAATACATCATTTCTCAAATATGTATCTATGAGTTGACTTAATATCTCATACACATGATCAGTAAAACATAATCATCAGTCAAACTTCATACTAGTCTTCATTCATTATTATGCGAATAATAATGACCGACTAGGGATAATTTATAATAGAATTCAATTTTCCCCTAAGAGTTTTACTATCAAGTCACATACTTGATGACCTTAGGCAGAATTAACTATTCATGCAATTAGAATCAAAAGCAATAATGAAATGCCTCTTTATTAATAAAATGCAAATGTAAAGAAGTCAAAATGTGGTCATTACATAATTGGCCTAGGGCACATCACTAACACTAACTCTGATGGTAGTGATGCTAACACGCACGTTCTCTTCCCCTAATAGTCGTCCATAAACTGTATCAGTTGGAAGACTCTCCATCCACACCTTCCCAAGTGCAACAAGTGCACACCCACCATTAACTCTATCCTCAACGAAGAGCCTACATTGTTCGAGCTCTTGATGAGAAGGTGACAATTGGACTTCTGAAGCTTCTGCTACATTATTGGGATGGTTACAACTAGCTTTGAAGCTGTTGCATTGTGAGATGCTATCATCCGTCGACTTGGCACATCCTTGGACGAGGGGGGTAGGGGCGAGGAGGGTGGGGGATAGGGGGTGGGTGGGGCCAAGGGGGGTGGGGACGAGGGGTTGGGTGGGGGTAAGGGGATGGGTGGGGCCGAGGGGGTGGGGGCGAGAGGGTGGGTGGGGCCAAGGGGTTGGGTGGGGTCAAGGGGGTGGGTGGGGTCAAGGGGGGTGGGGCCAAGGGGGTGCGGGGGAAGAGGAGAGAGAGAGGGAGGGGGAAGAGGAGAAAGAGAGGGAAGGGAGCTTACTGGTGGCGAGTAGGCAATGGCAGCGAGGTGAAGGTGATGGCGACGGAGGAGATAAGGATTTTAGAGAGAAAGAAAGAGGGATTTTAGAGAGAAAGAAAGAGTGATTTGAGAGAGTGTGAGGAATCTTGGAGAGAGAGTGAGAAATGCACGCATACACAAATATGGGTTGTTGGCATGAATTTCAAAAATTTAAAGATGGGAATTGGTGAAAGTACATCATCTTCTACGACGGTTTTTGCAGAAACTGTTGTGGAAGACTTTTCACAACATTGTGAGTTTTGTGAGAGGCTTTCCTTGACTAAAAAATTGTCTTAACTATTTCTTACACATAATATTCTTTGCTGCCCAGGGTGGTCAGCATGTGTGTTTAGCATCCAATGGCCCAGAATTTATACTTCATCTCAGTTTTCACCACAAATTTAACTATAGATAGATATACAAAACCCATAAAAAAAGATTGAAAAATGAAATAATTTAAAGAAAAATGTTAAAAGTAAATTAATATAAACATAAATTGGTTTATTGATGCTCATCTTTTTATCTTTTTTTTTCATAGGTTTCTCAATACATATCCATAACACATCTTCACGAAGCAAGTGCAAAACATCATCTTCAAAATTATCTATCCCTTCAACCAGTGGCAATCCCTTTGTGAATAAAGGGATGTCTGCACAATCCTCATCAACTTCTTCACACTCGATAACTATTCTTGGCTTTGTCGGGATGACTAGAGACAACTCCATGTCTTAAGAATCTGTAGTATAAAAAACTTGGATTGCTTGTGATGCCATAATGAAGGGATCATTCCTATATCCCAATCTTCTAAAGTCAACCACCGTGATACCGTCATCGTCATTCTTAACATAGTTATTACCGGCCCACTTGCACTTAAAAAGTGGTATACGTAATTCCCCCATAATCAAGTTCCCAAATATCTTCAATGAAACTAAAGTAGTTCATGGTCCCATATACCAGATTCTTGTCCTTGGCGGAGGCAATATGTATAGCCTCAGCACAGAGACTCACACCGTTATTTTGCATCGGATGCTTCTCATCTCTTTCGCAAGTGTAGAAAGTGTAACCATTAATGAAATATGACGTATACCTTGTAACTATAGATGACGGTCCTCTAGCTAGGTTCTTCAACTCTTGTGACGTGCCTCCATCTTGTGATGTGGAGCACTTGCCATAGATATGTGCTCTAATCTACAACCGAAAGGTCCGGTTGTGTTCATCTTGCAACCACTTCTCATTTCTTGCTCTTTTTGGGTATGCTGTTTTTAATTCGATCATGTGAGCCTCAATGAAAGGCTTTACTTCATTAGCATTGTGCAAGACATAAAGACAAGCTTGCTCCCACTCCTCTCCATTTACTGATGCAGGATTGCCCATAGATAGTCCCCTAGCCTCAGTGTTTATAGTCTTTGGCACCCCAATTGTGTCTGCATTAAATAGGTACTTGGAGCAAAATTCAACCGATTCCTCAACTATGTAACTTTCTACAATACATCCCTCCGGCCTATTTCGATTCTTCACATAGCCCTTCAAAACCTTCATATATCTTTCAAATGGGTACATCCATCTCAAATACACTGGTCTGCATAACTTAAGTTCACATACTAAGTGCACCAATAAATGAATCCTAATGTCAAGAAATGCCAATGGAAAATACATTTCAAGCATGCAGAAGGTTTGCACCAACTTTGATTGCAGTGAATCTAGCACAAGTGGATCAATGACCTTCAAGCATATTGAATTGAAGAACGAGCACAACTTGGAAATTGCAAATCTCACATTCTTTGTTAGAATTACATGCAAAGCAAGCGATAGTAATTACTACATCAACACATGACAATCGTGTGTTTTCATGCAAATAAGTTTCAAATCCTTCATCGACACGAACTTTTTGAAGTTTAAAGAATACCTGTTTGGCACTTTTAATGAAGCAAGCCATTCACAGAGCTTTCTCTTTTCTATTCTGGGTAACTGTGCTTTGCTAGAAGTAAGTAAGTATGGTTCCCTCTTTTCTTGAGAAACAAATTCCATTTCCATGAGATCCAACCAAGCTTTTTCACCATCCTTAGTCTTGCCCGGAATGTCAAGTAACGTGCCAACTACTGATTCACAAATGTTTTTTTTCAATATGCATAACATCCAAGCAATGACGAACAAAAAGCGTCTTCTAGTATGGAAGATCAAAGAAGATTGATCTTTTTTTCCATGGTCCATCATTTGGTGGCTTGTCCTTACCTCACTTTCTCTTACCGAATATGAATGTTATATCTTTTACCATTTCAAATATTTGTTCACCTATCAAAGGGTAAGGAGGGTCTCTTTCTTTGCTGTTGCCATCAAAGGCTTTCTTTTGTTTGCGGCAGTGATGATTTCTTGGCAACCATCTTCTATGACCAAGAAAAATAGTTTTCTTGCCATTCTTTAACCGGTTGTGAGACGTTTCCGTCATGCAAATAGGAAAACCAATAGAACTCTTCATCGAATAACCAGATAAATTACCATACGCGGAGAAGTCGTTAATTGTCTATATCAACATTGCACGAAGTGTGAACATCTCTTTTCGGTAAGCATCTCTAACTTCAACTCCATTTTCCCACAACTTTTTTAGGTCATTGATTAACGGTGCCAAGTATACATCAATGTCATTGCGTGGTTGGTGAGGACCCAAAATCAATAAAGACAACATTAAAAACTTCCGCTTTATGCACATCTTTAGGGGGAGATTATAGTTAACAAGTATTATGGGCCAAGTGTTATGCCTACTACTCATGCTACCATGTAGGTTCATTCCATCTATCGACAAAGCGAAATGTATGTTTCTTGGATCCGCACTAAAGTTGGGATGATCAGCTTCAAAAGTCTTCTATTGGGGTGAATCCGCTAGGTGTCTAAGCATACCATCATCCACATATTTGTCATGATGCCATGTCAAATTCTTGGCATGTTTTGGGTTTTCGAATAAACGCCTCAAACGTGGTACCGTTGGAATGTACCATAACACTTTCTTTGGCACAACATTCTTGCCATCTTTTGGCTCCTTTCTTTCTTCCACCTTGCTTGTTGACAAACTGGACAATAATTCTCGTCCTCATACTCATTCCTATAGAGAACACAATCATTTTCACAAGCATGAATTTTCTCATAATCCATTCCCAAAGTGCTCAAAGTCTTCTTAGCCTCATACATTCTCGTTGGTAATTTATTACCTTCTGGTAGAAGCCTTCTTAAAAATTCCAACAGCTTTGTGAAACTATAATTTGACCACCCATCCAACCCTTTCAAATTCCATAGTCCAACTAAAGCAGACAATCTAGTGAAATTGGTACACCCCTCATACACGGGTGTTTCTGCATCATTCATTATTGTCTCAAATAATTCCAGACAATGCACAAAGTGTTCTTCTAAATAGACCATGTCAACCATATTGTCTTGATCATCCATATTATCCTCCACAATAGCTTGCTTTTCTTTACTTAGTAAAGTTGGATTGAAATTAGACTCGCCATGAAAATGCCACGTTTGATAACTACTTATAATTCCATTTCGAAATAAATGTCCTCTAACAATTGGAATTGGGTGCAATCTATGGTTTCCACATTGAACACAAGGACACCAAATTTTATCACCATTGGCATGACTTTTGGCAAAATCCAATAACTCTTCCACACCGTTCACATACTCTCTAGATAATCGAAAATCTCACATCCATTTCCTATCCATTTTGCAATTCCTAAATTGAAATAATAAAACAAGTTGCACATACTCATTATAAAACAAAGAAATGATACCCATGATCCATAATACAAATTTCATGGAATAAACAACAAAATTAACAACTATTTATCAATTTCAGATTAATTATAGAACACAAGCAACAACACTTTATCAATTTCTAATAAAAACTTACCATTTGGGATGAGATTAAGGAGTTTGGAGGCAGAGAGGGATGGCGGTAGCTGATTCGGATGGGTCTATGTTTGTATTTAGGAAGTGAGTTTTTGAATTGTGTCTGAATGTCGAGGTGGGAAAAAAGGGTTTTAAGTAAGCTACCATGACGGTTTTGTTAAAAAACCGTCGTGGAATGTACTATTAGCTACTATGACGATTTTTTGAAAAACTGTCAAGGTAGCTCTCGTATTCCACGATGGCTTTTTAAAAAACCGTCGTGGTAGCTACCTATCTGTTCTACGATGGTCTTCGTTTTCGCGGGCATAACTCACTGCGCTTTTCTCGCCTTGCCACGATGGTTTTTAGGAAACGGTCGTTAAATAAAGGTCGTGTAATCAAAAAATTCTTATAGTGTCGGTTTATGTATTTGGGCCAATTTTGTAATAGGTTTATTTCGTTGCAATATATATTAGTGAAAATTATAATATATTGTAAATAATTAATTTATCACAACATCACATAATCATATAATTGAGATTTTGTGATTTTGTGAGGAATAGATAAATGATGTTGTGTAATATGTGATTATGTGATGTTGTGATGTTGGTTATGTAATTTGTGAAATATGATTTTTTTTAACTTTGATTATGAGAGTCTATGATTTTCTGCAATATGTGATTATATGATGTTGTGATTTGGTGGTCATTATATTAGGTAAAAATGTCTTAAGAGATAGATAATGACCACTAGGAGGAGGACTATGAAGAGTACACTCCATCTTCCGCTCAATATAGCAAGGCAAAACAAGTCAGTAAGCCTCAAACGCACACCAAATTCAATCCCAATGTAGATTTTGAGCGAAGTGCAATTTTGATGAAAAAAGTTCATTGAATGAAAAAGAGAGGTTTAAGAATATAAGTGACATTTGATTCAAAAGGCCAACTGAAAGGAGCACTCAGAAGTGAATTAAGCAGTTAGATTGGAGTTCTTAATCGAGAACACGTCCTCTATGGATTAAAGATTGGAGGTCTAAGAATTTGGACCAAGTAAAAGATGTGATTTGGAGAGAGGTTTACAAAGCTTTCACAGTTGAGGGGTGGTATAGGAAAAAGGCTTTGAAGGTTTGTGGCGAATTAGCAAAGGGGTTTAGATCCGACCTCTATGTTACCTTTGAAAGCCCAACCTTTCCATTCTGGAGGACGATGAAAATGCATATAAATGGCCTCCTACGGTAGTACACTATAACGCCCCCTTACGGACGTCACAGATGTCGTTATTTTCGTCATTGTTATCATTATTTTTAAGATAAACTATTTAAATTTAAACACAATTTGATAAACATATCCCAAGATCCATGCATACAAATTTATTTTTTAAAAAAAAAATATTCCAAATATTTCAAATCTTTTTTTTATATATAGTTTATCAATGCCAAATTAACAAAACCATAATTCAAATAAAATTTCAAAACAAACTTTAAAAACTGTTTAAATAGTTTATAGTTCAAACTTCTGCAAAATCAAAATAAATGTAAAACATGTCTTTTTACTTAATAGTGCAGAAATTTAAGCATTCAAAGAAATAAAAACATTGTTTTAAAAAAATTTCTTTCTTGGCGTACTTCCATTTCCAATCCATCATTCTTAGCCCACATGCCCGTCTTCGCCCTCCACCTATTCCAGGGTCCTTTTACTTTTATCTGCAACATGATTATAAATTAAGTAAGCAAAAGCTTAGTAAGTACTTTTTTTTTCTCACAACATAAAACATTTTATAAACACCTTTATGAAACATCATAATCATAATCCTCATTAACATAATAGTGCACTTGACATAGTTTCATATAGAACATATCTTTCATTATCATTATCATATTAAAAACTTCATTCGTTTTATCTTTGAGGGCCCAAGTGTTGTACCATAAACATCATCATCATAGGCACGCCATCATGAGAGGAGAGGGGTAGCTAATCTCAAACCAAACATGACAAGTCCAACCTTTGGGACATCATAAACATAAACATAAACATAGGGTGTGCAACACTTAATTAAGTGATACAGATATATAGATATACTTTTAACATACCTTGTCATTGAAACATTTGTTAAACTTTCTTGTTGCAACAAGAGTTTTCATAAGAAAAACCATATGTAAAAACAAACTTAAGAATCATCATAAAACATGTTCTCAAAATCTTTTCATAAACTTTTATCATGTTGCATGTGAGAATGTACTTACTTGTCTTGCTTGCTTACTAAACCTTAACTTGGGTGACGTTGCTGCGGTTCTCGGTGTGCTTGCCTTTTAAAGTGTTCATGTCAAACATTCATATTAACTATAAGTCACTAGCAATATATAAACATCTCATACTATCATTAAACATCACCTTATCACGTAATAATATAAAAAAGCACAAAATCACAATTTATGAACCAATGGCATAATTCCCAAAACTAGGCAGAATGACCTTTATTCACTTAAAAATTCATAATAATTTCATCTTAACTCCAAATCAGTCAAAACCTGTGGCATTAGAAACTAGACTGAAAAACAAAGAATTTGATATATCACACGTATAATTTGACAATAATTTACATGAAGAAAAAGTCCTCGAAATTCAATCTAAATTTTAGGTCTGTGTAAAACTGTACAGTTTTCAAGGTCAATTTCAAAAAAGCATAACTATTTAAAGAAAACTCCGATTCAAGCACTTCAAAAGCCAAAAGAAAGCTTAAGATGTCTGGTATTTGAAAACAAATATAAGAAAAATATAAACAGAGCAATACGTAGTCAAAAATTACTGAAACACAACTACTGTCAGATGTTTGTATGAAAAGCAGACTTAAGGCATCAAAAAAATTCAATACCAATTAATAAGCCAATAAAACCTCAATTAAAATTGTAAACACATAAATAACATGATACCAATTGATAATAAATATACACCTATAAAGATCTACATAATAAATATGAAAATATATGATATCTCTAATCTAGGGTTTAATGAGAAGTTAATCAAAACAACCAAATTATCAACTCTTTTCAATCACCAATTGACATGAAATACATACAATCAAAGAATCTTTGTGATGATAATAATAATTTTAATACTAACACAATACACCAAAACTATAACATATCCAAAAATTAGCTTCAAATAAATTTTTAACAATTCAAAACATGCATTAGAGTTCAGAGACCAAACAAACTCTAATTACCTAAAGCAGTGAGCAACACACGATCACAAAATTCCAATAATTAAAATAAAATTAATTTAACCCTAAAATTTTTATGACAACCTAATAACATATATATACAACACCACAAATTTGTTTAGCCATACAAATAGGCCACATAAACAAGAAGTACCGAATTCACTGAATAGATAGCCATAAAAACCTATCTTAAACAAAATTCAAGAACTCATAAAATATTCATCAAATAACTACAAAATTTTCCAGATCATAACTTAACATATGCATGAATATCTCTGTAAAATTTTGTTTAAATCAAAGGTCGTTTGCCCCTTAAACATGGACTATACTTTTGTACAAAATACCAATCAGCAACAGTTTGGTCATGAGTAGCAGAGAATGAAAATTTAATATCTTAACATAGAAAATTCCAAATAACGTGAAATTTTGAGGAATATCACATAACACATACATAAACATTAGACTAAAATTTTAGAGTAAACGAAAATTCGTAGACAAAGTTATGGGGGTCGGATTACAAAGGAAACAAAATTTCAGCAATAGTCTAGAATAAGTTTCTTACCTCCAAAATAATTCTTTGCAATTCCCTTGAATTTATCTAAGTGAAAACCCAATATTTCAATCAATTGTTTGCAAAAAATAAGTGAGAGAAGGGAAGAAAACATGGAGAAAAAGAGAGAGTGTCTAAGAAAATTTTAGAGAGAGAGAATTTTCTTTAGCTAAAAAATTAGAGAATGAAGGCTTTGGTGGCTTAGAGGTATATCTATAGGTTTATGAGGGAGAAGGGATTAGGTAACTGTAGAAAACCCTAATCCTAATCTAATTCAATTTCCCCCTTTTTTTGTCCTTTCTTCTTTTTTTTCCTTTTCTTTTCTTTTTTTCTCTTTGTTTACACGACAACCTACCGTTTCTTATATATAACCTAATATATAATATAATATATAACTTAATATAATATAAATAATAATCATACAGTTATAATATATTATAATATTATAAAATATAATAATGTAATATAATATAATTATAATACAAAATTATTTATACACAACAATAATATTTACTCTATGACCCAAAAATATTAATACACATGTAATTATCATGAAATCATTAATATTATAAAAATAAGAAAATATACAATAAAATTCACGTCATCATCAAGAATATAACCATAAGCATACATAGCCCTAGAATATTATAAAGATCATGAATTTATGGCAAGTTGAAAACTCAAAAAAAATAATAAATACTTTAAACTTATCATCATTTTTGACATGAACATCCTAACCACATCGATCCCACAAGGCCATCACCTGTCATCATACTCAAAATAAAAAGGTCAGTAACATTATATCATAAAGAAATTACTTAATATCGTTATATATCAATCGTTAACCTTTACATAAAAAATGGCGGATGTTACAATTCCCCCCACCTTATAAGAGTTTCGTCCTCGAAACTTAGAATAGTTGCAGATACTTGGCTCTCATTTCATCTTCACATTCCCATGTAGCTTCTTTGACCTTGTGATTCACTATAGAACTTTAATCAAAGGAATCTCTTTATTCCTTACGATTTTAGTTTTTCGATCTAAAATCCCAACTTGCTTTTCTTCATAACTGAGTTCTTCTTGTATTTCAATCATCTGCGGCTTTATCACATACATAGGATCTGAGGCATACTTTTTAAACATCGAAACTTAAAATGCATCGTGAATGGATGACATCTTTGATAGTAAACTCCATTGATAAGTTACCTTGCTTATCCGCTTCACAATTTCACAAAATTCGATAACCTCAGTTCAGCTTGCCTTTCTTTTTATTCTCATATCTTCCTTCATTGGCGCAACTTTTAAGAATATAGAATCGCTTACAACGAATTCCAAGGGCCTTCTCCTTTTATCGGCATAACTCTTCTGTCAACTTTGAGCAGTCTCGATTCTTTTACGTATTAACTTTACCATCTCTCTCGTCTCATTGACAAAATCTGTCTTTTCGATATCATTGCTTTCCATCATCTTCTTTTCACCAGCTTCGCGCCAACGTGAAGGCAATCTACATTTTCGTCCATATAAAGCCTCATAAGCTATCATTCCTATCGTCACCTGATAGCTGTTGTTATAAGCGAATTCTGCTAACAAAAACATTTTACACTATCTGGTCTTGTAATTAAGGGTACAAGCACGAAGCATATCCTCTAAACTCAAATTCATCTTCTGCACCTTTTTAACTATGTGGGGTGAATGCATGTTGATCATAGCTTGGGCATTAGTTAGGTTGATCTTGATCCCTTTTTGGTTTACCATGACCGAGAAACCTGTCCGAACCAACCCTGAGCGCGCACTTTACGGGGTTAAGCTTCATCCCATACTCTCATAGAATATCGAAGCTTGCTCAGAGATTGACAATGTGGTCCGCTAGTCAGATTGATTTGATGAGCATGTTGTCGACATAAGCCTCCATGTCTTGCCAATAGCTGAGCAAACATCTCGTTCACTAGGCACTGGTAGGTTGCTCTGGTATTCTTTAATCTGAAGGGCATGACCATATAGCAAAAAAGCCCTTGGTCTGTTGTAAAAGCAGTCTTGATTTGATCTTCTTCGGCTATCCTGATCTGATTGTAACTAGAGTAGGCTTCCATAAAGCTTAATAGCTTGTGTTTGGCTGTTGCGTCTACAAACTGATCTATCTGAGGAAGCAGATAGCAGTCCTTGGGGCAAGCCTTGTCCAGGTTGGTGTAATTGATGCAGACCCACTATTTCCCATTGGCTTTCTTGATAAGGACTACATTCGCAAGCCATTCCAGGTACATGACTTCTTAGATAAACCCAGCCTTCAGGAGCTTCTGCACTTCCTTGTTGATGGTAGCTTACCTCTTTGGGTTGAACGCTCTCTGTTTCTGGATGATTGGTTTGCACTCGGGGTGAACACTTAGATGATGACAGATGACGCTAGGGTCAATGCCGGGCATGTCTTCATGGGACCACACAAATACATCCCTATATTTAGTTAGGAACTTCTCTAGGTCGTCCTGGACCTTAGGTTTTAGCTGAGAACCAAGTTGAACTGTTTGGCCCGGATGTTCGGGGTCCAAACTATACGGCACCAACTCTTTCACTGGTGTGGTTCTCACCTCCTCTTCTGGAAGACGGGGGTTTAAGTCAAACAGCATTTTGGACTTCTGCTTGACAAGGAGCTGTATTTCGTCGACCTTGTAAATTGCCGAGATGCTCAATTGCCAAGCTGAAATCACCCTGACAGCATTCGCATAGTAGTCCCGAGAATCCGTCTATCATGATTTGATGACCCCAACCCCATTCTCCATTGGGAATTTCATTGCTAAATGGTTGGTGGAGACCACGGCCTTAAGGGTGTTCAGGGTTAGATGGCCAATGATAATATTGTATTGAGAAGGTTTGTCGACGATGAGGAAGTTGACGATGCACGTTACCCAAGCAGCCCCCTCTCTGAAGATGACCAAGAAGCGAACCTTTCCAACTACTCGGATGCATTCTCTAATGAAGCCATATAGAGGTGCCTGGACTGGGATGAGAATAGTGTTACTGATCTTCAATTTGTCATAGGCCTGTTTAAAAAGGATGTCGGCCGAACTACCATTGTCGATCAATACTCGTTAGACAATGTTGTTGGCGATCTACAGCTCACACACAAGAGCGTCATTGTGTGGATGAACAAGTCTATCTGCCTTTTCCTCAGTGAAGGTGATTAAAATGTCTTGTTGTCTGTAGATCTTGTTGATGTGCTTAGACATTCATAAGGTCACCCCTTTCGACCAACCAAGCCTCTTAGGTATATGTGCGCAGCCTACTTGAGGTGTCCCTAGTGAGAAGCCCACCGAATATTATGTGAACAATATTTGGGGATTCTGAGAGTCCCCACCATCGAGTGGTTGGGTCTATGCAACCCTGGTCAGCTGGTCATTTCTCCTGGCTATGGAACCAGGGGTTACGACTCGCTCAAAGAATTCAAGCAAATGTCCATCTCAGACCAGTCGTTCAATCTGGTCTTTGAGCTGGATAAAATCGAAAGTATTATGTCTGACATCCTTATGAAAGTTACAATACTTGTTCTAGTCTCCCTTGGCCTTGCTTCCCTTCAGCTTGGGCAAATCTACCATAAATTTCTGCCACTCACCTGGGCCAACACCTCATCAATGTTGGCAACCAATGATGTATAGCTTTGAAACTTTCCAATCGGCACCTTGGACTTCTTGGTCTTCTACTTCTCCTTCTTCTACTTTTTTTTTTGCTCTGCATTGGGTTGGTCTAGTGGGGATTTCTTTTTCTTCTCTCTCTTGCTGCCGTTACTACCCCCTTCCCTTTCTCGGCAACTCTTTTTGTAGCTCTGAGCATAGCCGAGCATCTTGGAAAACATGCTCGGTTGCTCAAAAGCAAGCAACCAAGTTAGCTTCTCATCTCAGATACCTCTAACAAAGGCATGTTTCAAGGTCTCATCTTCAATGTGTCTCACCTCTAGCGTTGCCCGAGTGAAACGGTTAATGTAATCCTTGACTCCCCTGTCCCCTTGCTTCACGGCATAGAGGTGAGTTATTTCTTTTCTCCTTGTCCTGGATGTTGAGAAAGCGGAGAAAAAGGCATACAATAGTTGATGAAAAGTAATAATGGTCCCTGGCTCAATACGCCTGAACCATTGCCAAGCTGGTCCAGTCAATGTAAGCAAAAAAGCTTTACATATTGCTGCATCACTAGCGTTTTGAAAAAGCATATGACCTCAGTAGTGCTCCACGTGCTCATCTACATCGGTCGTCCCACCATAGGCCTTGATCTGCAAGACCTTGAATTTTGGAGGCGTGGAGGCTGCATTATAAGGTCGGTAAATAGTGGGTCTAGCATGCTACCCTCATCCAACCCGAACCTGTTGTTCTAGATTTAGTCGATCTATCACTGGAGTTCCTGGAATTGGCGGCTGTTGATATCTTTGAGTAGTTCCACCCTATGTAGGGCATTGCCCTCAACCTTGTTGCCTCCTCTGGGTTGCCAGTCTTGCTAAACTTCCCCTGGCACCCAAGCTAGTCAAACATTGATGCTTGGGAGCCCTATGGAAATTGTCTTCGGCTACCTTGAGGGCCAATCTAGCCTTTTCGGACAAGTCAGTTATTAGCCGAGACAATAGAATAGTACATCTGAAGTGTTCAAAGTCAGCATCGTCTCAGTCTTTGGCCCCTTGCCTTGCTCGACCCCTGGCTTGGTCCTCCTAGACTAGGGGAAAGAGGACAGGAGCCTGTTGATGCTGTGCTTGTTGTTGGGCACGTTGTTATGTTAGTATTCTGATGGCATTCGTAAGTTATCGAATTAGATCTTGGGCAATTAGGTCCTCCATCTACTCGACCCTAGCCACACTACCTTGGCCCTCAGACTGGGATCTAGTAGCCCGAGGGCATCCTCGTAGTCTAGCTGGGTTCTAGTTATGGTTTTAGGCTTGGCCCAACCCTTCTTGTCAGGCACCCTCATCCTGGGTATTGCCTCTTATCACCATATTCGGGTTACAAGATTGGTCGTGGTTGATGATTTCAAATGAAGGTATAAGCGCCCTCCCTCTAGTGCCAAATTTTGATTCTTACTAGTAAATGGGGCGATTCAACACCACATATGGCTACGCACGGTGTTCAGACGGCTCTTCCTTACTCGTCTCAGCCTGCTTCGACATACCTACAACAAAAGGAGGGACACTTCGAAGGTAAAGGGAGAACATCAGTAAGGTACCAGATAAGGGCTCTCCGACGCTCAAGGCAGACGTTGCTTGTCAAAGAATGGGAGCTAGTTAGTTAGAAGAGCACCTTGGCCTGAGCTATAGTAAATGCGCTCTATTTATAGGCTGCCACTTGAACCAGGTGTTAGGTGGGTTTTACCCATGACCCGTGTGTCACATCAAGGCCTGTCAGAGGGTAGGTGACATGTGTCATAGTCTCCGCTGGCAGATTAGCCTCCATCTGACTACAAGAACGTGGCCATTTGGAGGCTTTTTGTGGCGGGTGGTTGTCCTTTTACAGGCTTTGACAATCCGACTCGAGCATGTGTCTTATCCAAGGTGGCGATAACTTGAGTCGCGGCCAACAAGAGCCCTGTAGAGCACCTTGATCGGACTAGCCAAGCTCTAGGGTCAATATCGTACATACCGGTGAGACCTGTCGTGCATATATGCCGACCACCAAGGATATGCTCCTCGGTGGACAAAGCCGAGCACACCCCAAACAGTTACCATTAGAGTTAGAATAGCTAAATTGTCTGTTCCGACATTTGAAGCAACAACTATGGGTGAAGCTGCCGGAAGCTTCATTGCATGGCCAAAGAGGTTAATTGAAGTTGTCACAATGACGAAGATGAGTCGAGCGCCTAGCCATATTCCACAAGATCTAGGGCAAAGAAACGCCCAAAAAAAAAAAAAAAGTTCTACAAAGGTAAGACAATCACAACCTGAGGTAGAACAAGAACGAGAACAACCCGTTGCGAATAGGCCACTGCTTGCATTTAACTTCTCTTTAATACCTCTAGAATTTATGCAGTTGGCTTTGTATGCACATTCTTTCATGTGTGATGGGTTGATGATTTAGTTCTCAATACCATAAAATATCACTGGTAATGAATTGCTTATCTATGTGGGACATGAAGACATTTACTACTTCATCATCTTTGATCAAATCAGGGTGAACTGTATAATGGTATACCTTAGGTAATAACTCTTTTCTTAAATTTTTACTTTTTTAAATCTAAGTAGAGTTGTAAGGTGCTTTCAAATAATTGAGTGCATTGTTTTTTATTATAGTTTTTTGGTGGAAAATTGAGAATTTCAAGGCAAGGTGCATAATTTTGGCTTCATATCTTTGGCAATTGTTTCAAGCGTTACAAGAGACCCACAAAGAGATAGCAAAGAGCGTGTCACATCACTCCTTCACCTATTAGCTCAAGCACCGAGGGGGAAATTATTCTTTGTGCCATACAATATTGGAGAACATTAAATGCTAGGCACTTATTTCACTGTGCAAGGACCAAATATATTGGTTTGATCCCCTCGGACACCCACCACGTGATGATTTTGTATCCCTCACGAGATTGTAAGTATCAATTTTTCTTATAAAATTAACTATGTTAAGTTTTATATAATTGTAATATTGTTTATTAATTCATTTAATCATGACCCATTATTAGAGCACTTAACGATTGGAAACTTCAAAAGGTAAGTGGTGTAACATTCCGACCGTATAGAATGCTATATTCCAAACATAAGTGTCTAAGACAACAAGGAAACATAAGATGTGGTTTTTTTATTCTACGTTTCATATGGAATATACTTAATAGTGGTATACAAGCCCTAGTAAAAAAAGAATTTTATATACATACAGATATAAATGATGTTATAATAGAATGGGTACAATTTGTAAATACGTATGTCATATTTAGATAGAGATAGTAGATACATGATTGTGCAAAGTAGTTCAAATATAAATAATTTTGTAAATACCTTGTAATTGCAATATGCATCACTTTTTGTATGCAATCAAGGCCTTGTAGTCATGGATAACACATGGGACTGGCCATCCTACGAGAAATAAAAAATTTAGGTAATTTTTTTTTTGTGCAAGACCCATTTTCTACGACAGCTTTAGCCAAAAATCGTTGTAGAAAATGTATCATACGCGGCGTATTTTACAAAAACCGTCGTGTAAAGCCGTGGTAAGCCAACTTCCCACGATGGTTTTTGTAAAAACTATCGTGGAAACATGACATTCCACGACGATTTTTATAAAAATCGTCATGGAAAATTTCTTCCATCACAATGGTTTCTACGAAAAAACCATCGTGATAGAGATCCCTCAAGACACTTGAAATTGGCGTCCATTCTAAGGTTTCATGACGGTAAAAAACCATCGTAAAAACTCGATTTTGTACCACGATGGAGCTTACAATAGTTTCTTTAACAGTCGTGAAAGTTTTCCACGATGGTTTTAAACCACGATGGAATGCCCACTCTGTAATAGTGGTAGCTGAGGCAGGAAGGGCATATAAAACTAAATTTAGTTAGAAACCCCCTGCTTGAACATTTTTGATACAAAGACTTATGTATACACTTTCGCCATTGATTGTTAACTAAATATTCATACATTTGTTAAATAAAGAAAGAAAAATAGATAAATTTTTTTTGTAATAAGATGATATAATACCATATAAAAAAGGATGAGATATTTTAAGATCATAAAGGGCCTGTTTGGTTCGAGTATTTGAATAGAATATTTGAATGAAGATTTAAATTTTTGTAAGAGAAAATACTATAGCAAAATGATTCAAACTGTGATTCGAGTATCGAAACAAACAGGCCCAAAATGTATATAACTTACTTGAAAGTACACTGAGATCCAACTTGTGCTTATTTACACCTTCTTTAAAAATTGAAGAATGTTCTCTTTTATGCGATAAATATCTTGTGGATATCTAACAATATCTTTTGGCTTCTCAATCTCAAGTAATTTGAATGGATAAATAACAATGAAGTTGTTGACGATGACGCTCGTGGAATGATGGAAGTCTTTAAAAGTCATGTCAATCTCAATCTCACACTTGGGAAACTCTTAAGAGTCATGTCCAACAATATCTTTTGGCATCTCAATCTCCAAGCAATTTTAAAAGCTTAAAGTCTGTCAAAGATAGAGAAAAACATAAACCATAAAAAGTAGCTATGATGGGGCAGAGAATTTAGATACGGCTAGTGTTCTAAACATAAAGCAGTCAAACAAGCATTATAATTTTTACATGTTTGATCAATCAACCAGCTTTCATTTTTTCTTTTTCACTTCCAATGCAACTGCCAAGGCCTAGTATAACCAAACATATATCTATGTAACGTTTTCGCAGTTGATCTATTTTGACCATGCAGCTATTTGTAGTTTATCCCTCATCTTCCAAAGACTTAGAAGCATAAAATTCTGCCTTCTGTCTTTACTCATCTATTTAAAAAAATCTGTATGCAGTCTATCTTGTAATTAAAAATCTATGACAACAATAAACATCACAATTATAATCACATATACATAACTTATTTTGCAGTGACACAAGCCCTCCACACAAAATTAACAGAAATCAATATTACACACAAAAAATTGAGTGAAGTACATCAAAAATGATTTAAGTACCTTAAAAAATGCTGACATTTTACAAATTGCTTAAGTTTAGATTGGTAAGCAACGTAGATTGAATTTTGAAGCAGTAACATTAATCATTTTTAAATAAAAATGTGGCAGTAATTGAATGGAAAACAAGTACAGAGATCCAAGAAGTGCCAAAACTTGAAAGAAAACACGTTATTTCTGTTCCCGCAAAAAGCAATAGACTATTGAGAAGTAGCTGAACAGATTAAATCTAATCCTTTTTTAAAGGAAAATCTAGAAAGGAAAGAAAACGAGTTTCAATTAGCCAAGAAATCTTTGAGAACGCTAAAATAATATAGTCCAAATTAAAGGTTTCTCTTTCCTAACGATCATAGATTCACCAAATCCTCAAAAGCCACAATCTTTCTGTTAGAAAATATAAAAGCCCTATTTTGACTTGCGGGATATCAAAAGGGAAAAAATACAAGAAAAGAAATTAATCACCAAACAATTTCTCACGCTATCTTTGCATCCTCAAATGAACTTTTATGATTGTATAGAGCGCCTTCTAATTTCGTAATATTGGATAAAATTACTGACAAGAAATAAATTTCCCACTAATTCTTTTATTTTCCAATAACTTGTGAGAACTTAGAATTAGAACCTAAAAAAAGGGAGCGAATAGAATAGCTTCTTTTTGCTAATGCAGAGCGAATCGAATATGAAGAAAGCAAAGATGATGTAGGAGGAGGATGAGACCGACAAACCCGAGAGAATTTTGCTACCACAGCAAGAAGATAGACTTACATACCAAAAGGGGATGGGACATGGATAATTGCTTGGGGTCGTTGGAATCGAAGGAGGGAAAGAGGGGCGTGGGGAGAAGAGAGGAGAAGTAAGGAAACGTAAGTTTAAGTGGAGAGGCTGAGAAACAAGAGGAGTGTTGGCTCGAATGAATTACGGCTCATTGTTTTGCCTCTTGAAAATCTACAAGGCGCCAATTTTTTTCATTTTTTTATTTGTTTTCATTAGTAGAAGGCAAGAACTGGTAAAGAAATCATTTTTGTTTTCTTGTTCTAAAGTCCATAAGGATCCTTAATTTTCCATTTTTTTGAATAAATCACTTTTAGAATTTTCTTCAAAATCTTTATTTCTTATTTAAATTAAAAAAAAAAGTGTATAATGTTATTTGTCTATCATAAGAAGAAAAGACTAATAATTTGTTAATACATAAACTAAAAGTAGGATGTACTAGTGACTAACATTTTCTCTAAGTTTTTTCTTAGTTTTTCTCTTAGTCTTTTCATCACAGACCCATTCACCTTCCTTTCGAATTAAATTTGACTCGTCACATACTGTCACGCCCCGGAGTACAGGAGGTGACGTGACGGATTATTTAAATTAATTAAAGAGAATTTAATTAAAAATCAAGAGTTTAGGGGTTGGATTAAGTATAAAATGTGAGGTTCATTAAAAACAACACCTTATAAAGAGTTCATATACATTAGGCAATTTAAAACATTAAACAAATAATAATTAAAACCATAAAGCCGCGAGTATGGGTTTCATAAACCCACAACTTGTGCACACACATAGAACTGACAATATCATAAATACAATCACAGTCCAGGGTACAAATAAAGTTAAGATTCTTACATGCCTTAATTTAAATAATACAAATAAATTAAATAACCCTTCTATTGCTCCTGAGTTCGGTCCGAAGAATCCTCTCTAAACCTAAATGGGAAACCACCTAGAGGGGGAAATTTAAAACAAATAAAACATGAGCGAAAGGCTAAGTAGGACTATGTTTTATTAAAATAATTTAATTCAAAGAAATATTTCATTGTTTAGGAGTACTCAAAAGAAACCTTAAATAAATAAATAAATAAATAATTTTGAGTATAACCGTCCTGACCCAGAACCGTCTACTCGCACAATCAGAAATATCATTTTTCTTGTCCTAGGCAAACCATAATATCACCACCGTAGTGGCCCAGCTGGGTTTCGGGACCTGCCCCCAAGGTCGATCGCTACACGACCCGATCTCTGATATGGCATCATGCCTATATGTTTATTATCATCATCATTCAAAACCCAATTACCGAGTGTTGTCATTTACATTCATTATGAAGTTCATTTCAGTTCACGGTATATCAAAATATAACCGATAAATTCATTTTCCAAACAACCATTGAAAACATTTTAATAGAAACCCTTTTTCAAAGCCAAATCATTTCAAAACCAGGCTACCAAAGAAATGGGATAGAAGTCCTACCTTAATACTCGTGCCGGTGCCCCACACCGTAATCCCGGTCCGCTATATGTTAGCTCCGCAGAACCACGAACGATCCTATATACAAACTAAGTCGATCAATATCTAGTTCGAGACATTCTATGTTGCTAAACCATTTCATGATGTCCTAGTGTGCCATTTGTATCTTTAAAATCATTCTATAAGGTTGGAATTTAAATCAGGGTTCAAAACAGTGAAAACGGGTGAAAATCACAAAATTTTCTATGCCTCGGTCGGCCTGCCGGACTTCTTGCTTCGGCCTGCCAAACTGCACAATTCGGCCTGCCGGAAGCAAAGTTCGGTCGGTCGAACAATTTCCTGGTTTGGCCTGCCGAACTAAAGAACACCGGCCTGCCGATCCCTATTTTGGCCTGCCAAACTGGGAAAACCCAGAAATTTCAGCCACGGGTTTCGATTTCCCCAAAACCTAAATCTTGATTCTAACCTGTTTTTCTCAAATCTTAGGCATGGAAAACATTCATAAATAATAGAAAAACATATTTAGACACTTTAAAACTCATTTAAACAAGATTCAAACACAAAAATCCTGAAAATCCAAAAATAGGAAAAATTGAGGAAAAATGAAAAATCTTGAATTTAATTCATTTTTCTTCAATCTAAGCTTAGATTCTAGTTGTTCTAAGTTCATTTAACTCAAATCCAAGGTTTTCTAAGCTTAAACAAACCTAGATTTCAAAAATGCACAAAATTGAAAATTTTGGAAAAAGTTTAAAAATTTCAAATCTAACCTCGAATCGAAGCTTCAATCTGCGTTCTCGGCTGCCAAATCACGTCCCCGAGCTTCCTCCTTGCTAACCCCAAGCTTGGATTTGAAATTGGGTTTCAAAATTTTAAGAGAAATAGAGAGAGAGGGGGGGTTGCCGAGAGAGATCAAGAGAGAGAGAGAGAGAGAGTGAATCAGGAGAGTGAGGAGAGAGGAGGAAGAGAGAGAATAAATAGAGAAAATCGGTGGGTGGTTTTACTGTGCGAAAACCATGTGCCGCCCACGGTTTTGTAAAACGGACTATTTTTAACATTTTGCCAATTGTTGTGTTTTAAAACTCAAAACATTATTTTAAAACAAAAAGAAATCATTTGAATTCATCAAATTAACAAAACAACCGAAAATTTAAAATCCAACCCAATAATCAAATTAATGTTAAAACATTAATTATGGCACACTAATTCATCATTTATATTACATTAACATTAAATAAATTTCAGGGCGTTACAACTCTCCACCCCTAAAAGAAATTTCGCCCTCGAATTTTACAACTCATCTTAGAAACAAAACAAATGCGGATACAATTCCCGCATGCTCGACTCTAATTCCCGAGTGGCTTCATCAACCCCGTGATGCTGCCACACGACCTTTACCAATGGTATCTCACGACGACGCAAACTAATCACTTTCCGGTCAATAATCTGAATCGGCACTTCTTCGTACGTCGTATCCTCCTGAACCTGCACATCGCGAAACGAAACTATCTTACCCTGCTCAAGGTGGACACTTCCTAAGCATCGACACATGAAACACATCGTGCACATGAGAAAGTTCGGGCGGAAGATCAAGCCGATAAGCAACCACACCAACATGCTGAGTGATCTCGAATGGCCCAATATACCTCGGCGCGAGCTTTCCACTCACTCTGAACCGCATAGTTCCCTTATGAGGCGATACCCTCAAGAGAACAAAATCTCCAACCGTGAACTCTAAGGGTCTACGTCTCCTATCCGCGTAGCTCTTCTGTCGACTCTGAGCTGCCCTCAACCGATCTCGAATCACCGCGACTTTCTTGTTGCTATCACGAATCTCATTCGGCCCAAGAATAACCCTATTTTCTAGCTCGGCCCAACACACAGGTGACCGACACGGTTGCCCATACAACGCCTCAAATGGTGCCATACCGATACTCGCCTGATAGCTATTGTTGTACGTGAACTCCGCCAAATGCAAACATTGCTTCCAGTTCCCGCCGAAGTCCAACACACAGGCACGCAACATATCCTCGAGAATCTGAATAACCCGCTCAGACTGCCCATCAGTCTGAGGATGAAACGCCGTACTGAAGTTCAAATCCGTACCTAAAGCCTCCTGAAAACTCTTCCAGTACTTAGCATTGAACCTGGTGTCTCGATCAGAGGTGATGGACAAAGGAACTCCATGCAACCTCACAATGTTCTGCATATACAACTCCCCGAGAACCTTCCTCAAACGTGTCGACCTAAATGGAATGAAATGCGCCGATTTCGTCAACCTGTCGACCACAACCCAAGCTGCATCTTGCCGCTGCTCCGTCCTCGGCAAACCTGTGAGAAAATCCATCGTCACATGCTCCCATTTCCACCCTGGAATAGGAAGCGACTGAAGCTGACCTGCAGGCTTCTGATGCTCGGCTTTCACCTGAAGACACATCAAACACTTGGCCACATACTCGCGAACATCTTTCTTCATGCCTCTCCACCAATACTGCCTCTTCAAATCACGATACATCTTGGTGCTCCCTGGATGAATAGCGAACTAAGACCTATGAGCTTCATCTAGAACGGCTTTCTTCACCTCGACGATAGCTGGAACTACAAGACTCTCCCGGAAGTACAACGATCCATCTGCATGCACGCTCCATTCCTCGAACTGCTCCTCGTTCTTAATCCGCGACCAAATCCCCTACAAATGCCGATCCTGCCACTGACTTTGCTTCACCATCCGAACAAGAGCTGGAGTCACTTCCACATGATACATCAAAACTCGATCACAGTCTTCATGATACAGTAGCCGATACTCACTCACGGTCGCATCCCTGCTCCAGTCCTCAAAAACCAAACAAGCGAGAATCCCTGAAGACTTCCTACTAAGCGCGTCCGCGACCACATTAGCTTTCCCGGGATGATACTGCAATGCAAAATCATAATCCTCCATATACTCTACCCATCTGCGCTGCCTCAAATTAAGATCCCTCTGAGTGAACAAATACCTCAAACTCTTGTGATCGGAGAAGACCTGAAACGACGCTTCATACAAGTAACACCTCCAAATCTTCAGCGCGTAAATCACCGCCGCAAGCTCTAAATCATGAGTAGGATAATTCCGCTCGTGAGGTCATAGCTGTCTCGATTCGTACGCAACCACACGTCCATGCTGCATCAACACGCATCCAAGTCCACGCCCTGAAGCATCTGCATAAACCTCATACGGCTTGTCACTGCTAGGAATAACTAACACTGGAGCTGAAGTCAACCGGTTCTTCAATTCCTGAAAAGCAAGCTCACAATCTTCATTCCACTCAAACGTGACATTTTTCTTGATCAATCTCATCAACGAAGCTGCAATCTTTGAAAAATCCTTTACAAATTTCCTGTAATAACCTGCAAGACCTAAGAAGCTACGAATCTCCGCCACATTCCTTGGTCGTTCCCACTCCAATATAGCTTCAATCTTGGACGGATCCACAGAAATACCATGATCCGAGATAACATGACCCAAAAACTTGACCTCAGTCAACCAGAACTCACACTTTTCCCTCTTAGCATACAACTGGTGCTCCCGCAGAGTCTAAAGCACAATCCGGAGATGCTGCTCATGCTCCTCCCAAGTCTTAGAATACACAAGAATATCATCGATGAACACGATCACGAACTGATCCAAGTACGGCCTAAATATCCTGTTCATCAAATCCATGAAAGCTGCCGGAGCATTTGTCAACCCAAACGACATAACCAGGAACTCAAAGTGCCCATACCGAGTCCTAAAAGCTGTCTTGGGAATATCCTCTTCCTTAATCCTGAGCTGATGATAACCCGACCGCAAATCAATCTTCGAGAAGTACCGCGAACCTCCCAACTGATCAAACAACTCATCAATCCTAGGCAAGGGATACTTGTTCTTCACCGTAACACGATTCAGCTGTCGATAATCCACACACAACCTGAGAGTCCCATCATGCTTCTTAGCAAACAAAACCGGTGCTCCCCACGGATATGTGCTGTTCTGAATATACCCTTTATCAGCAAGCTCCTGAAGTTGCTTCCTCAATTCCTTCATTTCTGCCGGTGCCATTTGATAAGGTGCCATAGAAATCGATGATGTCCCCGGAAACAACTCGATACCAAACTCAATTTCCCGATGCGGTGGTAATCCTGGCAACTCATCGGGGAAGACATCCTTGAACTCATCAACCACCGGAATCGCTACACTGCCACTCGAAACATAGGGCGCGCAATCTAGATTGGCAAGAAAAGCACAACAACATAGATTCCTTCGCCCTCCTAGACACGACTTCGTGAGACGCTCACTCATTAACCAATCACCACCACCTTGGTAAGTGATCACCGTCCCCCTATCAGACACTAGGGTCGCTCTTCTAAGTTGGCAATCCACGACTGCACTATACCTGGACAACCAGTCTATCCCTAGAATTACATCATAGGAGCTTATGGGGAGTATAATCAAATCATTTTTCAAAATCTCATCCCCAATCTTTATTTTACAGGATTTACACATACAATTTACATACACCCGCCCCAAGGGAGAAGTTATGACTAGGGGTTCATTAAACTCTTCTACCTCTAATCCCAAGGCATGTACAAAAGAACTCGAAATGAGAGAATGAGAGGCACCGGTATCGAATAAAACACGAGCTAAAGATCTAGAAACCAAGATCATACCATCAACAACCGCGTTACCAGTCTGAGAATCTGACCCTCCAGATGCCATTGCATGAACCTGCACTAGCGCCTTTGCTTTTCCTCTACCGACATTGCTAGGTCCTGGATTACTCGGCCGATGCTGTTGAGATGGAGACGACTACACACTACCTATACTCGGCACTCTATACTGAGGAACACTGCTCTGAAAATGCTGCGGCTGCTGCCCCCGTGCCGGATATGAGAATTGCTGAGGAGAGAACTGGGGATACTGCAACTGCGGATACTGCAGAGGCAGAGGTAGGGTCTAAGGCTGAGACGAACGATTGGCATCCTCCCCGGTCTGAGATCTAAGACGAGCACTCCTGATCGGGCAATTCCTCTTGATGTGTTCGAGCTGCTGACAGAAATGACAATGAAAGCTATAGGGATTGCTGCGCCCGCTGCCAGATGAACTGCTGCTACCACTGGTCGCACCGCCTTGCTTGCCTTTCCCCGGAGCTAGACGACTACTGGTGCTCTTCCTGCCACTCCTCTGCGGTCCTCCTGAAGCCTTGGCTCGGTCCTCACAATACTGCACATAATCATTCTCCACGGAGATCACCGACGACGTAAGCTCTCCGAAACTCCTAAGCCGCAGAGCAACCAACTGCCGCCGAATAGGAGCCTTGAGCCCTTCCTGAAACTTAATACACTTTTCACGCTTCGATGCCACCGCTGATGGAGCAAACCTAGCCAACTCATTAAACTTTGCCTCATACTCCCGAACTGATAGATCACCCTACTGCAACCTGTAGAACTCAACTACCTTCTGATCTCTATACCCCTGCGGAAAATATCGATCATAGAACAGCTCCTCGAACCTGTCCCAACTGATATCACCATCGCGCTCCAACGCTTAGCCTGTTTCCACCAAGTGTTAGCGCCACCCTCGAGCTTATACGCAGCAAACTCCACACGATACTCCTCAGGCACACCAAGAGTATCCAAATGCTTCAAGATCGAATCCAACCAATACTCTGCTAACTGTGGATCCCCATCGCCATCAAAAGTCAGAACTAATACCCGTCGAAATTCCTTAAAGTACGCATGCCGACTACCAACATCAGAATCTTCCGGTCTAGCCCTGGCTACCATATGCCAGAAAGCCGCAAACATAGACCTCATCATGCTCTCATCGTTTTCGAACTCGGCGTCAGCAGTCGAACGACGTCTAGGTGCCATTCTCTGACTTCTGAAAACAAAATTTGGACTGTCAGAGGTATTTCATTGTCAAACCTATGTGTGCACTGTTGGAATTAAAACATGAAACGCAGCGGAAGGAATGGATCGTTGACAAACAAAAATTTTCTGAAAACTTTGTTCATCGGGAATAGATATATAATTTCAATTATAGAAAGCTTTAGGAATTTTTTACTAACCTTTTGAAGATTATCAGGGTATCCTAGCTTTCCTCTTTGACACCACGATCTTCCAAACTAGGCCTCCCACACCAATGGAAAGACGAGTGGGCGTCAAACTGCAAGAATGAATTATCCTCACACTTTTCTGAATCTGCTATGTACTCAACACATGAGATAGCAGACCTTTTTCTTTAGAGAAGAACTCTCAGTTTTTCTCTCTAAAAATTATGTGAATAAAAATTACTGAGATAACTGTTATCTCTCCCTTTTTATAACTGAGCCATTAGTAATTTTACTTTCCCCTTTCTTTTTCTTTCCTTTTTCTTCTTTTTCTTTTTCGTTTTCTTTCTTTGTTTCCCGAATCATTTTTTTTTTAGATTCCTTATATATATATATATACATTCACGTTTACGGATTGTAAAAGTTGCCTCTTTTTTTTTTTTTTTTTTTGGGAACCGAATCAGATTCGGTTCCTTATTTATATATATATATATATATATATATATATAAAGGGGAAACGTGACTTTCACGTTTCCTCCCCCCTTTTTTTTAATTTATTTATATTATATTAATATATATATATATTAATATATTATAAAATCTTATATATATATATAAAAAGATTTGGTTCAAAACCATATATATATATAAATCTCAATTCAAAAATAAATCACATTTATTTAAGAATAGATTTTAACAATAATCAATTAATTAACTAATGCTCAGTTAAATGTGATAACATTTATCACATTACATTATGTGTCACAGAGAACATTTTTCTGTGTCACGTTGATAATTCAAGTGTGAAAAAAATTAATTCAGAATTCAAAAATTCTAAATTAAACATGTATAATTCATTCTATACAAAAATCCAATATAGTGTTACAGATGTGGTATTGGGGACCTATGGACCTATAACCCAAGCTCCAATAAATTTGACATTTAATCAAACTCTTTAATTAATGTGCCAAATTTATTAGTTTCAGTGTTACTCCACTAAAAACCTGAAACTGAACTCTTGAGATTACAGTGAAATTACTCAAAGAAAATTAGCGAGTAGTCCATTGATATAATCATTACATATAAGTCAGTCCTCCATAAATAGTTCATAATAAGAGCTAGGTTCAATTTCTGTTCACCTCTCTTATTACATCTTTATCATTGGGTTCCAATAATTCTCTAATGAACAATTAATTCATACTCTTATTATGAACGAGCGCTCTACTGTTCAAACCTTGAATTATCACTCAAGAGAACTATTTTTCTAACTTCCATAGGGAAGGAATGGATTCCATATCTGTATAATATTATTCCCAGCCATTTATTACTTTATGTTTCCAAGATGCTAAGTTATAACCTGTGCTCAGACAAATCTTACCATGCAAGTCAAAAAACATAATGTAATAAATAGAAGTCTAATAAATACTCAGGATTAAGACTGTCAAATATATGATCATCATAGTGATAAATTTGAATACTCTATTTGTAACGGATGATTATTAGAGATTCATAATTTATCTGGTCCAGTCCTATATAATCTCATTATATAAAGTACCTCCAATCCAATGTCTCTACATTAATAGTCCGGATAATGACTATTTCATTTGAGATGAGATTGGACCATACTTGTAATTTTTAATTAAAGATCCCAAACTTTAATTAATTATTACGGACTATTTAGATTATTATCTATAAATTTTATCCCTAAGCAAATAACACTTATATGCTAAATTTATAGTCACATAAATAATCATGGAATTTTCTTGATGTTTATAAATGTATTCATAATACATATAATCAACCAAAATAATAATAAATGTCATTTTATTTATTTATTAACAATATGTACAATGTCACAGCTTTTAGGGCACCAAACCCAACAATCTCCCACTTGCCCTAAAGCAGGTGAGACATGTCTCTAGGACCTAAGCCTTCCAAGTGTCCCTCAAAGCTCTTTGCGGGTAACGTCTTGGTGAAAGGGTCGGCAAGGTTGTTTTTTCGACGCTATCTTCATAACTTCCACATCGCCTCGATGCACTATCTCTCTAATCAAATGATATTTTCTTTCTATATGCTTTCCTCTTTTGTGGCTTCTAGGTTCTCTTGAATTTGCCACTGCACCACTATTGTCACAATACAGTGTGAGTGGTTTATCCATGCCTGGAACTACTTCCAAATCATTTAAGAACTTACGGAGCCAAACAGCTTCTTTAGCTGCTTCACAAGCAGCCACATATTCTGCTTCCATAGTTGAATCAGCAATACAAGATTGTTTGATGCTTCTCCAAACTATGGCTCCACCACCAAAAGTAAACACTGATCCAGACGTAGATTTACGTGTGTCTTTGTCTGATTGAAAATCAGAATCAGTGTATCCAATGGGAATTAAATTCTCACCAGAATAAACTAGCATATAGTTTCTCGTTCTCCTAAGATACTTGAGAATATGTTTAACCGCTACCCAATGATCTAATCCTGGGTTAGATTGATACCGACTGACTATACTCACCGCATAGCAAATGTCAGGTCTTGTACACAACTTGGCATACATTAGACTTCCTACTGCAGATGCATAGGGTACCCGTCTCATATTTTCTTCCTCTTGAGGTGTCTTAGGACACTGTTTTTTTGAAAGATAAACTCCATGACGTGTAGGCAAATTACCTTTCTTGGAGTTTTGCATCGAAAATTTGATAAGCACCTTGTCGATATACGATGCCTGAGACAGCGCCAACAGTTTGTTCTTGCGATCTCTTGTGAGTTGGATTCCAAGAACATAACTTGCTTCTCCTAAATCTTTCATTTGGAAATTGCTGGTGAACCATTTCTTTACATCAGATAATACGCCTACATCATTCCCAATGAGTAGGATATCATCTACATAAAGAACCAAGAAGACCACCTTCTTATCTTTGATGTACTTGTAAACACAAGGTTCATCAATATTTTGATCGAAACCATAAGATTTGATCACTTCATCAAATCTCAAGTTCCAAGATCTTGAAGCTTGCTTGAGTCCATAGATGGACCTCTGCAACTTGCAAACTTTTTGCTCTTGACCTTTGACTACAAACCCTTCTGGTTGCACCATATAGATGCTTTCCTCAAGATAGCCATTTAAAAAGGCAGTCTTGACATCCATTCGCCATATCTCATAATCAAGACAAGCAGCAATGGATAAAAGAATTCAAATGGATTTAAGCATAGCTACAGGCGAGAAAGTTTCTTCATAGTCAACTCCCTCCTTTTGGGTAAAACCCCTTGCCACAAGCCTAGCTTTGAAAGTCTCAACTTTCCCATCCACTCCTCTTTTCTTCTTGTAAATCCATTTGCACCCTATGGGTTTTATCCCTTCAGGTAGGTCTACAAGATCCCAGACTGAATTGGAGTACATGGACTCCATTTCAAGGTTCATAGCCTCCAGCCATTTTTCCTTCTCAGAAACTTCCATTGCATCACTATATGTCAATGGATCATCTTCACCATTATCAGAGATAGCAACATTTGCTTCTCCAAGTTACCTGTAGCGAGCAGGTGGTCTCACAACCCTCCCACTACGTCGAGGTGGTATGACATTCTGATAGGAAGATGTGGTCTCCTCATTTTGTCCTTCGACAACAGTTGTCGGTTGCGGTCTGATCTGATCAGAAAGTAACTCTTCAAGTACAATTTTGCTACGAGGTTAATAGTTTGTCATATAATCATTCTCGAGAAAAGTGGCATTTGTCGATACAAATACTTTCTTTTCCTGTGGACTATAAAATAAACCTCCCCTCGTTCCCTTTGGGTATCCCACAAATAAGCATACTTCAGAACGTGGTTCCAACTTCCCAGTCTTACCTTTCAGCACATGTGCTGGACACCCCCATATACGGATATGTCGCATACTAGGTTTGCGACCATTCCATAACTCTAGAGGTGTTTTTGAAATAGACTTAGATGGAACTATGTTTAGAAGATATACTGCAGTTTGTAGTGCATATCCCCAAAATGAAGTGGGTAATGATGAGTAGCTAAGCATGGATCTCACCATATCAAGCAACATTCTATTTCTTCTCTCTGCAACACCATTTTGTTGTGGTGTTCTAGGTGCGGTGAGTTGTGATAGAATACCATGTTCTATCATATAATCCTTGAATTCAGTATCAAGGTATTCTCCTCCTCGATCAGATCGAAGACTCTTCACCATCTTTCCTAATTGCTTTTCAGCTTTCGCTTGGAACTCTTTGAACTTTCCAAAAGTTTCAGATTTCCTTTGCATTAGGTATATGTAACCATACCTTGAATAATCGTCAATAAATGTGACGAAATATTCGTAACCACCACGGGCTTGTACATTCATTGGACCATAGACGTCTGAATGTATTAGCTCAAGTGGTTCCTTGGCCCTTTCGCCTTTTGTAGAGAAAGGCCTCTTAGTCATTTTACCTTCAAGACAAGATTCACAAACTGGCAGAAAACTAACTTTTAGCTCTTTTAAAGGACCTTCCTTTACCAGTCTGTTAATTCTGTCAAGGTTGACGTGACCTAATCTAAGGTGCCATAGGTATGTTTCATTATTAGAAGAAATCTTTTGCTTCTTGGGTTTAGGTTGTTCAACTTTGAACATTTCGGTATTGAGCAGTGCTTTTTCGTTGGGCCTTAAGGTGTAAAGCCCATTTTCCAGATGCGTAGAACAAATATCCAAACCATTTCTAGAAATATTAACATAATTATTATTAAAAGAAACATTAAACATTTGTTCAAACAACCTAGAAACAGAAATCAAATTTCTACAAAAACAAGGAATGTAATAGACATTGTCTAAAATTAAAAACTTATTTCTAAAATAAAGTTTAACAACTCCCACTGCTCTTGCCGAAACAACCTCTCCCGTTCCCACTCTCATCGTTTGTTCCCCGTCGGCAAGCTCCCTTGAAGAACTAAGCATCTGCAAAGAAGAACAAACATGGTTAGTTGCCCCTGAATCAATTATCCAAGGTGAAGTATCATCTTCAACTAAACAAGCTTCTAAAACGAGTAAATCTGATTTACCGTTGTTCTTCTTTTCTTTGAGCTCTTGAAGATACTTCTTGTAGTTTCTCTTCCAGTGCCCAACTACGCCGCAGTGGAAACATTTTCCTTTAGGCTTCTTTTGGTTGGAGCTCTTTTTGTTGTTGTTGCTTTTGTTCTTCTTAGGTTGCCCTCCATTCTTAGACTTACCACTTCCTTCAGTCCCCTTCCTTTTCTTATTCTTTTGGGTAGAAGAGGAGGGTTGAGCTTCTGCAACATTTGCCTCAGCTTCTTTAGTCTTTTCTTTCGAAATAGACTCGAAGGTTTGAAGTTCATTAAGCAACTCAGTCATGTTATATTTCAGCTTGTTCATGAAATAGTTGCTTTTGAACTGAAGGAACGCAGGGGAGAGGGTTTCTAAAATCATCCCCACCTGTGTGGCTTCATCTATCATAGCCCCGTTGACCTCGGCCTCATGGAGATAGTTAACCATGTTGAGAACATGTTCTCTGACCGAAATCCCTGCCTTCATTTTTGCATTCATTACTGCCTTAACAGCTTCGTGGCGTGCCTTTTCAGAAGGTTTACCAAACATGTCTTGTAGAGACTGCATTATCTCATAAGCGGTCTCCATGCTTTCGTGCTTCATCCTAAGCACGTCAGACATCCCAGCCAAAAGAAAACAGCGGGCCTTGTTGTTTGCCTGAATCCAACGATCATATGCTTCCCGTACATTACGAGGAGCATTGGCAACAGGCTCTGGAGGACATTCCTCGGTCAGGACAAACTTGTAACTTTCGCAAATTAGTACAATGTTCATATTACTCTTCCACTTGACAAAATTATCTCCGGTTAATTTTTTAGTTGAGAGAATGGCGATGATTGAATTAGACATTGTTGCTGTAATAAATAAATAAAATAGCATAAATTAAAATGGTTGCATAAACATCATAAATATATGTTTTGGAATAGTAAACGTGATGCATGATGCATATGAAAAACACAAAAAATATTTTACTAATTCCACGATTATTCAATTTTAATAAATAAAGTGCCGCCGTAGGGTAGGTCAAATTATTTATGAATTGAATTGAGACATTCTCAATTAATAAATATATTCAAAATATCTCATATTTTCTATATTTATTAATAACCGTTTATTTTGGTCAAGATATAATTAACAATTTAATTATGTCTTTATGAGTGTAACCTACTATTTTGGATTTTAACAACTTAACTCAAAATTGCCGCCGTAGGGTAGGTCAATTTTGAAATACATTATAAAATCCTATCTCAAGGAAGCCAACCTTGATATTGATTTAAATGGACACCCTCCGTAGGGAGGACGAAATCAAAGCGTCACGAGGCGCCACCTAAATCTCATGGTGTTGTACTAATAGTGGAGACCGCAGGTTATATTGTCATATTACCTTCTCCCACTCATTATTTTAAAAGATGTGTTTTATCTTATAAAACATCATATGTTTCATAATTCTAGTAGATAAAAACAATTTTTTTAATTACTAGATTATATTATGTGTTAATAGAATCTCATTCTATTTACACTTAAATAAATTACCAGATTTTCTAAAAATCTAAATTTATTATGAATTGTCTAAGTTACCAAATATTAAACAATTTAAAATTAGATAACTTAGAATTAATGTGAATTTTACCAAGTCTTAACTGTTAAAACTAAATTCACATTATTTGGTTGATTAATAAATTAAGATTCTATAAAACCAACCCAATTAATTTAATCTCATTAAATTAATGCTAACACATATTAAATCATTTTATAAACTCCTTTATAAAAATAATATGCTAAGCGTATGCATGTCATGTTACAATAACTATAAGTGGGCACTTTCCTAGATGACATGTTATCATGCATGAACATGTTATCACAATCATCACATGAAAATAAAAATGAAAATAAACAATGAATTTTTGACCGGGTCCTTTTGGATAATTAAAATTACAACCCAAAAAATAAAAATATAAAAAAAATAAAATTACATGGGTCTTCTTGTAATTTATACATAATTCCCTGCTCCAATTTTGTAGTCTTCATCAAGTGGTTTATTGTGCAACAATTTGCTGGACTACCTTTGAAATTTGATAGGCCCAAAGTTCTCAACTGGCCCAAAAAATTCAATGGACATCTTTTTCTTCATCGCTCCACGTGTTGCAAGTGAATGAGAGGAGAGAAGAGAAAAAATAATAATAATAATAATAAATTACAAAAATCCTATACCCCTTTATGGGTTTACACAGATTGATCTAATCAAACTGAAAATAAAATTATTAATCCAAAAGGACCATATAATTAACGACCAAAAATCCTTTCATTAAACAACCATTCATCACATGAATAAAAATTAACAAAGATGCAAAGTGCCCACAAACATGCATCAAAAACATGATATCATCAAAATAAAATCATGTTTAATTAAAATTATATATGCTATAACCCGCTCTGATGCCATTTGTTGGAATTAAAACATGAAACGCAGCGGAAGGAACGGATCGTTGACAAACAAAAATTTTCTGAAAACTTTGTTCATCGGGAATAGATATATAATTTTAATTATAGAAAGCTTTAGGAATTTTTTACTAACATTTTGAAGACTATCAGGGTATCCTACCTTTCCTCTTTGACACTACGATCTTCCATACCAGACCTCCACACCAATGGAAAGATGAGTGGGCGTCAAACTGCAAGAATGAATTATCCTCACACTTTTCTGAATCTGCTATGTACTCAACACATGAGATAGCAGACCTTTTTCTTTAGAGAAGAACTCTCAGTTTTTCTCTCTAAAAATTATGTGAATAAAAATTACTGAGATAACTGTTATCTCTCCCTTTTTATAACTGAGCCATTAGTAATTTTACTTTCCCTTTTCTTTTTCTTTCCTTTTTCTTCTTTTTCTTTTTCGTTTTCTTTCTTTGTTTCCCGAATCATTTTTTTTTTGAGATTCCTTATATATATATATATACATTCACGTTTACGGATTGTAAACGTTGCCTCTTTTTTTTTTTTTTTTTTGGGAACCGAATCAGATTCGGTTCCTTATTTATATATATATATATAAAGGAGAAACGTGACTTTCATGTTTCCTTCCCCCCTTTTTTTTAATTTATTTATATTATATTAATATATATATATTAATATATTATAAAATCTTATATATATATATATAAAGATTTGGTTCAAAACCATATATATATATATAAATCTCAATTCAAAAATAAATCACATTTATTTAAGAATAGATTTTAACAATAATCAATTAATTAACTAATGCTCAGTTAAATGTGATAACATTTATCACATTACATTACGTGTCACAGAGAACATTTTTCTGTGTCACGTTAATAATTCAAGTGTGAAAAAAATTAATTCTGAATTAATCATGTATAATTCATTTTATGCAAAAATCCAATATAGTGTTACAGAGATGGTATTGGGGACCTATGGACCTATAACCCAAGCTCCAATAAATTTGACATTTAATCAAACTCTTTAATTAATGTGCCAAATTTATTAGTTTCAGTGTTACTCCACTAAAAACCTGAAACTGAACTCTTGAGATTACAGTGAAATTACTCAAAGAAAATTAGCGAGTAGTCCATTGATATAATCATTACATATAAGTTAGTCCTCCATAAATAGTTCATAATAAGAGCTAGGTTCAATTTCCGTTCACCTCTCTTATTACATCTTTATCCTTGGGTTCCAATAATTCTCTAATGAACAATTAATTCATAATCTTATTATGAACGAGCGCTCTACTGTTCAAACCTTGAATTATCACTCAAGAGAACTATTTTTCTAACTTCCATAGGGAAGGAATGGATTCCATATCTGTATAATATTATTCCCAGCCATTTATTACTTTATGTTTCCAAGATGCTAAGTTATAATCTGTGCTCAGACAAATCTTACCATGCAAATCAAAAAACATAATGTAATAAATAGGAGTCTAATAAATACTCAGGATTAAGACTGTCAAATATATGATCATCATAGTGATAAATTTGAATACTCTATTTGTAACGGATGATTATTAGAGATTCATAATTTATCTGGTCCAGTCCTATATAATCTCATTATATAAAGTACCTCCAATCCAATGTCTCTACATTAATAGTCCGGATAATGACTATTTCATTTTAGATGAGATTGGACCGTACTTGTAATTTTTAATTAAAGATCCCAAACTTTAATTAATTATTACGGACTATTTAGATTATTATCTATAAATTTTATTCCTAAGCAAATAACACTTATATGCTAAATTTATAGTCACATAAATAATCATGGAATTTTCTTGATGTTTATAAATGTATTCAGAATACATATAATCAACCAAAATAATAATAAATGTCATTTTATTTATTTATTAACAATATGTACAATGTCACAGCTTTTAGGGCACCAAATCCAACATGCACAACTCCCAAGGTTCATAACCTTGAGCTCTGATACCATTCTGTCACGCCCCGGAGTACCGGAGGTGACGTGGTGGATTATTTAAATTAATTAAAGATAATTTAATTAAAAATCAAGAGTTTAGGGATTGGATTAATTATAAAATGTGAGGTTCATTAAAAACAACACCTTATAAAGAGTTCATATACATTAGGCAATTTAAAACATTAAACGAATAATAATTAAAACCATAAAGCCGCGAGTATGGGTTCCATAAACCCACAACTTGTGTACACACATGGTACTGACAATATCATAAATACAATCATAGTCCAGGATACAAACAAAGTTAAGATTCTTACATGCCTTGATTTAAATAATACAAATAAATTAAATAATCCTTCTATTGCTCCTGAGTTTGGTCCGAAGAATCCTCTCCAAACCTAAATGGGAAACCACCTAGAGGGGGAAATTTAAAACAAATAAAACGTGAGCGAAAGGCTCAGTAGGACTATGTTTTATTAAAATAATTTAATTCAAAGAAATATTTCATTGTTTAGGAGTACTCAAAAGAAACCTTAAATAAATAAATAAATAAATAATTTTGAGTAGAACTGTCTTGACCTAGAACCGTCTACTCGCACAATCAGAAATATCATTTTTCTTGTCCTAGGCAAACCATAATATCTCCACCGTAGTGGCCCAGCTGGGTTTCGGGACCTGCCCCCAAGGTCGATCGCTACACGACCCGATCTCTGATATGGCATCATGTCTATATGTTTATTATCATCATCACTCAAAACCCAATTACCGAGTGTTGTCATTTACATTCATTATGAAGTTCATTTCAGTTCACGGTATATCAAAATATAACCGATAAATTCATTTTCCAAACAACCGTTGAAAACATTTTAATAGAAACCCTTTTTCAAAGCCAAATCATTTCAAAACCCGGCTACCAAAGAAATGGGGTAGAATTCCTACCTCAATACTCGTGCCGGTGCGCCTGTAACGCCCCTTAATTCAACGTCACAGATATCGTTACATACTTATATTCATTTATGCTTAAACAATAAAACTTATAGATAATATCAACTCAATCGTTATTATAGATTTTAAAAGTACTTAAACTTACATTACCAGGATCCATTCATACAATTTTTTTTTTATTTTTTTTTTTAAACTTACGTTGTTTCGAAGAACATAGATTAATTTTATTCCATAACATAATTTATTCGTTTATACTTAAATTATTCATGAACTTATTTAATAATAATTGATAATCAAATAGTAAAATCAAGACTTATTAAAATCTCACATTAAATCACTTTGATCATCACATCTTTAAAATCCACTTATTCCCACAGTTCGGCACGCCGAACTTGGGACTTCGGCAAGCCGAACAACATCAGCAAGCCAGAGCGTCTTTCACCGGCAGGCCGGCAGAAGCTTTGTAATTCGGACCAAAAATTCATCCAGGTTCGGCAGGCCGAAAAATAGATCGGTCGGCCGATCTTCTGGTCTTCGGCAGGCCGGACACGGAGTTCGGTAGGCCGTCCGAGTCCAAATTTACTTTAAAAAAAATTAAAACGTTCTAGCTTTACTTAAAATATAACGGAAGTTCATATTTCATAAAAAATGATAAAATAACTTATAAAACCATAATATAAGTATTCTTAAAAAAAACTCAACATATAATATGTTCAAAATATATAATTTTATTAAATCATAAATTCATTTCTTCTTGGCGTGCTTCCGGTTACAATTCATCGTTCATGTTGCTCACACGCCGTTCCATGTCCTCCACCTATTCCATGACTCTCTTACCCTTATCTGCAACATGACATATAAAACATGAATAAGCTAATGCTTAGTAAGTACATAAAATTCTCACAATTTAAAACATTTCATAAACATCATCATCATCATCATCGTATCATAAAAGTGCCTTAAGCACAATTTCATAGAAACATATCTTTCATAATATTGACCATTTTAAAATTTATCCCATATATATATATATATTTTTTTTATTCTTAAGGGCCCAAGTGTTGCACCATAAACATCATCATTGGCGCGCCGTCATGAGAGGAGAAGGGTAGCTAATCCCAAACCAAACATGACATCATAACATATCATTTTATAACATTGGGTGTGCAACACTTATTAGGTGATACATATATACATAATTTTCATACTTTGAAACATACCATAATCATCATACATGCATAACTTTAAATCATGAAAAACTTTTCATAAGAAATCCTTTAAGAAAAATCATCATAAAATCATCATGAAAATCCTTGTAAACATATCATTAAACCTTGAAAAAGTGTCATGTTGCAGGTGAGAATGTACTTACTTTATCGATAGCTTACTTAACCTTAATATTGCACTTGGTGACGACACCGCGGTCTCGTTGTGCTCGCTTCCTTAAGTGTCCATGCAATATATCCATTTTAAGATGCAATAAAAAAAATCAATACTTATCATAAAATACCCATACACTCATCTCATATTTTAAATATTATTCAAAACCCTACATCTAAACATAATTATCTTTTAAATAAAACATTTTCGAACAATTAATATATTTATATTGTAATTCAAAACTTCATACAAGCATCATATTATCATGCATGAAATTATTTTTATTATCATAAAATCTTTTAAACATACATAACATTTTATAATCAAAAATCCAGAAATAACATTTATTAAAACATTTCATAATCATAAAATACATTCATCTTACATACTCATACATAAGCATAATTAACAACTTTTCACGAAAACATCATTCTTTACCTATTGAATAATCATTACATTTTTCATACCTTCAAAATTAAACAGTAACATTTTACTGTGAGGGGTAGAAGACAGAAATATTCATTTTTCATAAAACGTTAAAATGACATAAAACGTGAAGAGACATCACACATAACAAAATACAATACCTAAAGAAGACATTGTAGACGAAATTTGAAGAGGAGAACATCTTTTTACATTTACCAAAAAAAAACTGAATTCATACCTTGAAGTTTCTTCTCGAAATTCTTGAATTCGATCAACGAAACAAGACTTCTCTCTTTTTTTTTTTTTACAATATGCTCAGAAAATTTCCGTGGAAGAGAGAAAGAAATTTCGTGAGGAAGGGAAGAGGAAGAGAAGTGAAAGAATGTCTCAGAAATTTTTTGAGAGGCAAAACGTGTGAAGGAGAGAAAATAATGAAAAAGGAAACGTTAAAAATTTTAACGCAATAAACACCATTGATGGGAATTCAATTCCCTTCATTAAGTCAGAAAAATTCTGACTGTTGGGGGCGTGACATGAGGCGTGGGAGGAGGAAGAGAAAATAATGAGAGAACGTCTCAGAACCGAGAAAAATTATTTGAGGAAAGAGCGTTAAATTTTTTTAAACATAATGTGTATAATAAAGAGTCATTACTCTTCATTACGTCAGAAATTTCTGACTATGAAGAAGGTGATTGGCGTGGGACAGGAGGAGAAAGAAAAAGAAAGTTAAACATCATCAATCTTACCTTAATTTACCTTCTAAAAATAGGAAACTTCTTAAAATAATACAAATCTAATCCTTTAATTTCCTTAACTGATAAAAACATTCCATTATTATGCCAATTAATCATATTTATTCACCCAATTAACGTAATTAACTCAGCTATAACTCCGGAGAGATTTCTGCTGACGGTTTGTCAGCCTTGTTCGGCCTGCCGATTTTCCCTCTTCGGCCTGCCGATCTGTCATTAAATGCCATAACATAAAATATTCACACATCATTGCATCATAAATAATCATATATTTATAATTTCACATGAACACTAGAGCACAACGATTCCATGCGGTCGTCACCTGTCACAAATCTTGACATAAAAAGTTAGTAACATGCACATCACATATCATATCATATAACGTTATTTATTAATAACATTCCTTAATAGCGTTACTAACTTAACGTGGTCTGTTATATAAAATAGGCGGGTGTTATAATTCTCCCCACCTTATAAAAGTTTCGTCCTCGAAACTTAGAACAAATGTGGATACAAAACTTCCATGTCATCTTCACGTTCCCATGTAGCTTCTTCAACTTGCTGATTTCGCCATAACACCTTGACCAATGGAATTTCTTTATTCCTCAAAGTCCTAGTTTTTCGATCGAGTATCTTCATTGGCTTTTCTTCATAACTTAGGTCTTCTCGTATCTCGATCACTTGTGGCTCAATCACATGCGTAGGGTCCGGAACATACTTCTTTAGCATGGAGACATGAAATACATCGTGTATTGCGGACATTTTAGATGGCAACTTCAGCTGATAAGCTACTTTGCCTATTTGTTTAACAATTTCATAAGGACCGATGAATCTTGGGCTTAACTTGCTTTTCTTCCCAAACCTCATAACCCCTTTCATTGGTGCAACTTTTAAGAACACATATTCGCCTACAGCGAACTCTAAAGGTCTTCTTCTTTTGTCAGCATAACTCTTTTGACGGCTTTGAGCAGTCTCTATTCTTCTTCTTATCAACTTTATCATCTCAGAAGTTTCATTTACAAAGTCGGTTCTTTCAGCATCAACACTTTCCATCAACTTCTTTTCACCAGCTTCGTGCCAACATATAGGAGACCTGCATTTCCGTCCATACAGTGCTTCATATGGTGCCATTCCAATTGTCGCCTGAAAGCTGTTGTTGTAAGCAAACTCTGCTAATGGTAACATTTTACACCAGCTGGTCTTAAAATCGAGAGAACATGCCCGTAGCATATCTTCTAAAATCAAGTTCGTCCTCTCTGTTTGGCCGTCAGTCTGAGGATGAAAAGCTGTACTGAAATGAAGCCTGGTTCCCATTGCATTCTGGACACTTTTCCAAAATTTAGATGTGAACCTACCATCACGATCTGAGATAATTGACTTGGGAATCCCATGTAGTCGTACAATCTCCTTAACATAGAGTTCCGCTAATCGTTCCATGGAATAAGTGATCTTGATAGGAATGAAATGCGCCGTCTTCGTCAGCCGATCCACAATTACCCAAATTGCATCATAGCCGTTCGTAGTTCTGGGTAAGCCGGTAATGAAATCCATTGCTATTTCCTCCCACTTCCATTCCGGTATTTGAATAGACTGTAGTTCACCACCAGGTTTCTGGTGTTCAGCTTTTACTTGCTGACATGTCATACATTTCTTCACATACTTTGCAACATCACGTTTCATTCCAAACCACCAAAAGTTACCCTTTAGATCATTATACATCTTCGTTGCACCTGGATGAATAGAGTAAGGAGTGTCATGAATTTCTGCCAAGATCCTCTCCCTTAAATTATCAACATTGGGAACACATAAACGATCCTTAAGGTACAGAGTTTCGTCATCAGCAATACGAAACTCTTGACATTTTCCCTCTTTTATTTCATGCTTAATCCTTACAAGGCTCACGTCGTCATCTTGCTTACTCCGAATTTCATCATACATTGTCGGAGCAAGAGAGAGTGCTGATAGTTGACCTGCTATAAGTTCTAAACCGAAGTCTAAAATTTCCTTCCTTAAAGGTGGAGACATTGCTTGCATAGACATCAATGTGGCAACTGACTTCCTACTTAAAGCATCAGCTACTCGGTTAGCTTTACCAGGATGATAAAGGATTTCACAGTCATAATCCTTCACCAACTCTAGCCATCTTCGTTGTCTCATGTTCAGGTCTTTTTGCGTGAAGAAATACTTCAGACTTTGATGATCAGTGAATATCTTGCATTGGACCCCATATAAATAGTGTCTCCATATCTTTAATGCAAAGACGACTGCTGCTAACTCGAGGTCATGAGTAGGATAGTTCTTTTCATAATCCTTTAGTTGCCTTGAAGCATAAGCAATCACCTTTTCATTTTGCATCAATACAGCTCCTAGGCCCATCTTGGATGCATCACTATAGATTACGAACCCATCATTTCCCTCAGGAATTGCCAACACTGGAGCCGTCGTTAATCTTTTCTTCAACTCTTGAAAACTCTTTTCACATGCATCCGTCCATTCATACTTCCTTCCTTTGCGAGTTAAGTTCGTGAGTGGAGCTGCTATCTTGGAGAAATCTTCTACGAATCTCCGATAGTAACCTGCTAGACCCAAGAAACTCCTTATTTCACTTGCATTCATCGGTTGCTTCCAATTGAGTACAGCTTCTACTTTAGTAGGGTCTACCATTATCCCATCCTTTGAAATGACATGCCCTAGGAATGACACTTTATCAAGCCAAAACTCGCATTTAGAGAACTTAGCATAAAGCTGGTGTCTTCTCAAAGTCTCTAGCACGATCCTTAAATGCTCCTCATGCTCTTCCTGACTCTTCGAGTAGACAAGAATATCGTCGATAAATACAACAACAAATTTATCGAGAAAATCCTTGAATACCCTGTTCATTAAATCCATAAAGGCAGCAGGTGCATTCGTCAAACCGAAAGGCATAACCATAAATTCATGGTGACCATACCTCGACCTGAACACGGTCTTGGGGATATCTCCTTCTTTAATCTTCAACTGGTGATATCCTGATCGTAGATCAATTTTTGAGAACACCGATGCACCCTTGAGCTGATCAAACAAATCATCAATTCGAGGCAACGGATACTTGTTCTTGATTGTCACCTTGTTCAGTTCTCTGTAGTCGATGCAGAGTCTCATAGTGCCATCCTTCTTTTTCACAAATAAGACTGGTGCACCCCACGGTGAGTGACTTGGCCTGATAAATCCTTTGTCAAGCAGCTCCTTTAATTGCGTGTGAAGCTCCTTTAATTCTGCCGGGGCCATTCTGTAAGGAGCTTTAGAGATTGGTTCGATGCCTGGAGCAAGCTCAATCGCGAATTCAACTTCTCTTTCTGGCGGTAGACTCGTCAGATCATCAGGAAACACATCTTCATATTTATGAACAACATGCACATCTTTAATTCTTGTCTTTCCTTCTTGGCTTTTGTCTACAACATTTGCCAGATAGCCCATACAGCCACTTGCTAACAGCTTCCTTGCTTTCATTGCCGATAAAAACATGTGGGGTTTCTTCCTGGTCTCGCCAACATAAACAAATTTCTGATCACCATAAGGATGGAAGATCACCTTTCGTTTCCGGCATTCGATCGCGGCATTATACTTGCTTAGGAAATCCATCCCAAGAATCATGTCATAGTCATGCATGTCGATCACAATGAGGTCGATGAAAAGTTCCCTATCAGAAATCCATAGGGGTACTGCACGCAAACAATGCGTGGATAATATCACTTCCCCGGAGGGTAGTGTCGTAGTGAATCCCTGTCTCATTGGCTCTAAACGAACCCCTAACTTCCTAGCATGTGACATAGACACAAAAGAATGCGTGGCACCCGTATCAAAAAGAACATAAACATCATTACATAAGCTTGTTATCTGACTTGTGACCACATTGGAGGTTTCTGCAGCCACTTGTTCCTTTGTCATGGTATAGATTCGGGCATTCGTTGGTGGGGTTTCAAGTCTCCCTTGACTGATTAGTGGCCCATCAAGGGAGGCTTGCATTTGATGCAGCTGGGCCTGAGGAGTAGGTCTCTGTGGGGCATTGGCATTTATCAATTTGGGGCAATTTTTTACGAAATGATCTTCACGCCCACATATGAAACATTGGTTCGTTCCCAGTCAACATTCCCCCGGATGCTTCTTTCCACATTTGGCACATGGTTGGAATCGCCTGTCATTGTTGTTGCGCTGACCATCATTGTGCCTTTTGTTGTCTTGGCCCTGCTGTTGTTGAGGATTGCCCTTCCTCTTATTGTTTCTCCAGTTTTGACTGTTGTTGTTGCTGTTGTTGTTATTCCTGTGGGAAGGACGGTTCTGGCTATTAGCATTGTTGGCTTGCTGGTTGGGCTGAGGCTGATTCCTTCTTAACTTTGACAAATGGAACTCAGCACGTTGGGCCCTCATAACAACCTGCTCTTGGGTCCTTGGCGGACTTGCCCCATCAACAATTGCAGCAATGTCTGGTCTAAGGGCTCTTATCAACCTTCTGACCCTTTCATCTTCATTCATAACCATCCCTGGACACAGACGAGCAAGTTGATCAAACTTTGTCACCACATCAGTGACTGTCATATCCCCCTGACGTAAGCTTTCGAACTCCTCATAATGTTTCCTCGTAACATTCATGTGGAAGAACTTCGTGTTGAACTCGTGAACAAAGTCAGCCCATGACATTTCTTCAACACTTCTGCTCTGTTCGATGCCATCCCACCATATCCTGGCCTCCATAGTAAGGCAGTACGAGGCACAGAGGACCTTTTCATTATCTGTGAAATCCATGAGTCGTAAGGTAGCCTCAATTGTCTTTAACCATCCTTGAGCGACTAGCGGGTCCTTAGAACCCTCAAAGTCAGCTGGCTTAACTCTCTTCCATCTGACCAAAAGAGGTTCCTGATAGGCTGCTCTTGGTTCAGCAGCAGGAGCTGGGACTTCATTTACTTGTACTTGTGGCTGTGGAGGAGGAGGAGGCACATCATTGCCTGGTTGTTCACCATTCTGGCTGTTGGCCCTTAATGCAGCTATTTCCCGTCGTTGATCCTCCAACTGCCTTTGTAGTTCAGCGATCATCGTCATAAGTCTCTCGTTAGTCTGGGTGCGGGTCTGCATTCTTCTATAGCCGTCCATCGTAAATTTCCTAAAATAATAAGGACTTAAAATTCATCTTCTATTTATGAGACAGGTTTTCATTACTATGTCTTTAATCATTAAACATTCAAACCTTAATCTTATTATCATACTTGCATCAGTACATCTAACAAACTTACTTGGAGGACTTGGATTGACGTGTGGCGATATGAATTGTAATCGAAAGATTCACTCTGATACCAAAGCCTGTAACGCCCCTTAATTCAATGTCACAGATATCGTTACATACTTATATTCATTTATGCTTAAACAATAAAACTTATAGATAATATCAACTCAATCGTTACTATAGATTTTAAAAGTACTTAAACTTACATTACCAGGATCCATTCATACAATTTTTTTTTTATTTTTTTTTTAACTTACGTTGTTTCGAAGAACATAGTTTAATTTTATTCCATAACATAATTTATTCGTTTATACTTAAATTATTCATGAACTTATTTAATAATAATTGATAATCAAATAGTAAAATCAAGACTTATTAAAATCTCACATTAAATCACTTTGATCATCACATCTTTGAAATCCACTTATTCCCACAGTTCGGCAGGCCGAACTTGGGACTTCGGCAAGCCGAACAACATCGGCAAGCCAGAGCGTCTTCCACCAGCAGGCCGGCAGAAGCTTTGTAATTCGGACCAAAAATTCATCCAGGTTCGGCAGGCCGAAAAATAGATCGGTCGGCCGATCTTCTGGTCTTCGGCAGGCCGGACACGGAGTTCGGCAGGCCGTCCGAGACCAAATTTACTATAAAAAAGAAAATAAAACGTTCTAACTTTACGTAAAATATAGCGGAAGTTCATATTTCATAAAAAAAAATGATAAAATAACTTATAAAACCATAATATAAGTATTCTTAAAAAAACTCAACATATAATATGTTCAAAATATATAATTTCATTAAATCATAAATTCATTTCTTCTTGGCGTGCTTCCGGTTACAATTCATCGTTCATGTTGCTCACACGCCGTTCCATGTCCTCCACCTATTCCATGACTCTCTTACCCTTATCTGCAACATGACATATAAAACATGAATAAGCTAATGCTTAGTAAGTACATAAAATTCTCACAATTTAAAACATTTCATAAACATCATCATCATCATCATCATCATCGTATCATAAAAGTGCCTTAAGCACAATTTCATAGAAACATATCTTTCATAATATTGACCATTTTAAAATTTATCCCATATATATATATATATTTTTTTATTCTTAAGGGCCCAAGTGTTGCACCATAAACATCATCATTGGCGCGCCGTCATGAGAGGAGAAGGGTAGCTAATCCCAAACCAAACATGACATCATAACATATCATTTTATAACATTGGGTGTGCAACACTTATTAGGTGATACATATATACATAATTTTCATACTTTGAAACATACCATAATCATCATACATGCATAACTTTAAATCATGAAAAACTTTTCATAAGAAATCCTTTAAGAAAAATCATCATAAAATCATCATGAAAATCCTTGTAAACATATCATTAAACCTTGAAAAAGTGTCATGTTGCAGGTGAGAATGTACTTACTTTATCGATAGCTTACTTAACCTTAATATTGCACTTGGTGACGACACCGCGGTCTCGTTGTGCTCGCTTCCTTAAGTGTCCATGCCATATATCCATTTTAAGATGCAATAAAAAAAATCAATACTTATCATAAAATACCCATACACTCATCTCATATTTTAAATATTATTCAAAACCCTACATCTAAACATAATTATCTTTTAAATAAAACATTTTCGAACAATTAATATATTTATATTGTAATTCAAAACTTCATACAAGCATCATATTATCATGCATGAAATTATTTTTATTATCATAAAATCTTTTAAACATACATAACATTTTATAATCAAAAATCCAGAAATAACATTTATTAAAACATTTCATAATCATAAAATACATTCATCTTACATACTCATACATAAGCATAATTAACAACTTTTCACGAAAACATCATTCTTTACCTATTGAATAATCATTACATTTTTCATACCTTCAAAATTAAACAGTAACATTTTACTGTGAGGGGTAGAAGACAGAAATATTCATTTTTCATAAAACGTTAAAATGACATAAAACGTGAAGAGACATCACACATAACAAAATACAATACCTAAAGAAGACATTGTAGACGAAATTTGAAGAGGAGAACATCTTTTTACATTTACCAAAAAAAAACTGAATTCATACCTTGAAGTTTCTTCTCGAAATTCTTGAATTCGATCAACGAAACAAGACTTCTCTCTTCTTTTTTTTTTACAATATGCTCAGAAAATTTCCGTGGAAGAGAGAAAGAAATTTCGTGAGGAAGGGAAGAGGAAGAGAAGTGAAAGAATGTCTCAGAAATTTTTTTGAGAGGCAAAACGTGTGAAGGAGAGAAAATAATGAAAAAGGAAACGTTAAAATTTTTAACGCAATAAACACCATTGATGGGAATTCAATTCCCTTCATTAAGTCAGAAAAATTCTGACTGTTGGGGGCGTGACGTGAGGCGTGAGAGGAGGAAAAGAAAATAATGAGAGAACGTCTCAGAACCGAGAAAAATTATTTGAGGAAAGAGCGTAAAATTTTTTTTTTAAACATAATGTGTATAATAAAGAGTCATTACTCTTCATTAAGTCAGAAATTTCTGACTATGAAGAAGGTGATTGGCGTGGGAAAGGAGGAGAATAGAAAAGGAAGGTCAAACATCATCAATCTTACCTTAACTTACCTTCTAAAAATAGGAAACCTCTTAATATAATACAAATCTAATCCTTTAATTTCCTTAACTGATAAAAACATTCCATTATTATGCCAATTAATCATATTTATTCACCCAATTAACGTAATTAACTCAGCTATAACTCCGGAGAGATTTCTGCTGAAGGTTTGTCAGCCTTGTTCGGCCTGCCGATTTTCCCTCTTCGGCCTGCCGATCTGTCATTAAATGCCATAACATAAAACATTCACACATCATTGCATCATAAATAATCATATATTTATAATTTCACATGAACACTAGAGCACAACGATTCCATGCGGTCGTCACCTGTCACGAATCTTGACATAAAAAGTTAGTAACATGCACATCATATATCATATCATATAACGTTATTTATTAATAACATTCCTTAATAGCGTTACTAACTTAACGTGGTCCGTTATATAAAATAGGCGGGTGTTACAGCCCCATACCGTAATCCTGGTCCGCTATACGTTAGCTCTGCGGAACCACGAACGATCCTAGATATAAACTAAGTCGATCAATATCTAGTTCGAGACATTCTATGTTACTAAACCATTTCATGATGTCCTAGCGTGCCATTTGTATCTTTAAAATCATTCTATAAGGTTGGAATTTAAATCAGGGTTCAAAACAGTGAAAATGGGTGAAAATCACAAAATTTTCTATGCCTCGGTCGGCCTGCCGGACTCCCTGCTTTGGCCTGCCGAACTGCACAGTTCAGCCTGCCGGAAGCAAAGTTCGGTCGGCCGAACAATTTCCAGGTTCGGCCTACCGGACTGAAGAACACCGGCCTGCCGATCCCTATTCCGGCCTGTCGAACACGCACTTTGGCCTGTCGAACTGGGAAAACCCAGAAATTCCAGCCACGGGTTTCGATTTCCCCAAAACCCAAATCTTGATTCTAACCTATTTTTCTCAAATCTCAGGCATGGAAAACATTCATAGATGGTAGAAAAACATATTTAGACACTTTAAAACTCATTTAAACAAGATTCAAACACAAAAATCCCGAAAATCCAAAAATAGGAAAAATTGAGGAAAAATGAAAAATCTTGAATTCAATTCATTTTTCTTCAATCTAAGATTAGATTCTAGTTGTTCTAAGTTCATTTAACTCAAATCCATGGATTTCTAAGCTTAAACAAATCTAGATTTCAAAAATGCACAAAATTGAAAATTTTGGAAAAAGTTTAAAATTTTCAAATCTAACCTCGAATCGAATCATGTCCCCGAGCTTCCTCCTTGCTAACCCCAAGCTTGGATTCGAAATTGGGTTTCAAAATTTTGAGAGAAATGGAGAGAGAGAGGGGGTTGCCGAGAGAGATCAAGAGAGGGAGAGTGTGTGAAATCGGGAGAGTGAGGAGAGAGGAGGAAGAGAGAGAATAAATAGAGAAAATCGGTGGGCGGTTTTACTGTGCGAAAACCATGTGCCGCCCACGGTTTTGTAAAATGGACTATTTTTAACATTTTGCTAATTGTTGTGTTTTAAAACTCAAAACATTATTTTAAAACAATAAGAAATCATTTGAATTCATCAAATTAACAAAACAACCGAAAATTCAAAATCCAACCCAATAATCAAATTAATGTTAAAAGATTAATTATGGCACACTAATTCATCATTTATATTACATTAACATTAAATAAATTTCACGGCATTACACATATATTTTCATCTAATTTATCAACATCCTCATTTGATGGCAAGAGTGACTTTTATGAGGAGGAAACAAAAATTAAGTCTGAATACGAGAAGGATTTAAAAGATGGAGATAGATTAGGATGAAAAATTATGCTAAATAGAGGGCATGTATTAAAACCCATCCTTTTTTAATAACAATAGAGAATAGCTTTGTACACCCATCCTCTTTTAATAATAATAGAGGATGGATTTATAAACTCACCCTCTAATGTGAAAAAATAGAGGATGGTTTGTTGCAAAACCGCCTTTATTAACTCTCCGCAAACCGCAAGTTATGAACCGCCAGTTTTATGCCTTCATAGAGCACGGTTTTGCTGGACCATCTTTTATTAGACATCCTCTATTCACTCTTTTGTAGAATTCTTAATAAGTTTGAGCGGCCTCCTTTTTCCTCAATGAAATCCAACTGCCCATTGAGACGCTTTTTAGTTTTACTGGGGATATCACACAATGTAACCACTATCGATTCACAAACATTCTTGATAGGTTCTTGCCATGACCCTAAACCGGGGTATGACATCAAAGCTTAATTTAAGAAAATAAATACGATTTAAGAAAAAGCTTAAGTTAAGTAAATTTTTATGTCTTTTTATTTGGATTAAAATAAACAAAAACAAACACTTTGTTATTATTTTCCTAAACTAATCCTTCAAAATATATAACGAACTAATAAAGCAATTATTTCAACTTCTACTTATTAGTTGAAAAGACCATTTTACCCTTGAAACATATAGTTCTAGGTCTACGTATTTTAATTATTTAAAACATGTTATCGAGTGTTTAGAAGTCAAGAAAAGTAAAATTCCTATAGAAAACCTTAAAACATAATCACTAAGAAAAGCATCTGCCATCAGTTTGAGGCTCATACTACAATCCCACGATCAAAGCATATAAACTACGTCAACCACAGATCACAACAAAGTATAAGGGAACGAAATAAAGGAAAAATAAGTCTCTGTTCGAGGTCCAACTCAACCTCGATACTGTAACTCTTTGTACGATCTACTCGACACTGTCCTTACCACCTCTTGGAGGAGTTAATTTAAAATGCAAAGAATATGCAAAAGACCCAGTAGGAAACTTTTGCAATTAAGAGGAAATAATAAGGTAAACAGGTAATGAAAGCATTTAAATAAATAAAGAAAATATTTAAAACATTATCATATACAAAAACAAGTAAAAAAATGAGATGAGTTTGTTGATTCAATTCTCAGCTCCTAATCTTATTGCATAACTTATAAGAATGCACTTATAGTGCTTTAGCCATTGTCCACACTACAGAATAGCTGGATCGGTTTAAGGTCCTACCCCTAGGGTTATACTTAACGTAACTTGATCTTTCGACTATTAAAACCAACCACCAAGAGCTATGCACACTCTCGATAGTGTTTGTAAATGATAGGTGCTCGAAATTTCTTATTCCGAGTCTAAATTGTAATTTAAATTCATTTACAAAAAATGAAAACAATCATATTTACATATATTATACTTTTCACAATTATAACGATATATGGAAAGACATTTATAAATGATTATAAAGAATGCTTATCTCAAGTTATGCATTTTAGGCCAAAACAAAACATTATGTGATACAAAACATGGCTGCCAAAAGAGAGGGGTTAAAATCCTGCGTCGTTTAGCAAAACTTCCAAAAGCAAATCCTAGGTCTCACAGGTCTGAGTACACAAAATGTGAACTCCTAGCATTGTCTGACCTTGACGATTTCTAACGAGGTCAACAAGGGACCATATATGAGAGAAATCACAGCCATAACTCAATTATGTATAAACCGTTCCTGAATGTGCCTCTGTATACTTAAAATGATTACAAATACATGTTGGTTTTTTCTCAAGACTTGAGAATGCAAATATAGGAGTTTTGAAGTGTTTTCAAATGGTGGAACATGAAAGAGTCCAGCCAAAGCGAGTTGGGAGGCCCAGTGGGCTCAGGTGGTGGCGGCAGCAGTCGACCACCCTACACAGGATGTGGTCGACGGTCGAAACATGTTCAGACATGGTTCTAAGCTCTAAATCTTTGAAACACCTAACATGTAACCATGGAAATTTAATTTCTAACACCTAGGCATATTTCTAACAACACCATAGAAGTGAAACAAAAATTTATTTTCTGTTTTAACACAAACTTGGGTTTTTGTTTATTAACATTCAATATATGTGTATGTTGGTAAACTAGAAAATATATGGAAATTTTTGAAGCCAAAATCAAAGATTTCACATATTAAATACAAATCGAAACTTAGAATCATTTTACAAAACCTACCTCAATCATCTTTGAAAAACTTAAAGGCTCTTTGTTCAAAAATCAAGTCTAAACCCTTGGAGTTTGTTGGCCATGGAAACAGGTTTCTTCTCTAAGTTTTTGGACAAGGAAGAGGCTGGTTTGAATTTTAAAATGAAGATTGAGAGAGAGGCATTTGAGAGAGAGAGAGAGTGAAGAAAATTGTGTCTAAACATCTCTGTTGTTGGAGTTTTAAAAGAATTTCACAATTAATGTATGTCCGCTTTGGTTCTTGTGGTTTAGACTTGAAAAAAAAAAAGAGAAGGTCTGAACAGGTCAGGAGGGAATCACGTGAAAGCATTTTGGGAAAGGTGGAGTGGCAAACTTGTAAATAATGAGGGGAGTGTTGGTTTTTTTTAGAATTTAATTAAAATGAATAGATGCTAAACTTTTATTATTTAATTGGGATATTAGTTCTATTTTATTTTTTAGATTAATTACAAAAATTTCCCCTGAATTATAGCCTTTATAGTACTTTCATGCTGAACTTCAAAACGCAATAGCCGTCCTCCTAAAGTATGAACTATTAACATTAATGGTTCTTTTGTTAGAATTTTAACGGCAAATTAACAAATGATTATAAAGTTAATGGCATTTTGGTAATTTTGATTTAAAAATAAACAAAAAAATTAAAATCATAATGAAAATAGTCTTTATTAATGATTAAAAACAAAAAAAAAATAATACCGTTATACCATTTGAAGCCTTTTTTTTATACAAAAATTTTCATCAAAATTTTATTAATTTTTTTACACCTAGAGAGTATTTTGAAATTTTGAAATTTTGAAGGTTTTATATATATATATATATATATGTATATATATGTGTGTGTGTATATATATATTAATGAAATGAAAAAGAATATAAGACATATATATTTGATATAAAAAAAATATAACATAAATTTCTCAAAGATAAAAAACTCATAGTATTAATAAATTTATTTCATATTTTTAAAGTTTTCATTGGTATTTTTACCTTTTAAAATTTCAAAATATTTTTTGAGCATGAAAAATATTTAATAAAATTTTAAAGAAAATTTTGGTATATAAAAAAATAGTAGTACTATTGATAATTTCAAATCCAAATAGTAGTATATTTTTAATTGATTTTTCTTTATCATCAATAAAGACTACTTTTATTTTAATTATTTTTTGGTTATTTAAATTACCATGATTACCAAAATGCCCCTAATTTTAAAATTCTTTGTCAATTTTCCATTAAAATTCTAATAAAAGGACCATTTTTGTGACTAATTCATACTTCAAGTGAACGGATGTTATGTTTTGAAATTCGGAGGCGAAGTGTTGCAAAAGCTATAGTTTAGGGGTAATTTTTGCTATTAATCATTTTTTGAAAACAAAGAAATTAAATTATGTAAAAAATTAAAAGCATACTAATTTATAAAAATTTAGAGTAATGGTACACTAATTAACCAATTTATACATAACTAATTAAATCAAATTTATAGTTGTTACAATTCATAAGGCATACTAAATTAGACCTTGCTAATTATATGGCCGTTATTGAGTTTAGTAATAAGCAAGGGTCTTTTCCGTATAGGATTCAGTCTTAATTAATGAGTTATCTATATTCTATGCAGATAAGAAGGTTTTGAATTTAATTAACTAAAATACTAAATTAAAAAACACAAATAAATAAATAAATGCAAAACAAAATTCACAAGATTGTAAACAAGAATGATAAAATTCGTTAGAGGATCATTTTCTACCACTAGACAATAACTATGTGATTAATCATAGAATTATTCTCAATTTTTTTTATCAAAACTACCAACCTTAGACAACATCAAGCTCTACTTTCCCAATATTTTCTTATTGTGTTGGTAAATTGCACAAGCTCTTTATTTATTTCCTTTTCATTACATAACCTAGTACAAGCTCTCCAAATTTAACCTAACGGAAGCATTAAGGTGAGAAAGATAGGTTGATATAAGCAACAAACACACAAGCTTGGTCCAATTAACTTAGGTTCTGTTTCACAAGCTATCATACAAAAACTTGACCATAATCAATGACCATTATTTGCTAGTAATGATTCAAAAAATAAGACAATTATAGATCGTCTCCTAATCTAGCAAAAGATAATTTTCAAGACCTATCTTGTTGGCCACCTTAAATAAAATTAGAAAATAATCATGAACAATAATTATTGAAGGACATAGAAAATTCTGATTGAAAAATTGAAAATAGTTATGAAAATATCAAAGTATATATAGTCATGTCAAGAGTTTGGAGTCACCCTTAAAAGAAAATGAAGAGCAAAGAAGAAATGGTATGATCTTCAAGAATCTCTACATGGTGATCTCTTCAAAACCACCCTTTTCTCTCTTTCTCTCTTCTTTTTCTCTCCTTCTACTGAGAAATACTGGTGAAAACAGTATCTTTTTGTGCTCTTAGGTGAGGAATTTATACGTTTTTAAAATTGGGATGATAACAGAAAAGTTTGAAGCTTCTTTAGACAAAAAATGGGGTACCAATTCATCCACCCGTGTGGCGGCTTGGAAACCTAGCGCTGCAGCTCGTAAACACTATCCTAGCTTTGTGTTCAGCTTCTCCTGGCATCACAGTGCCCCATAGTTCATGTTAGCATGCTGTAGCGCCCAAAATCCAAGCCGCAATATTCTGCTCTTGGGTTTTTGGCATGATTTTCTTCTTCTATAGGTCATGGTTCCCAAACTTCGTGCTGCATCATCCAACGAGAAAAGAATTAAGGAGATGCAGTTTTTTATAGTACTAAGTCCATAGTACCATCCACTTTTCATTCTTTTGCCTCAAAACACTTACAAAACAAAAACATAAGAGAACTGAGAAACTAACAACAAACATATAAGGAAAAGTGATTGAAAACTATAAGAAATTAAACTATCATTAGTTTTTTTTTTCAAATTACATGACATCCAAGCAATGGTGAACAAAAAGAATACTCTAAGATAGAAGTCAGAAGAAAGCTAACTCTTTCCATTAAGGTCTTTCAACCAGTGGCTTATTCTTTTTTTGTTTCTTTTTTCAAAAAACCACTTAGACATTCTTAATCATTTCAAACACTTGTTGACTTGTTGAAGGTCTTTGATTAGCATACATAAGTGTACATTTAACAGTGTTTATTATTGAATAAATAATAAATCATCTGAGCTTTAATTATATGTTTTACATGATTTTTATTTAAAAATATTTTAATTGAAAAAGTTCAGTTTTAGCTTGGTCATTTAAAGATTTGAAAACCAGCAAAAAGAGTCCTGCAATTGAGCCATGAAAGCCATACCATTAGCCACACTAGAGCCCAATTCCTAAGCAAGCTGCCTCCATCAGCTGAGTCGAGCCAAGTCAGCTGCAAGCATTAAACCGCGTGGGCCCCAAACCGTGTCAACCACATCAGCAGCCAATTCAATGCAAACGGCACTCACGCATTAGCACATTTTTCTGCTGCCAGTCATTTAGAGTTGAGCGTCTCCTCCTTGCGCCTCCCAACGTGTTTCAAGCAACCCATGAGAGCCTCCTGAGCCACAGGCCCCACTTATCCTTGATGATGCCACTCTTGCCAGCTATCCTCCATCGATCCCACGCTAGCTCACTTCAGTTAACAACAAGCCACCACGTTGCACTTCCAGACCACATTTTCTAATCCGCAAATGACACGAGGGCATTTTGTGCCTGCTGATTTGCACCAGCTCTCTCTCTCTCTCTCTCGAATTTCAACACAACAATTTGCCTAATTGTTCTCCAATTGAAGCCAAATTAGTCAATTATTCTCCAAATCAATTTTTTTTTCTTACTTTCTGAAATTTTATCGCAATTTCAATTTCTTTTGTAATTTTTCTTTTTTCATTAGTTTCTTTCCTTAATTATTTTGACGCTTTAAACTCCAAAAATAGAGGGCTAGGCCAAGGCATAGGATCACCTCTCATTTGTCTCATTTTTTTTTTACTTGCTTTAATTTTTTATATTTTCTCTTCGGTATTTTGTGAGAATGTTTTACAAGTTAGGCTAAAGTGGTGGGCTGGAAATGAACTAAATTGTTGAGTGATTCGATATAGGTTTTGATTCATTTGTTTTGTAACACTTACATATTTAAATAAATTAAATTCTTCTCCTCTTTTATTTCTTGTTAAAGTTCTATGTGCCAAAGTTTAATATAAATTCAATCATGTTTTATTTATGTAATTTTGTCATGTATTGTCTTGTTGTTAGAAATTATTTTATAAGTTTATCTTTTATTGCAATATTGCCAATTAGATCTACTATCGATTTTAGATAACTTGTAATAGTAATTTTTGTCTAATTAATGTTAAGATTTCATTTCTTCAAATACTTTTGATGAATCAAAACTTAGATTAGAAAAGAAAACACTTAAGGATTCTCGATGTCTTGCCTATTTTTATCATTGAATTCTCTCTACACAAAAGTCTCAAAGGCGTCTTTTTATTTTTGTTAATTGCTAAAAAATTACAAAAATATTCCTTTCTTGCATTTTGTTTATTTATCTCTTTAACATTTTTATTATGCTAATATTTCTTGTTTGTTTTTGTCTCCTCCTCATGGAATCAATACCCCAATCTACACTACGAAAACCACGTTATCTTTTAGGTGTACTTAGTCTTGCAGTTGTTTTTCTACAAGCATACCATCAAAAGCCTTTTTATGTCGCCTGAATAGATAATTCATATGCAAAACCGTTCTATGACCATCATAAACCATATTTTTAGCACGTGTCATTCGAAATGAAGATGTTTTTACCATGCAAATCGAGCAACCTATTGAACTTTTGACTGAGTACTCGAATAAATTTCTTTATACATGAAAGACCTAAATAGTCAACACACTACTAAATTTAGTTACAGGTGATGCTAAATAGATGACGGTTTTCTTAGCAACCGTCATCTAAAATGACACAGCTCTTAATTTAATAAATGTCGTGTACTTTAGATGATGGTTTCTAAAAGGCCGTCGTTTAATACCTTACTTATAACGACAGTTTATCCAAAACCATCATCTAATGGGCTTTATTTATTGCTCCCATTCAAAAATCAAAATCTAATAGTACCTCTCTTTCGAAAATCAGACCTCTCTCACCTCAACACTACTATCATCCTCCTCCTCACCATTCTCATCTTCTGCCACATTGTCCTTATCACATTTGCAACATCACTGCCACTGCCACTGTCGCGTTTGTCTTTGCTTAGGCCAAAGCATCGTTGCACTCGTCTAGCATTCTAAAGCCCCATCTCCAACCTCTAGTACTTTCTCTATTCTTAAATTTATGTTTCTCATGTTTTCCCCGAGAAAATGAAACAGTGTTTTTTAATGTTTATATTTCATAATTTTCTTGTATTGAAAGTTTTAATTGATTTTGGTGTATTGAGAGTTTTGGCTGATTTTACATGATAAAAATAAAATCAAAAAATACAAAAGCTTATGAGTGATTATTTTTCATATCATGATTACTCTTGTTAAACTTGATAAATGTGGATATGTTAGTTTATTATCATATTGAACTTGATAAATATGAGTATGTCAGTTTTAGGTTTATTTTTCTTATGTTTAATTTGTTGATAATATGCATATGTTAGGTTTAGGTTTATTTTTGCTATGCTTAATTTGTTGATAATATGGATATTTTGTTAACTTGATAAATATATATATTGAACTTAATTAGTGGACTTAATTTATGCTTTACAAGTGGATTCTTTGAAATTAGTTAGAAATTATTTGTATAATTTCTTTGTGAGATTGAAATTGATTTATCGTTTTAGTTTTGTTATTTAGCTAATTGGGTTCAATTTATGTTTTGCAATTGAATTTGTCATTGGAAATTGTTTAAAATTAACTAAAAGTTGTTGTGAAATTGAATAAATTTTGATTTGATTTTGTAGCAATGGATAAGAAATGGATGTATGCTAATAGGATGAGTGATGAATATGAGAAAAGGGTTTTAAGGATTTTGTGGCTTTTGCGAAGGCTAATTTCAAAGGGAGTACTGATTCTTTGTCCTTATGTTGATTATGGAAACATTAGAAAACAATCATATGATGACGTTAGGTTTCATTTGTATTGATATGGTTGTCAGGAACCCAAACCCGAGTTATGACATGGCAGTTTAATTAAAATAATTAACAGTTTAACTAAACATGCTAGTTATTTTATTAATAATTTAAGAAAACCTTTTTAGGTAATTAACAAAAATGTGGTGAATTTTAAACCTTTTTTGAAATATTACCAATCTTTAAAATTTAGCAAATAAAATTCCTTAAACAACCTCATAAAATAAATTAAAGTCTTCATGTCTGTCGAAATAGTTTAGGCCTCACTAGACCCCACACGGTGCACATATAGTATAGACATAAGTAATTAATGCAAACCACAGTCTAATAGAATATAATCAAAGTCCTTATTTTTACATGCCTTAAAATAAAAACAGAAATCTAAACGTCTCACGGTTCGTGTGAGAATGACTGCAACATCCTACTCGACGGCATACTACGAACCACCTAGAGGGGGATCTAAAAATAAAAAAGGTAGAATCATGAGAGAAAAGCTCAATAGGACTTAAGTTCTAAAATCATCATTTAAAAATTAAAATAAATGAACTTAAATGCAATTCAGAGGAATAATAGATAATTAATCAAGTAATTTCATACTCACCATTCAAGTCCTATGATTATCTCAGATCATATTTTAATGTTCATTATGTGCAAAGCCGACTAATCACCACCGTAATGGACCAACTGGGTTACGAGACCTGCCCTAAGGTCACTCCTTACATGACCCGATCTCTACATATGACATCATGCACGATATATCATTCTAAATAGGGGTCTTAATCTGTTCAGTATCCAGTGACATTTTAATCAGATCATTCTCCAGGCATCCTTTTACTAGGTCATCATTTTTACATTCATTATGATCATATCTAACATCTATTAGAAATAAATAAATACAAGTAACTTATTTCTTAAAATCTTTTTAAGAAAGAACAGTATAGCCAAAAGTCATTTTAAAATCATGGCTATTGAAAGGGAAGGATCTAGAGTCATACCTCGTTATCTAGCACGCTCACACCAATACCACAGTCCTATTTTGCTATACATTAGCTCCTCAGAATAGTAATTAACCTTAAATTTGGACATTTTGAACTAACTTGGTGGCCTTCAGTTGAGTCTTCAGCTTCTGTTCTAGGCTGTAAATGGTAGCTGTGATATTGTGCTGGTCTGAGCTCCTTGTTTTTGGTTGCACTGGATGCGAGAGGGAAAGAAATGAATAATGAAGATTGAGGTTAGGATGAGAGAAATGTGAAGTGAGGGTGGAAGGAAGTCTAACTTTGTTGAAAAAGTGTAAGTGTATAAAAGTATTCTAATTAAGTCTATACATTTGGTATTCTCATGATAGATATATGTTTGCAAATGAAAACTATGTTCAGTACACAATTTAGGGAGACTGCTTTCAAGGTTATTTTTAGGTGTTTGTCTGGGTAATGTCTCATGTGGGAGTCGAGGTGGCAAAATCATGTTGCGTGTCAGCACGTTTACAACATGAAATGATTAGGCCGAACACAAACATGACAGGATTAATAAACATGCCAGAAATGCAAACACAAACACGATCTGCCTATGGCACGTGTGATACGGCACAACACGATTAACACAATTATTAAGTGGGCCATGATGGGTTGATCTAATAACAACATGTATGTGGCACGTTTATGATCCAGTTAACTAAAAATTAAAAAAAGCCAATAAAGAAAATCAACAAAAACACAATATCTAATTAATACTAACCTACTACAAATATCTTAAATATCTTTATTTTTAAGTTTAACTATGTTATAAACGGACGAGTCGTGTCATGTCGAGTTGACACATTTACAGCCTGTTTAATTAAATGTGTTAAGGCGTGTTAGACGTGTTAGCCTGAATGCAGCCTATTTATTTTCGTGTTATTCATACCAACCCATTTATGGCCCAATTAATAAACTTGCGGTCCAAACCCATTTATCTCGTGTCATTTTCGTATCGTGTCATCGTGTCGTGTCTAAAATTGTCGGCCCTACATGGGAAGATGATAGCAGTTTTCTATGTTCTCAAAGTTGGGCTCTTAGTTTCAAGGCCAATCTTCACATGGTTATGTCATGTATGCAAAAAGGGACTTGTTTCACATTTTAAAGAATTTTTTGTGATCACTTTTTTTAAATATGATTTTTAGGAAATAAAACAAATTACCAAAATTTGTTAAGAATAATCCCACAAATGACAAGAATCAAGATACATCAACACAAATGATAAGAATCAAGATACATCAAAAAACTAATTAAAATGCAAGTAAATGAGAAAATATCACAAAATTATTAATTTATGATAAACTTGCAATTTGGCATAGTAATTTGCCAAATTGCACACTAATCATTATTAATTAAATTTTAGACATTACAACCAATCTCCTCCCCTTAGGGAATTTCATCCTCAAAATTAAAGCTTATCTTGATGGCAAAATTAGTGTGGATACCATAGTCGATTCTAATTCCTATGTTGAGCCTCGTCATGTCACGGCCCAAGGGTCACGACAAAGATAAGTTGAAGTGAATTAAGATAAATAGGACCAATTAAACCAAACAACTAATTAAATAAAATAAATTAATTAACAAAATGCTCAACTGAAACGAGTCTATTTGGAAATCATCATCACATGGATGCTGACCATGAAGGTCGATGGATAATTAAACAACAATTAATAAAACAACATTACTCACATCGTCATCTTTAAATGAATTGTATTATATGATTGACATAGACATCCACACCATGGTATTAACACATTACTTTCACTAGTGATGTGTCATGACGTCGTAGACTTGTTACCTTTTAATCGACAATCTGGACCAACACCTCCTCATATGTTGTATCCTCCTTCAGTCGGTTTCATATCACGGCAATCTTCTTACTGTTTTCATGGATCTCATATGGTCCGATGATGATCCTACTTTTTGGTTTTAACTGACAAACTAATGATTGACATGGCCTCCCAAAAAAATGCCTCAGACGGTGTCATACTAATGCTTGCTCGATAACTTTTATTGTATGTGAACTTAGCTAGATGCAGGTGCTTCTTCTAGTTTCCCCCAAAATCCAAAATGCAAGCACGCAACATATCTTTTCGAATCAATATAACTCACTCAGACTGACTATCGGTTTAAGGATGAAAAGCAGTGACGAAGTCTAACTCCATACCAAATGCTTCTTAGGAACTCCTATAATACTTGGCATTGAACTGGATACCTCTTCCAAAAGTGATGGATAATGAAACTCCATGCATTTTTTTAAATATAATTCTACCCGGACTTTCCTCGAGTACGTTGATCCAAATGGTATTGAATGCACTAATTTTGTCAGCATATCCATAACAACCCAAATAGCATCTTACTTTTGTTTTATTCCTTTTAAGGTTCGCCTCTCACTTGGAGACATGTCATACACTCGACGACATAATCCAAAACATCTTTCTTCACATCTCTCCACCAATATTGTCTCTTCAAATTACAATACATATATATATGCACTTTCGAGACTTGTGCACTTTATTCAATACAACCTTTGTTACTCCTTCTATTGCAAGCACAACCAAATATCCCCTGAAATACAAAGTTTTATTTATATGTACCTTCTACTCTTTAAACTATTTCCCATTTCAAGTCCGTGTCTATATTCACTGAAAATGTTAATTTTGCCACTGACTCTGTTTCACCAGTTGAATAAGTACTGGCACAGATATCAAGTTATAAACCAGAGTCTGATTATAACCCTTATAACATCATAATCCACACTTACTGACCACAAAATTTCTTCTCTAATCTTCTAATGCCAGACAAGCAAATATTCCATGAGTCTAAATCCAACTCTTTTTGAGTGAACATATACTTCTAACTTTTATGATCCAAAAAAATTTGAATGATTGTTCCTGTACAAATAACACCTCTAAATTTTCAGTGCGTGGATAATTACTGCAAATTCCAAACCATGAGCAGGGTAATTCTGTTTGTGAAGCTTCAATTGTCATGACCCATATGCTACAACCCAACCATGTTGTTTGAACATGCATCCAATTTTGCATCTTGACACATCAGTGTAAACTTCATATGGCTTATCATTATTTAATACAATCAACACTAAAGCAGTGATCAATCGGGTTTTCAATTCTTGAAAGGCATACTTATGTTCAGTGCTCCATTTAAACCAAACGTCCTTCTTAGTCAAATGCATCAAAGCGCTGCTATCCTTAAGAAATCCTATACAAACCTCTTATAGTGTCCTACGAGTCCTAGAAAACTATGGATTTCAATCACGTGCTTCAGTCATTCCCATTGCACCACTGTCTCTATCTTAGAAAGATCCACAGAAATACCTTGATCAGAGATAACATGTCCTAGAAACTTAACTTTTGTTAAGCAAAACTTACACTTCTCCTTCTTAGCATATAGTTGATGCTCCCAAAGAGTCTGCAAAGCAATTCTTAAATGTGGTTCATGTTCTTCCTAGATCTTAGAATGGATCAATATGTCATCAATGAACAAAATCAAAAACTGATTAAGTAAGGCCAAAAGATCCGATCCATTAAGTCCATAAAAGCTGCCAGAGATATTTGTTAATTTGAACGACATTACTAGGTATTCAAGGTGTCCAAACCGAGTCCTGAAGGCCATCTTAAGGATATCTTCTTCTTTACTCTGAGTTGATGATACCCTGAGTGCAAATCAATTTTTGAAAAGTACCAGGAATCTCCTAATCTAATCAAACAATTCATTGATCCTTGGTATTGGGCACATGTTCTTCACTATAGCCTATTTCAACTACTGGTAGTCAATACATAACTGGAAGGATCCATCATGCTCTTAGCAAAGAGAACTAGAGCATCCCATGGTGACGTGTTGTTCTGGATATATCCTTATCTGTGAGCACTTAAAGCTACTTTCTTAGTTTTTTCATTTCTATTGGCACCATCCGATACAACGCAATAGAGATCAAAACGGTTCTAAGAAGTAACTTAATATCGAACTCAATTTCACAGTGTGGCGGTAATATGGGTAACTCATTAGGGAAGACATCCTCGAATTTGTCAACTACTAGTATGGTGGTATCCATACTGATTACACTTGACTCTTCTTCTAGAGTTAAAAGAATGCATAACAAACTAAGTGCCTTCTTTCACCAAAAACATGGTTTTAGAAACTGATTATTCATCATCTGATGATCACCACCTTAACAAGTGATTAGCGTTTCCTTACTAGTTACTATGGTTACCTTTCTAAGGTGATAATCAACTACAGCATGGTAGTTAGACAATCAATCCATCCCTAAGATTACATCATAAGTACTCATTGGGATTCCAATCAAGTCACTTATCAAAATCTCACTCCCAATCTTCATTTTACAAGATTTACACACATTATTCGCATACACTCACCCTAAAGGTGAAGTAACAATCATGAGTTCATTAAATCCCTTTGTTCCTAATCCCAAGGTATTTATAAATGAATTCAAAATGAGAGAATTTATGGTACTAGTGTTGAATAAAACACAAGCTAAGGGTTGAGAGATAAGAGTCATATCATCAACTACTACATTGCTGGCAAAAGAAGCAATGACAATTAGATGGATTGTTTCGTTCATCACTGAAGGAGCTACTACTACCATTGTTGGAACCACCATGCTAGTCTCTTAATTGAATCGGACAGTTGTCGTTGCCTTTCCTATTGTCTCTTTGGGGTTTATCCATGGTCCTTATCCTATTCTTAAAGTAAGTAGCATCGTCCCTTTCAACTAACAAAGCCGACGAAACTAATTTACCATAGACCCAAATCCTTAAAGCAACTAGTGTGGTGTCGATTAGAACCTTTGAGTCCTTCTTGAAACTTGATGCACTTTTCTTGCTTAGATACTACAACAAATATGGTGAACCTAACTAACTCAATAAACCTTACCTCATATTCCCTAACTGTCACTTCACTTTATTCCAAGCAATAGAGTTTAGTGATTTTCTAGTCCTTATATCCTTGTGGAAAATAGCGGTCATAAAACAACTTCTCAAGGCCATTCCAATCAATGTTTTTGTTGTGTTCTACAAGTCCTGCATGTTTCTACCAAGCATTGGTGCTTCCTTTCAGTTTATAAGCAGCAAACTAAAAATGATGCTCATCGGGCACTCTTAATGTGTCCAAATGTTTTACTACTAAGTCAAACCAATATTCAGCAGCTTGCAAATCTACATTTTTGTCAATGGTTGAAATTGACATCAAACTTCCTTAGAATACTCCTGTTGGCGACTCACCACAAGATCTTTATGTTGTACCCTTGTCGCCATTTGCATAAAGGCATCATCCTTTATCATGATGGGGGTCTAAGTCAGCTGCAGCAGGATGGTGCCTAGGTGTCATTCTCTTAGTTCTTAAAGGAAAAACTAGACTGTCAGTGGTTTTCAATGTCATATCTATGTGTATGCAATTCCTAGGATCCAAAACTAGGCTCTGATGCCAAATTTGTCATGAACCCAAACCTAGGTTGTGACGTGGTGGTTTAATTAAAATAATTGAACAGGTTTAACTATACACGTCGATTATTTTATTAATAATTTAAGAGAAACATTTTTAAGCAATTAATAAGAATATGTTGAATTTTAAATCCTTTTTGAAATATTACCAATCTTTAAAATTTAGTAAGTAAAATTCCTTAAATAACAGAAAATAAAATTAAAGTCTTAAAGTTTGTCAAAACAATTTGAGCCTCACCAAACCCCACACAGTGTACACATAGTATAGACATAAAGAATTAAGACAAATCATAGTCCAATAGAATATAATCAAAGTCCTTATGATTGCATGCATTAAAATACAAAAAGCAAATCTAAATGTCTCATAGTCACTGTGAGAATGAAAGCAACGTCCTACTCGGTGGCATGTTGCGAACCACATTAAGGCAGGATTTAAAAACAAAAATGATAGAACCATAAGCAAAAAGCTCAGTAGGACTTGAGTTCTAAAATTATTATTTATAAAATAGAATAAATGAATTTAAATGCAATTCAGAGGAATAATTGATAAGTAATCAAGTAATTTCATACTCACCATTCAAATCCTATGATTATCTTCGATCACATTTTAATGTTCATTATGTGCAAAGCCAACTAATCACCACCGTAGTGACTCAACTAGATTTCAAGACCTGCCCCCAAGGTTGCTCTATGCACGACCCGATCTCTGTGTATGGCATTATGCACTATATATCATTATAAATGGGAGTTTTTAATCCATTCGATATCCAGTGTCATTTTAATTAAATCATTCTTTGGGCATCCGTTTACTGGGTTATCATTTTTACATTCACTATTATACATCTATTGGAAATAAATAAACACAAGTAATTTATTTCTTAAAATCTTTTTTGGAAAGAACAGTATGGCCAAAACTTACTTTAAAATCATGGCTATTGAAAGGGAAAGATTTAGAGTCCTACCTCATTATCTAGGATGATTGCGCCAATACTGTAGCCCCATTTTGCTGCATGTTAGCTCCTCAGAATAGTAATTAACCTCAAATTTTGACATTTTGAACTAACTTGGTGGCCGCAAGTTGAGTCTTTAGCTTCTATTCTAGGCTGTAAATGGTGGCTGTGATATTATGATGGTCTGAGCTCCTTGTTTTTGGTTGCATTAGGTAAGAGAGGGGAAGAAATTGATGATGAAGCTTGAGGTCAGGATGAGAGAAATGTAAAGTAAGGATGGAAGAAAGTCTAGTTTGTTGAGAAAGTGTGAGTGTATGAAAGTAGTCTAATTAAGTCTATGCATTTGGTATTCTTAGGATAGATACATTGGTTCCTTTGGATTTGTCAAGTAATTTATACGATACTTTGCACATAAATGACTAGACTTTTTATTTATGTTGAAGAGATAAAGAGAGCTGAGAGAGCTGAGTCAATTAGATCAGTGCTAACTTAGTGACCAACTCATTACTATATTGAGCTACTAGAGAGTATGAAAAATTATGTTTGTATATCTTTGAATGAGTGCAAGGTCCTCATTAAGTAGAAGAAGAATTACAGTAAAAAGGGAAAAAATAAAACTAAATATTGCCAGCTGCCTATCTTTCCTCATTTAAACCATTGACTATCTATATTTACATAAAACATAAATCCCAGCATATTTTTAGGATCACGGCTGAATTAAGGCCAAATCCATGATTGATCAAATTTCCAACACTCCCCCTCAAGCTGGTTTGAAGATGTCTTCCATAGCTAGCTTGCCAATTAATTTGTCAAATTGCTTCTTGTGTGGCCCTTTAGTCAAAACATTGGCTTATTATTCCACCATCAAGTTTCTCCTTGATGAAATGTTTATCTGCTTCTGTACATTTTGTTTGATCATAAAGAACTGAATTATAAGCTATAGAGATAGCAGCTTTATTGTTACAATAGACCTTTATAGGTGCCAAATGGGAAACCTGTAGCTCTTCAAGAATCCTCTTGATCCACATAACTTCCCAGATTTCATGGGCAACACCTATGAATTCTACTTTTGCACTGCTTTTAGCCACAACATTATGTTTTTTGCTTTGCCATGTAATGAGGTTTCCCTCAATGAAAGAATAGTAACATGAAGTAGATCTCCTATCTGTAACACTTCCTGCCCAGTGTACATTAGTGTAGACTTCAACTTGTAGGTGAACACATTTCTTGAAGAGTAGACCTTTCCCTGGAGTCCCTTTTAGATATCTTATGATCTTATAGAAAGCATTAAAATGCTCAAGCCTTGGAGAGTGCATGAACTGACTTACCATGCTAACTACAAAAGCAATATCAGGGCATGTATGAGGCAAGCCAATTTGCCTTCCTACAAGTCTTTGATATGGTCCCTATCCTTCACTTCTTTTGCCTTGGCAACTTCTACCTTCAAAATAGGCTCAATAAGAGTCTCGCCACCTTATAGCCAAATAAACCTATTTCTCCAAGTAGGTCAAGTACATATTTTCTTTGATTGACAAAATACCTTTTTTGGATCTCACAAATTCCATTCCAAGGAAGTATTTTAGGATTCCCAAGTCCTTAATTTTGAATTCTTTTGCAAGTCTCTTCTTGAGGTCACCAATTTTGTCTCATCATTACTAGTTAAAATGATGTCATCAACTTAAACAATCAAAATTACAACTTTACCATATTTTGAGAGTTTATAAAATCTAGTGTGATTTGCTTGACTCTAAAGGAAGCCATAACTAGTAACATCCTTTCCAAAGCATTCAAACCACACTCTTGGTGATTGTTTGAGTTTGTACACGGACTTCTTCAATCTACATACTTTGTCACCGTTGAGGAAGGCATTTTTGATATTTAGTTGGTGTATAGGCCAATCTGAATTCACTGTAAGAGACAAAAAACTCTAATAGAGTTTACTTTAGCAACAAGAGCAAAAGTCTCCTTATAGTCAATCTCATACGTTTGGGTGAACCCTTTAGCCACTAATGTAACCTTGTAACTTTCAACACTCCCATTAACTTTACATTTGATTTAAACACCCATTGACACCCCATTGTTTCCTTGTCTCAGTGTAGATCATCTATCTCCCAGGTACCACTTTTTCTTAGAGCATTCATCTCCTCCATGATAGCAAACTTCCAATCTGGATCATCCAATGCTTCCTGTATATTCCTTGGAACAAACAAATGTGAAATCCTAGAGGAAAAAGCTTAATGATTTTTTGATAGTCTTTGAGAGGAGATATATTTAGCAATAGGATATTTAATGAAACTTTGAGCACCTTTCCTAACTGCTATAGGAACATCAAGATCAAGAACTATTGGAAACAAAGTGCGCAACAGAATTTTAAAATTTTTTTTATCAGAGTAATTTCCAAAACACAAGTTTGACATGTTATATGTATAAATTAGACAGATCTTGCTAACCTTTGTGTGAAGATCCTCCGCAGCCTATGAAGAGAAGTAACGTTCCAGAAGAGCCTCAACCAACTGGTCTTCTTTGCTATTCTCTATCCACAACCGGAGTGAGTGTGGGGTCACACGTATAGTTCTTCCACCGGTGACTCTCCTTCCAACCAATAGAGAGAACCCAAAGCTAGTGCTTGTGATTTGTGAACAAAAGCTCTCAAGGAGTTTTTAGATGCTCACTAGAAGAGTATCACTCTTAATCTCTCAAATTGATCGGAGTAAATCATGAGACTCACTCCCTTTATATAGCTATTGGTCCTGGGTTTAGTCCGTATCAGATTAGGTCTCAAAAACTCGAAACAGAATCAAGTTTGGATCAATATGTGATAAGATCTACGTGAAAACACGTAATCTTATCTCCGCTGATCGGCAGGCCGAACATTCTGATCGGCAGGCCGAACAGGCCAGTTCGACAAGCCAAACACATCATCCGGCAGGCCGATCTCCTGAGAAAAAATCTCCGCGAATCTTTTATTTTTCACCCGAGATTCTAAAGGATAAAGTCTCAGTTTTGATTCAAATAACCCAATAGAGAAGTTATCTGATCAAAACAAACTTTATCAAGATAATCTCTAAGAAAATAAATCAATTCACAATAATTCTACAAGTTTATTTCAAATTTGTCCAAAATTAAAACAACCGATAAACAGACAAGAATTATCTGATCGCAATAATTCAACAAGTTTATCTTGAACTAATTTCTTACAAAATTAATTCAACCGATAAATAGACATGAATTATTTGATTCTTACAAATTTTAAACCAATCTGATAAATCTGACATAAGTCACCAATTATTGGAAAAGCACGCCGTGTCGTTACAGGATTTTGTGAGCTTGCAAAGGGGACCAAAATGGACCTATAAAGTTCAAGCTCATGATAATTATGAAACCCAATATCCCAGATATACATTTCATAATTATCAACTCTAACGCTACTCCACTAAAAGCTTGGAGCTACACTCTCGAACTTTATAGAATTACGAAGCTCGTGTAGCTAAGTCTCCATGACATATCATAGTGTATTGTATCCCCATATGATAATCCGTAATCGGCTTAAGGACAAGTTCTGTCTTACCATCTCGATTATGTTTATCTTATGTTCCATTGTCTCACCATTAGAAAACTTACCATCCAAAGATAGTATACCATTTGGTTACACCTATGTATCCAAATGGTTGAGCGCTCCAGTTTTTCAATTACAGGACAACGCATATAAGAGGATATCATTACTCCTAAAGAGGAGCTATGGATTCCATATCTATGAATAACAAATCTACGCCATCAAGAGTCATGCCTCCAACGTACCGGCATGCATACCACTATAGAAATGTGGGAGTCACCCATTGGTACATCAAAAGACACAAGTCGAGACAACGGGCCCACTATTCATCTCTGGATTAAGATACAATACAAATGACTGTCTAAAGTAAATCGATTTACCAAGACAGAATTATTAATCCAAATCAATTCACTTTATATCCCGATCCAACACGTCGTCACCTATGACAACGCGCTAATGTTTCTATTCACGGAGTCCAACTCCAATGGTCAAGACAAACCATCTCCCAAAAGGGATATAGACAACATAACAATCTTTACATGAATAAAGTGCCCAACTTTATTCCCTCGATTGCGGATCATATGTTTTAGACCGTCACCTTAAGAATCGTGTCTTTTGCATAATCAGTCCATCATATGCCCAATTCTTAAGGTTTAGACTAACAGTCTCAGACTACTGTTTGCTTATCATACATTCAACAAATATGAACATAAAGAGGACAAGATTTGGTATATATAAAAGAATAAATTCTTTATTGACAAAAATGTCTCCAAAAACGTATTACATTTTTACTCCTTAGGGCATACATGTCTAACACTTTTCCCCCTGTATGATATATTTAGCAATAGGATATTTAATGAAACTTTGAGCACCTTTCCTAACTGCTATAGGAACATCAAGATCAAGAACAACATGTGAATTATTGGGAATATTTGACAGAACAACAGGTGAATTATTGGGAATAGCTGAAGGAATCGAAACAAGAGTTGGAATACGAATACCTGGACTTGCAATACCATTACCCAGGTTTGGAGATTGGTTTTGTATAGGATTGACATTCAATTCTTTGTTCCTTTGATTTAATCTCTTCCTAGTATAAACCTAAAGCTCACAATTTAGATCACATTGACCAATCTATAGCACTTTTCCCCCTGTATGAGAAACTCCTTCACCAGGCACCAAAGGACCTGGTTCTCCTAAGTAACTAATATTAGAAGCATGTGGTTCTTGTGTAGGGCAGATTGGATTTTTTTGGAGAAGAAACAATGTTTGGAAATGGGACCGAAATATCCCAAACATTGTCTTTCATTTCATGTTTCTCCCCCTAAAGAGAATTTTGGGTAATATAAGGTTGTTTTTCTAAAAAGAAACATCCATGCTCACATGAAAATTTTTTTTCTTTGAGGTTTATAAAATTTATAACCTTTTTTGTTTAAGGCAGAACCCAAAAAAACACATTTTTGGGCTTGTGGGTCAAGTCTGTACTGAAATTTATTTGGTATTGTTAGACATGTATGCCCTAAGGAGTAAAAATGCAATAAGCTTTTTGGAGACATTTTTTTCAATAAAGAATTTATTTATTGTTTATATTCCAAATCTTGTCCTCTTTATGTTCATATTTGTTGAATGTATGTTAACCAAACAATAGTCTGAGACTGTCGATCTAAACCTTAAGAATTGGGCACATGATGGATAGATTATGTAGAAGACAGGATTCTTAAGGTGATGGTCTAAATCATAAGATCCGCAATCGAGGGAATAAATTTCGGTGCTTTATTCATGCAAAGATTGTTATGTTGTCTATATTCCTACTGGGAGATGGTTTGTCTTGACCTTCGGAGGTGGACTCCATGAATAGAAACATTGGCATGTGGTCATAGGTGACGATGTGTTGGATCGGGACATAAAGTGAATTGATTTAGATTAATAATTCTATCTTGACAAATCAATTCACTTTAGACAATCATTTGTATTGTATCTTAATCTTAAGATGAATAGTGGGTCTGTTGTCTTGACTTGTGTCTTTTGATGTACCAAAGGGTGACATCCACATCTTAATAGTGGTATGCATGTCGGTACGTTGGAGGCATGACTCTTGATAGCGTAGACTTGTTATTCATAGATCTGGAATCCACAGCTCCTCTTTAGGAGTAATGATATCCCCTTATATGCGTTATCCTGTAATTGGAAAACTGGAGCGCTCAACCATTTGGATACATAGGTGTAACCGAATGGTATACTGTCTTTGGATGGTAAGTTTTTTGATGGTGAGATAATGGAACGTAAGATAAAAATAATCGGGAAGGTAAGAGAGAACTTGTCCTTAAGCCGACTATGGATAATCATATGGGGATACAATACACTACGATATTTCATGGAGACTTAGCTATACGGGCTTCGTAATTCTATATAGTTCGAGAGTGCAACTCTAAGCTTTTAGTGGAGTAGCGTTGGAGTTGATAATTATGAAATGCATATCTGGGATCTTGGGTTTTGTAATTATCGAGAGCTTGAACTATATAGGTCCATTTGGTCCCCTTTGCTAGCTCACAACATCCTATAACAATACGGCGTGCTTTTTCAATAATTGGTGACTTATGTCAGATTTATCAAATTTGTTAAAATTTGGAAGAATCAGATAATTCATGTATATTTGTCGGTTGAATTAATTTTGTTATTAAATTGATTCAAGATAAACTTGTTGAATTATTGGGATCGAATAATTCTTGTCTATTTATCGGTTGATTAAATTTTTGGATAAATTAGATCAAGATAAACTTATAGAATTATTAGGAATTCATTTATTTTTTTAGAGATTATCTAGATAAAGTTGTTTTTATCAGATAACTTTTCTATTAGGTTATTTAAATTAAAATTAAGACTTTATCCTATAGAATCTCGGGTGGAAAATAAAAGATTTGCTGAGATTTTTTTTGGTCGTTCGGCCTGCCGATCCTCATGTTCAGCCTGCCGATGGGGCTTGTTCGGCGTGCCGATCATCTTGATCGGCCTGCCGATGAGCGAAGGATAAGATTACGCATTTTTACGCGGATCTTATCAGATATTGATCTGAATTTAATTCTGATTCGAATTTTTGAGACCCAATCTGATAAGGACTGACCCTAGGACCAACCTCTATAAATAGGGAGTAAGTCTTAAGAGTTACTTAGATCAATTGAGAGATTAAGAAATGATGCCCTGTTGGTGAGAATCGAAAAACTCCCTAAGAGCTCTTGTTCACAAATCACAAACACTAGCTTTGGGTTCTCTCAATTGGTTGGAAGGAGAGTCACCTGGTGGAAGAGCTGTACGTGTGAGCCCACACTCACGCCTGTCGTGGATAGAGAATAGCAAAGAAGATCGTATGGTTGAGGCTCTTCTAGAACATTACTTCTCTTCACATTTTGCGAGGTTCTTCGGCACACAAATGTTAGTAAGATCTATTTAATTTATGCATATAGCATGTCAAACTTGTGTTTTAGAAAATACTCTGATGTAAAATTTTAAAATTCTGCTGCGTACTATTTTTTCAACAGATGGTATCAGAGCCATGGTTTTTACATAAATTTACAAGTTTGTGATCATACGATATGCATAAATTTTGTGATCTTAACTCTCCTATGCTTGAATTTAATTTTATAGAGAGTTGGCACACTAGGTTTCTATATATTATATATGTTGTCATGGATTATGTGGTGAATGTTCATTAATTAATTATGGTTGATTAAATTGTTATTTAATTAATTATTAATTAATTAATTTATACTGGTTATGGTTCCTTAGAGGTTAGAATGTGTATCTAGGTTTTTCATGTAATTAGATGGTGGACTATCATCTCCGTCTAGGAATTATTATTTGTAAGAATTTTGTAATTAAATAATTATTCAGAGAAGACGGATTTAGAAGTCGGATCTAGAAGAATGATGTTGGTGCTTCAAGGTATTTCCTGAGTCTCTAATTTTATGTTTTTGAATTGTTGAAAATAAAATTGATAAATTGTATTAAAAATTGTATTTTCTGGAATGGGAGATTTTTGCTCGGTTGGCATGAGTTTGGCAGTTCAGTAGGCCGATGGTCGCAAATCGGTAGGCTGGACGTGAGATTCGACAGGCCGTCGTGGGGCAAAAATCAGGTGGCTCTGGCGGCAGGTCGAACTTCCAAGTTCAGCAGGCCAAACCTGCATGGCCAGCAGGCCGATCTAGGAGCAAGCCGATCACCCAGATCGGCATGCCGACCGAGAGTTGAAAAATTTCCAAAAAAGGTGCAGTTTTTTTGATGCAGTTTTAATTTTATTTTTGGGACAATTCTGAGAAATATTAAATTTGGATATGATAGGAAATATAAAGTATTCGATTCATATGGGATTAAAAACTTGAAGATGGGCATTATATGAAGAAGGATACAACTTGAGGATTCAAGGATGAAGAATCGATAATTTGTTTCGATTATTCTCTTGTAATTTTTGATTTCTATTCTTTAGGGTGGAACCATAATATTACGGTTATTATTATTTTGCTTGTAGCTTTGCTTGATTGCTTTGCTTGTCTGCATTATAATATGATTTGCCATGTATATTGATAACATGTCATATAGAATCGGGAGTGCTGCTTATATTAAAATTATTCATGCATATTCTTAAAATAAAACCTTGATTTCAAAAGATTGAGTGGGAGAATGTTTTAAAAGAAAGAACCTAAGGCCTCCATCGTTGGTCCATGGCAGAACATTATGGCCCCGACCCCTAGGAAGGGATTTCTATCATGTACCAGATTAGATCTCTGAGAGGATAAGGTATTTTAGCATGATTTATGGTTGCACACCACTAGGTGGTGATTATAAATCATGAATAAAATATTGAAACGATAATTATACACTCACGTTAATTTTATTATTAACCTCCCCTAGGAGCTCTGTTAATAAAATTGATAGCCAAAGAAATGATTATTAATATATGCTGGATCATACGGGTCCTGGATAACATATATTAATTAGGAAAGGATCCGTGTTCCTGATTAGATTTGGCATGACTCCCCTAGGAGCTTGTTGAATTCTGAGTTGGGAATTATCGTTGTAAGGTTGTGATATTTTCAAGGTTTTGACACATAAACACATTTGTATGTTTTTACATGATTGTGTTATCTTACTAAATTATTATTATATGTTTACTTATCTTTGGTATATGATTCTTTATTGTAGATTAAAAATGCCTAAAAATGCTTTATTATTGATACTTGACAAAAGCCTATTAACTAGAGAGAATTATAATGATTGGAAACGAAACTTGGATATCGTCCTGTCCTTTGAGAAACTGAAATATGTACTGACAACCCCTTGTCCTCCCAATCCTACGGGAGACTCAACTAATGAGCAATTCCAAGCGTATGATCGCTGGAAAGATGCTAATGATCAGGCCTGCTGCTATGTTATGGCCAGCATGAATAATGTGCTGCAGGCTCAACATGAGGATTATGAGACTGCAAAGCAGATCTTGGATAATCTTGAGGATATATTCAGAGGCCAGGCTATAACAAAGCAGCAAAGGGCGCTTCAGAAACTTCTAAACTATAGACAGAGGCCGAGGACATCTGTAAAGGAGCATATGATGTTGGTCATGGGTTACCTTGCTGAGGCTCAAACCAATGGAGCCAACATCGATGTTGAAACTCAGATGACTATGGTCTTTGAGACTCTGTCAAAGGAATTTATTCCATTTAGAGCTACATTTAATTTAAGCAATAGAGGGGATATGACCTTAATAGAACTGATGAAACAATTACAGAAGTTTGAACTGCTGATCAGGGAGTCTCCTGCAGGGTGGTGAGGCCAACATGGTAGCTGCTTTTGGTTCCAATCCTAACTTTGGGAATGGAAAGAAGCAACAGGCCAAGAATAGGAAGTCTTCTATTCTTGCTAACACCAAGAGCAAGAAAAAGAAGAAGAAGAACCCGAAGAAGCTTAAGTGCTTCTTCTGTGGGAAAGTCGGGCATATCAAGAAGCATTGCAAGGACTTCCTTTTCAAAGGAGGTAGGTGTGATCTTCTATATTTAGAAACTTGTTTGGTTAAGGAATTAAGTGACATTTGGGTCATAGATTCTGGCACAACTAATCATGTTTGTGTTTCTCTGTAGGGGTTCAAAGAACGAGAAGTCTGCTACATGAGGACTTCACACTTCGGATGGGCGATGGATTCTTGGTCTCAGCGGAAGTAGTGGGAGACGTCCATTTTTGCAAGATTGTTTTTATGTTCCTAAATTTAAAAGGAATTTAATTTCTGTAGCTTGTTTATTTAAAGACTCCTATTTGGTTTCTTTTAATGATAAAGCGGTGATTCGTAAAAATAAATCTTTTATCTATTCTGGATGGATGTAAAATAATCTATATTTTATCAAACCTAAGATGGACTTATTGCTTAATGCTGAGATGAATGATAATAATTCTAAAAGACTTAAAACTTCTCACTCTAATAAGACTTATCTTTGGCATTTGTGCCTTGGTCATATTAACCTGAATAGGAGTCAAAGGTTGGTAAGGGATGGACGTTTAAGTCACTTAAAGGTGGAATCTATACCTCAATGTGAATCTTGTTTGGAGGGTAAAATAACCAAAAGACCGTTCGGGTCTAAGGGCAATAAGGCCGAAGGGGTTCTAGAACTTATGCATAGTGATGTTTGCGGATCGATGAACATCCAGGCACGAGGAGGGTATGAGTACTTCATTAATTTTATTAACGATTACTCAAGATATGGGTATATGTGCCTGATGCACCACAAAAGCGAAACTTTTGGCAAGTTCAGGGAGTTTCGGGCTGAAGTAGAAAAGCAATTGGGTAAACCCATAAAGGCACTTTGATCCGATCGAGGTGGAGAATACCTTTCTGATGAGTTATTGGAACACTTATTAGAGAATGGGATTTTATCCCATTTGATTGCGCCGGACACTTCGCAGCAGAATGGCATAGCAGAGAGAAGAAATAGGATTTTGTTAGACATGGTTAGGTCCATGACGAGTTATTCATCATTACCTTTATCCTTTGGGGATATGCACTACAAACCGCGTGTTATCTTTTAAACAATGTGCCTTCAAAATCAGGTCCCTAAAACTCCTCATGAGTTGTGGATGAGTGGGAAGACATCCTTAAACCATATTCGTATATGAGGATGTCCAGCTCATGTCCTATTTAAGGATCCAAATAAGTTGGAAGTACCTTCGGAAGTTTACATGTTTGTAGGATATCCAAAAGGGACTAAAGGGGGTTATTTTTATAACCCAAAGAAAAATAAAGTCATGGTTTCAACTAATACAACTTTCCTTGAGAAGAGTTACATGGACGGCTTTAAACCTCGAAGCAAAGTGGTGCTTGAGGAGTTAAGGAGTGATCCGATCACTCCGGAGGCTTCGAATGAAACCGTTCCGAACAGTGTAGAAAAACCAAACAAACCTGAACAACAACCTCAGGGGCTTCGGCATAATGGGAGGATTGAGCATCAACCTAAGAGGTATATGTTCAATGGGGAGGTCTTTTTGACTGAACCAGATGAACATGATAAGGATCCTTATAATTATGTAGAAGCTATGGGGGATGTTGATTCAAAACTCTGGACAAAGGCTATGAACATAGATATGAAGTCTATGGAGACTAATCAGGTCTGGGAGATTGTGGATCTTCCCGAAGGGGTATAACCCATAGGATGTAAGTGGATCTACAAGAGGAAAAGAGGAGTGGATGGAAAGCTCAAAACCTTTAAGGCTAGACTGGTAGCTAAGGGTTATACGCAAAAGGAAGGAATCGATTATGAGAAAACCTTTTCGCCTGTAGCCATGCTTAAGTCCATCCGGATTCTCTTGTCCATAGTTGCCGCTCTCGATTACAAGATTTGGCAGAAGGATGTCAAGACGGATTTTCTAAATGGCTATCTTGATGAGTCCATTTATATGGAACAACCAGACGGATTCAAGGTCACGAGTCAAGAGGGTAAGGTTTGTAAGCTGCTAAAGTCAATTTATGGACTTAAGCAGGCTTCTCGTTCTTAGAACATAAGATTTGATCAGGTGATCAAGACTTATGGGTTCTCACAAAATGTGGATGAGCCATGTGTTTACAAATACATAAAGGATGAGAAGGCGGTTTTTCTACTACTCTATGTAGATGACAATCTGCTAATTGGCAATGACATTGGGGCGTTGTCATCGGTCAAATTATGGTTGACCAAGCAGTTTGACATGAAGGACTTAGGTGAGGCTAATTTTGTTCTTGGTATCCAAATCTTTCGGTATAGGAAGAACAAAATGATAGCTTTATCCCAGACCGACTACATAGATAAAATCCTCAGAAGGTTTACAATGTAGGATTCCAAGAAAGGTGGGCAAGCATCTAGGTCTGGAATTACTCTTTCTAATAAAGACTCTCCAAAGTCTTATGAAGAAAGAGAATACATGAAGAATGTGCCTTATGCTTTGGCAATAGGTAGTCTCATGTATGCCATGCTTTGCACACGCCCGGATATTAGTTATGTGGTTGAGATTGCAAGTCGATTTCAGGCGGATCTAGGACCAAACTATTGGGTTGCAGTAAAGCGTATTTTCAAGTACTTGAGAAGAACTTGAGGGTATATGCTTGTATATTCGGGTGAGGTCCTCACTTTTCTAGGATATACTAACTCAGATTTTCAATCCTGTCTAGATTCTAAGAAATCGACTTCGGGTTTTGTGTTTACTTTAGGCCGTGGTGCCATCAGTTGGAGAAGTGCTAAGCAAGATTGCACTTCAGATTCAACAATGGAGACCGAGTATGTGGTAGCTAGTGATGCTTCGAAAGAAGCAGTGTGGCTCCGCAAGTTCCTTGGGGATCTTGAGGTAGTTCCTGGTATGGATAAAGCGGTGTCACTGTACTGTGATAACAGTGCAGTAGTAGCTAATGGTAAGGAACCAAGATTTCACAAGAAGAGTAAGCAATCCATATTTTTAGCTGAAGGGGGGGCAAGTCATGGTGTGCAAGATCGCATCAGAGGTATCATGTGATAAAGGACTTCGTTGACGGGCATGTCACAGTGTGCAAGATCGTGTCAGAGGACAATTTAGCTGATCCATTTACGAAGATACTTACTGGGAGAGTCTTCGAGAGGCATGTGGAAGCTATGGGGATGTGAGATTTGTCATATTTACTCACTTAGTGCAAGTGGGAGATTGTTAGACATGTATGCCCTAAGAAATAAAAATATAATAAGTTTTTTGGAGACATTTTAATTAATAAAGAATTTATTTATTGTTTATATACCAAATCTTATCCTCTTTACGTTGATATTTGTTGAATGTATGTTAAGCAAACAATAGTCTAAGACTGTCGGTCTAAACCTTAAGAATTGGGCATATGATGGACTGATTATGCGAAAGACAAGATTCTTCAAGTGATGGTCTAAATCATAAGATCCGCAATCGAGGGAATAAAGTTGGGCGCTTTATTCATGCAAAGATTGTTATGTCGTCTATATTCTTATTGGGAGATGGTTTGTCTTGACCATCGGAGGTGGACTCTGTAAATAGAAACATTGTCATGTTGTCATAGGTGACGATGTGTTGGATCGGGACATAAAGTGAATTGATTTGGTTAATAATTCTATCTCGGTAAATCGAGTCACTTTAGATAATCATTTGTATTGTATCTTAATCTTGAGATGAATAGTGGGCCCGTTGTCTTGACTTATGTCTTTTGATGTACCAAAGGGTGACACCCATATCTTAATAGTGGTATGCATGCCAGTACATTGGAGGCATGATTCTTGATAGCGTAGACTTGTTATTCATAGATCTGGAATCCATAGCTCCTCTTTAGAAGTAGTGATATCCTCTTATATGTGTTATCCTGTAATTGAAAAACTGGGGCACTCAACCATTTGGATGCATAGGTGTAATCGAATGGTATACTGTCTTTGGATGGTAAGTTTTCTGATGGTAAGATAATGGAATATGAGATAAAAATAATCGGGAAGGTAAGACAGAACTTGTCCTTTAGCCGATTATGGATAATCATATGGGGATACGATACACATAATATGTCATGGAGACTTAGCTATACGGGCTTCGTAATTCTATGTAGTTCGAGAGTGTAGCTCCAAGCTTTTAGTGGAGTAGCGTTGAAGTTGATAATTATGAAATGTATATCTGGGATATTGGGTTTCGTAATTATCGGGAGCTTGAACTATATAGGTCTATTTGGTCCCCTTTGCTAGCTTACAACATCCTGTAATGATACGACGTGCTTTTCCAATAATTGGTGACTTATGTCAGATTTATCAGATTGGCTAAAATTTGAAAGAATCAGATAATTCATGTCTGTTTGTCGGTTGAATTAATTTTGTGATAAAATTGATTCAAGATAAACTTGTTGAATTATTGGGATAGGATAATTATTGTCTGTTTATCGGTTGATTTAATTTTTGGTTAAATTAGATCAAGATAAACTTGTAGAATTATTATGAATTCATTTATTTCTTAGAGATTATCTAGATAAAGTTGTTTTAATCAGATAACTTTTCTATTAGGTTATTTGAATTAAAACTAAGACTTTATCCTATAGAATCTCGGGTGGAAAATAAAAGATTCGCTGAGATATTTTTTTGACAGTTTGGCCTATCGATCCTCGTGTTCGGCCTGCCGATAGGGTTTGTTCGGCGTGCCGATCATCTTGATTGGCCTGCCGATGAACGAAGGATAAGGTCACGCTTTTTTACGCGGATCTTATCAGATATTTATCCGAATTTGATTCTGATTCAAATTTTTGAGTCCTAATCTAACAAGGACTGACCCTATGACCAACCTTTATAAATGGGGAGTAAGTCTTAAGAGTTACTTAGATCAATTGAGAGATTAAGAAGTGATGCTCTGTTGGTAAGAATTGAAAAAACTCCCTGAGAGCTCTTGTTCACAAATCATGAACACTAGCTTTGGGTTCTCTCGATTGGTTGGAAGGAGAGTCACCTGGTGGAAGAGCTGTACGTGTGAGCCCACACTCACTCTGGTCGTGGATAGAGAATAGCAAAGAAAACCAGTTGGTTAAGGCTCTTCTGGAACATTACTTCTCTTCACGTTTTGCGAGGGTTCTTCGGCACACAAAGGTTAGTAAGATCTATTCAATTTATGCATATAGCATGTCAAACTTGTGTTTTGGAAAAAAACTCTGATGTAAAATTTTAAAATTCCACTGCGTACTATTTTTCCAACAGGTATATGAACGAACACAGTACATCCAAAAATGTTGATGGGTAAATATGAATGCAATCTAGTTTTGGGAAAAAATTCTTTTAGGCACTAAGGGATGCCATGTATATTAAAACTATAGTGGGCATCCTGTTTATCAAACAAGAAGCCGTTAAAACTGTTTCACCCCATAAGTACTTTGGGACATCCATAGAAAACATTATGGCACATGCTACTTCAAGTAAATATTTATTTTTTTCATTTAGCAATGCCATTTTGTTAAGGAATATCCCGAAAAGTTGACTGGTGGTGAATACCTTTTTCTTTCAAAAAATACTCCAAGTGCCCATAAAATATTCTATACCATTGTCAGAGTGCAAAATACCAATTTTGGTATGAAATTGGTTTCTTAGTGTAAAAATTTTTGAACAAGTTTTTCCCTTCAAAGTTTTTGCTCATCAAATAAACCCGACACATCGCTATGAATTAAATAAAAAGGTTTAGAAGCTTCAACATGTTTTGGTAGATATATAGAATGATGGCTCTTGGCCAGATAGCAACTTTCACATTGAAATGAAAAACAATCCATATTTTTAAATAATTCAAGAAATAAAAATTTCAGATGGGAAAACTAGGATGTTCTGGTCTAAGGTGCCATAGCATAATTTGTTCTCAAATAGAAATTGAACTAGTACTACTAAAGCTCTGAGCTTTTTTATTACCAATAGAAATTTCATCAAAGTAGTAAAGATCTTCAATCATCCTAGCACTCTCAATCATTTTCCTTGAGTTTTGGTCCTAAAATTCACAATGTGATTCAAAGAAAGTTATACGATAATTAGAATCTCTAGATAGTTTGCTAAAAGGCATAAAATTGCATGTTAATTTAGGGACGTGAAGAACAGAATTGAAATTAATTTTCTCGGTTAGTTTAGTAAGTCTTTTGCTTACAATAGGTGAAAAACTACCATCAACAATTCTAACATTTTCATTGCCAGAACAAGGAGAATAAGTGTCAAATAAATGAGAAAAACTAGTCATATGGTTGGAGACTCCAGAATCAATAATCCACAGAGAGGAATTTAGACAAGAAAGTGCTTTAGGCTTTCTACCTGTTTGTGCCAACGAAATAGTAGGAATGCCAGGCGAGGAATTGGACTTTATCAACTTCAAGAGTTGATCAATTTGCTCTTTGTTAAAGGGACCTGAGTCGACTTCATTTGCAGTAGGAACCCCACAGTTGCTCTTCTCTCCCAGCTTGTTGCTTTTCCAATTGGCAGGCTTGCCATGAATTTTCCAGCATGTCTCACGAGAGTGGCGTGGCTTGTTGCAGAAATCGCACTAGGCCCCTGTCTTCTCATCACCCCTACGCTGGTAATTTGTAGCCTTGTAGGCAGCATCATCAGTAATCAAGGCAGAGCTTTCAATTCACTCACCAGTAGTCCTTTTTCCAAGCATGACATTTCTTTGGCTCTCTTCCCTTCTAACTTCGGCGAAAAGTTCACCAATGAATGGGAGAGGATGTCTGCCAATGATCCTTACTAGTACTTCAACGAACTCGATGTTGAGGCCAGCAAGAAACTTGTAGATGTAGCTGTCTTCCATGGTTTACTTGTGTTGGTTGCAATCATCAACAGATTTCCACACGTACATGTTGAAAACGCCAAGGTCTTGCCACAATCTCTTCAACAAATTGAAATATTTGCTAACGGTGTCATCCCCTTGCCAAATTTCTCCCAATTTCAGAGTCAACTCAAAAACCTGAGATTGATTACCTTGGTCAGAGTACATCTGACTCACATTATCCCACAATTCTTTTGCAGTAGGATAACACATGTAATTAGAACCAATATCCTCGTTCATGGAATTGACCAGCCATATCATAACCATGGAGTTTTCAGCATCCTAAGTGGCGTGCAAAGGATCACCTGTTGCAGGAGCCATGTTGTCCCCAGTGATGTAGCCAATTTTTCCATGCCCTCAAATATGCATCCGGACAGATTGAGGCCAGCGAAGGAAGTTATCACCATTTAGACAAATGGTGATTATTTGGACAGATTGGGTATTGGAATGACTTGGCTGGGTTTCAGAAGTTTTCATCGGGATGATAGAGGCAAGATTTGAAGTGGTTTTAGACGTGACTTCAAACATAGCTTACAAGTTTGGGATAGTTGAATGAAGGACAAGAAGTTAGGATTTCAGACGCGTTCAAAGATAGCCTAGCTTTGGTACCATATCAGCGAGTGTGAAAAATTATGTCCATATATCTTTGAATGAGTACAAGATCCTCTTTACGTAGAAGAAGAATTATAGTAGAAGGGAAAAAATAAAACTAAATATTGCCAGCTGCCTATCTTTCCTCATTTACACCATTGACTATCTATATTTACATAAAGCAAACTCCAAGAATATTTCTAGGATCACGGCTGAATCAAGGCCAAATCCATGATTGAACGAATTTCCAACATTCCCCCTCAAGCAGGTTTGAAGATGACTTCCATAGCCAACTTGCCAATTAGTTTATCAAACTGCTTCTTGTGTAGCCCCTTAGTCAAAACATTAACAATTTGTTCAGTTGGTAGAATGTATGGCATGCATATGTTCCACCATCGAGCTTCTCCTTGATGAAATGTCTACCCACTTCTATATGTTTTACATCGTCTATCAATGTTGACCTTCATATCTAAATTGGTTCCATTGGATTTGTCAAGTAATTTATTCAATCATAGTAAAATCATGTTATTGAAATCATAGCGCGTGTCTAATTCTTATATATTATTATGTACTATCCCCAGATCATTCTTACATATTAGGTACATAAATCATAAGCACGAGTTCAATCACTTATCATATCTGTATATTGAATCACATATCTTATCCAGACCCTTATATTGGAGGTCATAGACAACTAAACACGATGGCATGTTAAGATTGGGTTAAATTCCACATATTATTTAATTTTTGACAAAAGCCCACAGAGTAGAGTCTTAGCACTCAGAATTCGCATTATTGGGGCGTAACAATAAACATATAATTAGGTCAAACCTCAGAACATATATTTGGACCGATGCCTGTCAAAAACGACAATTCTCAGCAACATGTCATCACTAAATCTCAAAACCGACCCTAATTTGTACACCAATCTCAAAACCGGACTCTAGTCTCAATCCTGATCTGAACGGTTGAAAGATTTTATACGCCTTTTAATACGATCTTTTACTTGAATTACACAATGCTGCTTAATACATAGTTTTTTTTTTAACTTTTTCACATATCAATTATGTATGTTGTATTAAGTTTTAAATTTTAGGATGCATAGATATTGCTAAAAGTTGTATTTGAAAAAGGGAGAATACTTGAATTATACAATACTGCTTAATACATAATTATATATATTGTATTAAGTTTTAAATTTTAGGATGCATAGATATTACTAAAAGTTGTATTTGAAAAAGAGAGAATACTTGAATTAGACAATACTGCTTAATACATAGTTTTTTTTTTAACTTTTTACACATCATTATATATATTGTATTAAGTTTTAAATTTTACAATGCATAGATATTGCTAAAAGTTGTTTTTGAAAAAAGAGAGGATGAAGAAAATAGACTACATTTACAGAGGAATAAAAACTAATAGACCAGATTTAAACAAAGTTAATAAATAGGGTAAAAATATATATGTTAATTTATTAATTAAATGGATGACAGAAACATCCTATTATATCTCTCTTCCCTCACTTTCTCTCTCTCCGACTCCTCCCTCCCACTCTCTGGCCAAAACGGCAGCGACAAGGATGGAAAATCTGTGGCGAGGCAACGACGGCGACGGAGACTCAAGGTCCCCGAGCTCCATTGTTGCTAGCGAGCAACATCACCTATCGAACACCAAATATCCGCCGTCAATGGCGAAGCCAACAAGCGGAAAGGCCACCTTCGATCTCGTGGAGTCAAGATCTCTAATTGCCTTCGCCAGCCTCTACGCATAGATTGTTGAGATCGATGGCAACCTCTATGATGAATGTCTAGCCACCGAATCTGAGCCCGTCGTCGCCATCCACGCCCATTCTAGCTGTTGCTGCTTGGGTTTGGGTGTCGCCGCCTCTTCCGATGCTGGACCACATCCTGAAGTCGCCGTACGTAGGCTCGTCTGTGTTGCCGGAGGAGAAACAGAGGGTTAAAGAGATTTGGGATATTTTGACAAAAGACTAAAAAAAAAAAAAAAAATGAATTGGGCAAATGATTCTTTTTTTTTTGCACTAAAAAAATCACGTTTTTTTACAGTAAAATTGCTTCAGTTTTTTGTAAAAAGATAAGAAAAAGACTTGTAGTAAGGAAAAGAACCTCAACAGAGTAAAAAGAAAAAAAATAAAACAGTTTTCATATCTAAAAAATTTGTTTTTTGGTGTCAAAAAAAGGATCATTTTGTCGAAAAGACTTTTCTTAAAGCCAGTTTTCAAAATGCCTCAAGAGATTTGTTAGGGAGGGAGAAATTGATGGAAAAGAAAAAAAAAGAAAAAAATAAAATTAAGGTTATTTATAAAAATATTTTTAAAAATTGTTATTTACTAATAAGAATTAATTTGAGTCTGTTTGATATTATTTCTCTTGAAAAAATACAATGTATAATGCTAATGTAGTGTACACATATGTACATAGAGATTTCCATAGCTGAGTGGAACCAGAAGTCTGTTAATCAGATTCCAAAAGTCAGACGATCTCATCAGAACGGATGGGCAGTTGGAGCATTTAAAGTGAGCAGCTCGGCCTTTAGCCAACTATAATTTTCATTTTTTTTTTCTTTGTTGACAATCCATTTAATTTTTTAGACAAAGTCTTCAATCAGGGATTCAGATAAATGGTATTATGAAAAAAAAAAAATTTTAGACAAATAATCTTTTTTTTATATTAAAAATCATGCCTTTTGGGCAAGAAAACTGCTTCAAAGTTTATTTTTTTATCCTGTTGAGGTTCCTTTCCTTGCTTAGGGTTTTTTTTTTTTTAAAAAAAAAACTAAAGCAGTTTCTCTGCCCAGAAGGCTTGATCTTTATACAAAAAAAAAGAGGTTATTTCCCCAATTAAAATTTTTGGGGGGCCTTTTTTTCAAAATATCCCGTCTTCAATGAGAGTAAAAATTGCTAAAATTTTGGATCTTTAGGTAGTTAATTGCCAAAATTAAAAGTACAAAGATTAATTTGTCAAAACACAAAAAGTAGGAGGTAATGATGTAAAATTCCCCATTTTGGAGTTTTGACTTTCAATGATTAGTCTCGTAAAACATATTGGCCTCTTTTGTCTTTGTTTTTAAAATTTTTAAAAATGCTTTCGTACGTTTTTTAAAGCAAAAATTTTGAAAATACTCTCAGCACAGTTCTTAAAAAAATTTTATTTTCAAAAACAAAAACATTTTTACCTATTTTAAAAAAATACCAAACAACCCCATTGTCACTATGACCATCTTTTTAGGAAGTTTCACATCAAACTTTACACCTGAAAGAACAAGGAAATAAACTTGTGATCTATTTAAATTAACAAATTCTCTTACCTAATACTTGGTCTACAAATCCTATTATTGTCACGTCCTGAAATTCGAGGGGTGACATGACAGATTAATTAAATTAAATAAATTAAATTTAATAAGAATCGCCCTAAAATGATAATAATAACTGATTTTAAAAAAAATATAAAATTATTAGAATTCCTAAAAGAAATAAATAGAAAGAAAACATTAAATAAACAAACCCCATTAGGTCCCACCGAACCCACTTTAGTGTGCACACATAGTATTAGCAATATTAAATAATAACCACAGTCCAAGGAGATATAAGTAAATTTAAAATATTGCATGCCTTGTTATAAGTACCCTAAAAGATAATGTTCTAATTTTGCAATTTCCTTCCTAGTTCTTCAGCCTCCGTAAGCTGAACTCCACCTAGTGGGAGGGAAATTTTAAAACAAGAAAATATGAGCGAAAAGCTCAGTAGGACTAAAACTTAAATAAAACATTTAATTTAAACACATATACATCATATTTAATCAAATGCTATAACATGGGGCAATTAAATGAAACAAATAATAAATTAGAACTTATTAAATTTTTTCACACAAGATTAATCCTCTACTCATCTATAGACAAACTCATTATTAGGTTATAGGCAAAGCCAAATGAATTACCACCGGAGTGGCCCAACTGAGTTTTGGGACCTGGCCCCAAGGTTGCGCTTCCCACGACCCGACCTCTGTACATGGCATCATGCTCTATTTTATCATTCCGGACGGTACCAACCGACACATCCGGTGTCATCACATCATCATGTTTCATTTTTTCGAATGTTTTCATTACATTCATTATTATCATCCATTATTTAACCAATAATGAAAATAAGTAATAAACTTCATTTCTTGAAAATCATAAAAAGGTTTTGTGATCAAACTTCTTTTCAAAACATGGCTACCAGGGAGAAGGGATAGAAGTCATAACTCGATATCCGTACCAATATCCAACACTACGGTCCCGATTTGCTATACGTTAGCTCCACAGAACCACAAATAACCTTAAATAGAAACTAAGTTTATCAATTCCTAGCTTAGGGTATCCTACATCCCTAAGCTATTTCATGGTGTTTTAGTATGCTTTTAGCACTCACAAAATCATTTTAAGAAGTCGAAAACTTGATCTAGGCTTAAAATAGTAAAAATGGGTGAAAAAAAGCCATTTTTCAAAAGGTTCGGTCGGCCTGCCGGAACCCCTGGTCTGGCCTGTTGAACTCCATAGTCCGGCCTGCCGGCCAACCAGGACCGGCCTGTCAAACTTTCCCAGGTTCGGCCTGCCGACTAGATGAATCCGGCCTGTCGAACCTATGAGTCTAGCTTGCCGAACGCCGAGTTCGGCCTGCCAAACACCGAGTTCGACTTGCCAAACTGGATAATCATGGGAGGTCCGAGGCTTCGATTCTTGGCCTCCCCAAGCTCAAAATCAAATCAAACCTGTTTTTCCAAGTCCCAGAGCAAATATAGTGATCGTAGATGATAAACAAGCATAGAAGGACACATTTAAACAAGATTTCTATATGAATTTCAAGAAAATCCTAAAATGAGAGGGAAAAGGGGAAAACTTGATTCAACTCGAATTTCATGAAATTAAGCCTAAATTTTGAATGATTCAAGTCCTACCAACCTAGATTAGGAGTTTCCTAAGCTCAAAAAACTCAAATCACAACATTTTAAGGAGATTAAAAGATTTGGGACAAAAATTTAAAAGTTTAGAATTTAAGGAAACAAACCTCGAATTAAAGCTCAAAATCACATTTGTAGAGTCCGAATTTGTGTTCTTCGCCTCTTAATCCAGCTGAGAATCAAGCCCAAAGCTCAAAATTTCAAAATCAAAATCAAAGAAGAGGAAGGGAGAGAGGGGTAGCGTGGGAGAGAGGGAGTGAAGAGAGAGAGAGTGGCTGAGAGAGAGTGAGTGAGAGTGAGGGTGAGAGTGGTTAAATAGAGGGACGAGGAAACAACACCGTGCTCCCAGCACATGGTTTCTTGCAATCGTGATACATCGGGTATTTAACAAATTGTTTTGTTTCATAATTCAAAATAACACATGAAAATAATAAATGATAGAATAAATTTACAATACCATAAAATACTTTAATTAAGCTCAAGTTTTCATTAAAGCATATTAATTCACCATCTAGTTACCATTTATGCATAATTAAATTTTCTAGGCGTTACAATTATACTTGTTCAAAACTTATCCATGTCCTGCACATAATCAGCTTTTAATTTCGATTTTTTATGGTTATAATATTTCATTGACGGCAACCAACACTCCCAATAATTTATTTGAATCTACCACTATGATTGAGTACATATACTTGCACATGAAGTTAAAATTAATCTACATGTTGTCTAAAATTATTACGACACAACTATATTATTCTTTTTTCCGTTTTCCATGTCAACAGTAGTCCCCATCAATTCTCTTGGATCCTAAAATCTGCTGATCCATTACGCTTTATGTATTTTTAAATTTTACTCGAGTATCAGAAAGTGGGCAATTATTTCAAAACTAATGTGATACATTAAGAATTAAACAGACGTACGTTTTAGATAAACATATAAATATTCCAATTTAGTCTATGAAAACTTTAAAATCAGATCACATAAGTCAAAAATCATAAACTAGCACATGCATAAATATCTTTTTTTTTTCCTTTCATTTGTTCTTTTTTTTTTTTTTTTGGGTAAACAAACAGATTCAATCAATCTATTCTTAAAAGAAAAGTACAATTTTAATTAGTAACCTTTTCTAATGGAATTAGTTAGTATGTGAACCACAGGCACTACTTAGAACCACTAGAATTGATGGTCCTAAATTAAAGTTAAAATGATTAGTACCTATATTATTTAAAGAACCAGTAACGAAATTAATCTAATAAAAGAATGATTAATATTTACACAAAAATAAAGAACCAGTAACGAAATTAATCTAATAAAAGAATAATTTGACGTGGGTCATGTTTATCTTAAAGGGAAATACTATTTTGTGGTTATAGGGGTCGCTAATGTCCTATGGTGGAGTGACTGAAAGTGAACTGGATCCACGGGCCTCCTTTATCTTCTGCTGCTTCTGCGAAGGAGATGTGGGTCCCGACAAACGTAAACCACAGGAATCCCTTGCCGGCACTACGATATGACGTCATGTAAGACAACCCTTCTCTCTCTCCTCTCTTGTTTCTTTACCACTCCTAATATTCGCTTGCCTGACCATATTTGTTTTAAATTCCGCAAAACTTAAAACACCTATATAGAAGATTCACGAGAGCTAGCGAGGTTCTTTCCTGGCGTACAATGTCGTTACTTTTCAGGGATTCATTTCAACGCACTTTTTCTTTGCCGACTTTGCCGTCGAAAAAGAGTATACAAAAGTACTATAAAAAAATTAAATAATTAGACACACTTTTGCTTAGAAAAAACAGGAATACTAGCAAATTTAACGAATTATTATTGAATGGAGGTGTCAGCATCAAAACCGTTAAGGACCTTTGGCTTATTATACTATTGCTGAGGGTTGCTCTTAGATTGTTAAAATTGGCTTTGCTTAGTAGATGATAAAGTTTGAGAAAATTAGATATTATGTTAGCCTTTCAAAAGTTTTATTTATTTATATTATATTATAATTTAAAATTGAGTAATAGATATATATTTGTAGAATTGATAAAAAATAAATCTTAAATGATGGTATTTATAAAAATTGCCAAATAAACACTTATGGTTCGTTTGTTTCGATACTCGAATCACGGTTTGAATCATTTTGCTATAATATTTTCTCTTACAAAAATTTAAATCTTTATTTAAATATTTTATTCAAATACTCAAATTAAATAGGCCTTTAAAAAAGATTGACTCAATATAAAAAAGTCACAAGCACGTGAAAAGATAAAACATAGTTAATTTCTTACATGCTTCGCGGTCTCATTAACTCACTCTGAAGATGTGCAGCTGTGATAGTCCTTCTAATCGTAAATGACAGGCTACGAATTCTTAGTTTCGGGAATATTTTACTGAAAAACTAATAAGTTATCAAGAGTAAAAAAACCAAACCTAACCTTTTTTTTTTTTTTGAAGGGAGGGTCAAGATTTCAACTTTTTAGCTAGAGCTGGAGTCAAACATAGAAGTATTGCTACACTGTAACTGCAGTCACACCAACTTAACATTGAACTTGAGATTTCTAAGCTATATGATTAGTTATTGAATTCAGTGCGACCACGCGATTGTCAATTGTGTACCATGAAGGCTTCTGATTGGTGCTGTGTTGCGTAGTTTGCCTAGTTATGCTAGATGTCAATTTTTTTTCAACAAAAATATTATTAACCTATAACTCTGGATTACATATTAGTACTAGTGACAAATTAAGAGCCTCCCGTGGTGGTTGTTACACGAAGGTTGTTGGAAATTTCCTCCAACAATCTTCAATTCGCACACACAAACTAAACTGAAAAACAAGAAAAAAGAACACAGCAATTTATCAAGGTTTGGCACAATTCTTGCCTCGTGAACTCCCCTCTAAGAGTTCCTTTTGCACTTTTGTTAATCAAAGTTTGAGAATAGAACACTGCAGCCCTCTGTTCTCTCTCACTCAAACCCAGAATTTCTAGAGAAGAGTTACAGCAAGAACCTAGAGAAAAATTTCCTTTCTTACACTTCTCTTGCACCCCGCTCACTACAACAAAAGCATGGATAGACTACACTAAGCTGACAAAAATAGACTACAATTTTAATAGAAACTGTAGCGTCAATCGTTAGGCTATGGTTGAGGCCTAACTCCTAAGAAGCTAGTAACACTTAAACTATAGTTGTCAAATGGAATGTAGTATAAAAAGACTACCCATGACTCAAAACAGTAGTGAAAACACACTGCGGGCTTGTTTGGTAAAAGTTTTTTAAACAATTTTTTTTTTTAAAAAAAAGAAGAAAACAAGTTTGAAAAAGATGTTATACTTCTATTTTTGTTTTTTATTTTTTAAAATCTGTTATCTTTTTTTAAAAATTTTGAAAATAAAAAAATTTTGTTTCAAAATTTTTTAAACAAGTTTTATAATGAAAAAGAAATCGTATATGGTGGAGTTCTCTCTTCCTTCCTTTCGTCTCTGCCATGTCTCCTCCGTCGTCTCTCCTTTCTCACTCTTCGTTTGTTTCCTGAGAAAATGATCAAGAAAGTGTGAGACGTTAAAGCACATGGTGGAGGACGAGTCACAACTGCGCCGACAACTGAATCCCCTTGCCCAACGTCACCAGCAAAATCATCTCCAAGTGCATCGTGTACTACACCCGCCACTCCTCCTCCTTCGCCGCTGCCGCCACAAATGACAGCGATCTCAAGTCCTAGGACACCGCATTAGTCAAGATCGACCAGGCCACTCTTTTTGACCTGATTTGGTACCTTCTCTCTCTCTAGAATTTTTTTTCTGATTTTGGTACTTTGGCGTTGTAGACGAAGTTGTGTATGATGAGGTTTGTACTTCTTTGTCGTGGTTCGGAATTAAATCGTCTTTAATCTTTTTGTTTGCTAATTTTTCGAGGCTAGGGTTTTGGAATTGGGGGATTCTTGGCAAGTGTTTCAGAATTTAGGTTTTTGGTAATGGTATTGAATGCTTCTTATTTTAGGTTTCTTTTTTTAATTATCTTTGTTGGTTTACTTTTTTTTTCAAAAAAAAAAAGGAAAAAAATTGGTTTTCATGTCAAACCGTTGCGGACATGATCAACCCCAGAAGAGATCAGGTCTACATTCAATATCAAGAATGACTTTACCCCTAAGGAAGAGGAGGAGGTTCATCGCGAGAAGCAATGGGCTTTCATGTGATACACTGTTGGTTGTTTTGAGTTTTTAACAAATGGGGACAGTATGATAAAATGTGGTATTTTTTTTTTTATGAAATACAAGTTTAGGTGGTTTTACTTTAGGCATAGTTTGTTTATCTATCTTAGTGCTTTTTGGCTATAAGGTTTAGCTTTGCTCATTCACTCTTGGACTTCTTGAATTGTAAAGAATTACTGGATGTTGGTTGGGAAATGCAGTGGTTTATCATCCTATCAAATTAATGTTGCTACATTTATTTTTATTTTGTGTTCTTTACTTCTCTTAGCAGACTTTTTGTTTTTGTGAACACGTATAGAGACAACTATGATGGTCCATATTTCTGCATTGAAGTGTGTTTTGCCATCGTTTTTAGTCCTTGCTTTCTGTTCTGCTGTTTAATTTTTCAATTTGAGGAAGAACTAAATGAAATAAGTTGGTATCTTCAATAGTGGCCTAAAGAAGCCAGTAGGAGTAGGTCCTATTATTTCTACTTGGGGAAAAAACTGAAATGTTCTTTGTTAGGATTAAAAATTTTGCTTAACCAGTGGATTTCTTTCATGCTTTGTACATATCTATTCATCAAAACACCATTTTATGTGGATTTGATAAACTTCAGTGCCTCCAACGTGAAAAAACTAGAGATTTTGTAAAGACAGGAGAACTAACAAGATTTGTTGTTATAACTATTAGCAAAATTTTGTAAATGCTTATAAATGTTTCTTTGTTCTACAGTTATAAGATTTATTGTTTCCTTGTTTTGTGTACTGTGAACAATGTCGTAGTTTGTAAATGCTTGCGGGTATCCTATTCAACATTTTCCTTATGAGGCTGAATTTGAGCAACAGTGCTTTGCACTTGCAATAGATATTCTCAGGGCTTATAATATATTGTAATAGTGTTGAAACATGTATGTACTTGGATGTTTCTCTATGGCTTATGATATAGTGTCAAAACTATGAGCCAGGGTTTAGAAGATTGCCATGAAATAGAATATTTGGCATGTTAATATGTTAGCTTCTTGAAGCGCATGAAACCTTTGAAAAATTCAAAAGACAACTTATTCTGTACATTTTAGAAATAGTGGAGTCAATTATTGGTAACCATCTCAGATTGTTAGCTGATTACAGAATTTTTAAAAGAAAATCTACTGGTAGTTACAAAAAACCAAAGTTGCTACTTCTTCTGTTGGCAACCCACTTCAGCCAACACCAAAGCCTGCTACAGATTCTCTTCTCCTTCTATTTCCTTGTCTTCTAATTCTTCAACTATATGCTGCCAGCAGTGTCAAATTAATACCAAAGAGATAAATGCTGCAAAAATTGAAAGAAAAAATTCCAAATGAATTTCTAGGTACAATGTTTAAGTATTAAACTATAAAATTGATAACATTGAGTAATAAGTTAAGTTGCTCTCTTTCTTTATTTTTTTTTTCTTGTCCTTTTTCATAGATTACTAATGCTTTATTGTGACTCTTTGATGACTTTCTGGAATAGTTACACTCAAGCCGGCCTGTAAATTTGTTCATAACTTCTACATTGTGTCTACCTTTTATGAGATTGTATAGTTAGTATGTTTCATTTCAGATTGTTTGATGTTGTTTCTTGTATGTGACTGCATAGTTAGCATGTTTGCCGTCTTGATTTTTAGTATTTTTTGATTGACTATTGTAGAAAGAATAAGAATTGGATGTTTGCCAATCAAAGAACAAAACAATGTGGTTAGAGATAAGAGGGTGGGTTGTTGCATTGATCATTTATTTCTTGCCCCATACATTAATTCTAGGATGAGTAATAGGAATATTGTTGTGGTTATTGAATTGGGTGCACTAATAGATGACTTCTTGGGTTATTAGATGCAATAATCATTGAGTGCCTATTGGCCTCATATTAAGATGGCATTAGTCGTCTATTTTGGTTCCCATTCTTTCTTTGGTTATTGGATGTGATGCAAGTGTTTTAGCGGAGAACTTATATCATGTGAAATGTATAGTATGTAGTGTTTTTTATTTTTATTATTTTTTGACTTTTTTTGGTCTACTAATTATGAAGGGAATGAAAATTTTCAACGCCCAAATTTCAAAGAAGATCAAGAAAAACTATAATATAGTACACGATTAAGGTACATATTAAACTTTTATTTAAGATGCTAATTGAGAAATATATAATTTTGTAGCCTCCTTGACAACCAATGGCTACTTTGTCATTCAATATATGGACATAGTAGAGTCATTTAATCTTTGCTTTTGAAAGAGGTTAAGTGTACATAATCTCTACTTAATAATAGTTTCATGATATTTTTTTCAAGTTTCCAAACAAAATTATCATCGTGATAATATTACCTTCCGCCAACTATAAATTTTATTATTTTTCCAACAATTTGATGACAAATATACTTGGTACCTAAGAGGAGTTAGCTATGCTGCATGGAGAATGAGCTGGTTATTCTCAAACATTTGCTGAAGGATTGTTTTCATTTTTAGTCACCTTATTGAACTTAATAACTGGGATTGTATGTTAGTTGAGCTTTAGATAACTAGGATTTTGCTTTGATTTTAAAAGACTCTGTATTCTTTGGGGATTGAAATGTAAAATATTTGTTGGTAATGAAAGAACAAAAATTCTTCCCTTTTTATCTTTGGTGCAAATTAAATATATAGACTACGGTTCTATAGTAAACTATAGTATATAATGCCAAACATAGACTACGGTTGCAAAGAAGGTAGTCTAAACATCCTAATAGCAAGCCCACAAGCCCGAACTTAGACTATAGTTTAAAACCATAGTCTAAGCCAAAGAGACTTTTAACTATGACTTCATAGACTATGGTTCCGAAACTGTAGTCTAATACTTAAGACTACAGTGAAAAAATATAGTCAAATGTCTTTTTTGTTGTAGTGACTCTCTCTAAAACTCTGGGTTTTTTTCCCTTAGCCCAACAACAGAAACCAACTTTGACTTTTTATAAAACTTTCAGCCTAGACACATATATACAACCGACTAAACACTTCACAATGACATGTCAGCATATGAAACATATTAATTACCAAAATGATATTAGAATGACTAAAGTAAAACGATTTGTAGCTTTCCCAGAGTTAATACTCTACTGATGCTTGAACTGAAACTCAAAAAAAAACCTGCTTATATAAGAACTGACATTGCAACAAACTCCACCTCAGTTCTTATATAACCTTAAGTGCAGAACTTATTTATTAGAGGATCCCAGCTCAACTCCATTATCTACACCCATGATCAGTACTCAAAAAGTCCTTGCAGTGTTGAAACTTGTTGAGTATCACAACTTTGGTTCCCATATCGGCTGGATTTTCTTCAGTTGGAACCTTCTCAATCAAACCTTGAGTCACCTTCTCTTTGATGAAGTGAAATCTTACATCCACATGTTTTGTTCTATCATGAAACACTGGATTTTTACACAAATGGATTGCACTTTGGCTGTCAATAAACTGTTGTTACTCCATCAAAGATCTTCAACTCTTCCAGTAATCCTTGAATCCATATCCCTTCCTTCAACACCTTTGTTGCAGCCATGTACGTAGCCCCTGTGGTCGACAAAGCTACCACAGGCTGAAGTTGGGATTTTCAGCTTACACAATTTCCACTGACAAGAAAAAATAAGCTATAGTAGTCCTACTATCCCTATCTCTAGCATAGTCAGAATCTACAAAATCTTCTATGGTGACTTAACTTCCATGTCTAGTAAATTTGAGTCCCACTCCTATTGTTCCAGACATGTAACATATAAGCCACTTCATTGCAACCTAATGATTCTTCCCAAGATTTGACATAAAACGACTTAAGAGTGCTTATGGCATGAGCTAAATCAAGTCCAGTACATATCATTAAGTACATTACTGACCTAACAACACTAGAGTAAGGTACTCTAGACATGTATTTCATCTCTTCTTTTGTTTGAGGGCATTGATCCTTGGATAGATGATATTGACTTGTGATAGGCTGTTTAGCAGGCTTAGAATTTTTCAAATAGAACTTATCAACCAATTTCTCCAAGTATTTTTTCTGATTTAGAAACATTGTACCTTTCTTCCTGTTTCTTTCAATGTTCATTCCCAGAATTCCCTTTGCTTATCCTAAGTCCTTCATATCAAACTCGGACTTGAGCATCTCTTTCATCTCTTGGACTCTTTCTTTCTCCTTGCTAATCAACAACATGTCATCAACATAGAGGAGAAGATACTCTGAATCCAAAACATTTCTGCCTTTGATGTATAAGCATGGATCATTATAGCTCCTATTAAAACCCTACCTTACCATAAAAGAATCAAACCTCAGATTCCACTGTCTTGAGGACTGTTTAAGCCCATATGGTGACTTCTTGAGTAAGTAGACCATGTCTTTCCCTTTATAGACTTCAAAACCTTCAGGCTGCTCCATATATATCTCCTCGTCCAATTCATTATGCAAAAAAGTTGTTTTCATGTCCATTTGATCAAGTTCAGGATCAAACTATGAAACCAAAGAAAACATAATTCTTATAGTTTAATATAGGGGTGCACAAAAACCGCCCCGCAACCGCCGGCCGCCCACAACCGCCGCCCGTCCGCCCAAAAAAAAGACTATGCGGGTTCAACCCGCCCATTGGTGGGTTCAACCCGCCCGCCTACATATGTTGGCGGGCGGGTACGGTTTTAAATTTTAGAGGGCGGGTTCAACCCGAACCCGCCCGCCTAATTCTTAAAAAAAAAAAAAAAAAAAAATCTTAATCTAAACCTCTCCCACTCCTCATTCTTTAAAAAGAAAAAGAATATTTGACTTTGTTCATCATTTCATCTGTAGTATCCTGTTATTTTCGAACCCAATGAACAGGTTTTATGGAAGAACAAGAATTCTTGACTTTGTTCATCACTTCATATATAGTTGATGTTTCTTGTTGCAATGAATGATTATGTTTCTTAATTTGTTGTGAATATGGTTATTGTCTTTAGGCGTCAAACTTTGTTGTTGTTGAGAATGCTTCATACATTATCGTCTTATATTTTCTACAAATTTTCTTCACTTTTTTTTAATAAAAAATAGCTCAAAAAATTATATTGTACATTAGTGTAGACCCAACCCGCCCAACCCGCCCGCACCCGCCCGCCCCCAAACCGAAACCGCCCGCCACTCCATGGGCGGTTTGTGGGTTGGTTAATCGCCAACCCGTCACTTAAAAAAACCGCCCCGCACCCGCCCAAAAACCGCCTACCCGCCCGTTGTTCACCCCTAGTTTAATACTTAACCACTGGAGAAAAGATTTCATTGAAATATATCTTTTTGAGTAAACCCCTTAGCAACTAATCTCGTCTTGTACTTGACTGGTTCTTGTTGAGAAACTCCTTTTAACTTGTAAATCCACTTACATGCTACTGTGGAGTGATTTTGAGGTCTCTTTACTATATCCCAAGTGTGATTGTTGTAGAAAGAAGTCATCTCTTCTTTCATAGCTACATGCCATTGCTTCGATTCTTTGCAGCTCATAGCGTTTTGATAATTATCAGGTTCCTGCTTATCCAAGCTTATGGCAGTCAAGAAGGCAAATGCCAACATGTAAGTGAGGGTAGAGAAACCATATCTTTGAGGTGGTTTCATAGGCCTTCTTTGTCGATCTCTTGCTAGTTGGTACTCTAATTGGTACTCACTCAAAGATTTTGAAACCTGTGCTTGAACTAGGTCACCATTACTTGTAGCATCATGTGGTTCTTGTGAATGATCCATTTCAATATTAGTTGTTTGTCCTAGAAACTCTTGATCACTATCAGTTGCCTCTCCCGAGTATTGTTCAAATTCTATTGGCTCTACCTGGACTTGTGTCCTTGGTCTTTGTTTTACCATAGCTAGACTTGTATTTCTTTAATTTCTATTCCTACAGAGTTAGTACTCAAAATATCCTTTCCTGCAGCAGGGTTAGTAGTAGACAAACATGGAAAAGTATTTTCATCAAATATTACATCCCTGTTTATTATGGTCTTAAGGCCTTTATTTTCTCTAACCCAAAGTCTGTACCTTATTGTGCCTTGTGGGTAGCCTAGAAAAACACATTTAAGGGATCTAGGTTCTAACTTACCCTTTGATTGGTGAGTCTACAGAACAGCCAAATGGTCGAAAGATAGACAAGTCAGGAGGTTTTCCTGATCGTCTTTCTTCAGGTGTTTTAAACTCAATAGTAATAGGACTCTTATTTGCTAAATAAGTAGCTGTCATAACAGCTTCTCCCCAAAAACTTTTAGGTAGACCAGCCTGAAATAACATGGACTAGTTTATTCATTAATGTCCTGTTCATGCTCTCAGCAACCCCATTTTGCTGTGGAGTTTTCCTCATAGTCTTATGTCTTTGAATTCTATTTTCTCTATAATATTGATAAAAAATTTCATTATAGAATTCAAGACCATTGTTTGTCCTAAGTGTTTTAATTTTCTTATCTGTTAAATTTTTAATTAGAATTTTCCATTGTTTCAATTTAATGAAAGCATCATTTTTATTTTTAAGTAAATAAACACAAACTTTTCTAGAATAATCATCAACAATAGATAAGAAATGGGAATTACCATCTGGAAACCTTTTCTAGACCTCAGAGATCAGAGTGAATATATTCTAGAATTGTTGTTGACTTATGTTTTCCAATTTTGAACTTGAGTCTATGTTGCTTGCCCAATATGTAGTATTCACAAAAATCTACCTTGTTGACCTTACCTGTTCCTAGTAGCTTTTGATTTTGTAATTCTTGCAATCCTCTATCATTGATGTGTCAGTATTGCTATTTTGTTCGTGAGACACCTATCATGTGATACAATCTATCCCTTTTTACACCTTTGATGACCACCATTGAACTATTACAAATTTTCATCTTTCTAGCTTCAGTTTTAATAACATAACCCAAGTCATCAAGCAATCCCAAGGAAACTAATTTCTAATAAGACAAGGCACATATCTCGCATCTTTGAGGTCTCTTATGTTGCCATCAAACATCTTAAAACCTACTATTCCAATCCCTTCTACAAAACATGTATGGCTATCTCCCATCATAACCTTTCCACTACTTAATTCTTTAAAGTCAGTGAGCCAATCTTTATGATGAGGCACATGACATGTATAGCCAGAGTCAAGGATCCATTATTGGTTTACTTGATCAGTAGAAACTACCAACACTTCTCCACTATCATAGCCATCTCCATGATTTGTAGAATCCATACCTACCTTCATTATTTTCAACTTTCTTTTCTTTGTTCTTTTTCTGCCATGTAAAACATTCCCTTTTTTATGCCCAATTTTTCTGCAAAAGTAGCGTTTTTTGGAGTTGTTTTGTCCTTTGGAATTTGATCTTGGCCTTCCTTTACTGTTTCCCTTTCCCTTATAAGAACTATTCCTTAGCTGACTCCTTCCTCTAGCAAAATAATTTTCACCATTTGATGCTAATGACTTTTTTATTCTTCAATTCCAAGTCTCTTGATCTTAAAGCAGATAATACCTCTTCTAAAGTTAATGAAGTTCTTCCATTTATAATTGTAATTTTCACCTCCTCATATGAATCAGGTAATGAATTTAGCAAAATAATTGCTTGATTTTCATCGCTTAGAGCTTCATTATCCCCAAAATTTGCCAACTCACTATTCATACGTAAGAACTCATCAAAGATTTTGTTCTAACCCTTCGAAAGTATTCATTTTAAAACCAAAAAGCTTTTCTTTCAATAAAAATCTTGTTTGCTAAAGATTTTTTTGGAAGAGTACATCCAATCTATTCTAAATCTTAGCAGGTGTATCCTCTTTATTAACTAGCCTAATTTTTAAGTTAGATAGATGTAAGATAATTGTACCTATCGCAATTTTAAGTAGTTTTTGACATTGCTTCTCAGAGAAACCTTCAAGGAAGTTGATCGGATCATCTAGAGCCTTCAAGACCTTCTATTGGGCAAGAAGCCTTTTAATTTTCCACCTCCAGATTTTGAAATCTCTAGACCCATCGAATTTTTTGATGCCGACTTTCATATTTGTCATCTTGAAAAACGATTCAAGATTGAACCCAAGATCATGGTTCCCTGTTAGCAACTGTAAGCCTTCTTCAGAGTCTTGCGAATTCTAATCGATATCTTCAAAATCTTAAAGATTCCCCGAATCAGTTCTTGAGAGGATCCCTTGCATTCCTTCTAGTTTCACCAATTGCCAAATTGAAAATTAGGGCTCCTTGTCCTGAGCTCTGATTCCACCAGTGGAAATTTACTCCCAACAATCTTCAATTCGCACAAACAAACTGAACTGAAAAACAAGAAGGAACACAACAATTTATTAAGGTTTGGCACAATTCTTACCTACATCCTCGTAAACTCCCGTCTAAGAGTTTGTTATGCACTTTATTAAGAAGAGTATGGATTACAACGTTGCAGCCCTTTATAGATGTCGACTCATCTGAGTTTCAGCATCGATGTCGGCTCCATTGGTTTGAGCCTCAGCGAGGTAACCCATGACCAACATCATATGCTCCTTTATAGATGTCCCTGGTCTCTGTCTACAGTTTAAGAGTTTTCGAAGCGCCTCTTGTCGCTTTGTTATGGCCTGGCCTCCAAACATGTCTTCAAGATTATCCAAGATCTATTTCGCAGTCTCATAATCTTGATGTTGAGCCTGCTGCACATTATTCATGCTGGCCATAACATAGCAGCGGGCCTAATCATTAGCATCTTTCTAGCGGTCATACGCTTAGAATTGCTCATTAGATGAGTCTCCTGTAGGCTCGGGAGGATAAGGGGTTGTCAGAACATATTTCAGTTTCTCAAAGGATAGGACGATATCCAGTTTTCGTTTTCAATCATTGTAACTCTCACCGGTCAATTGGTTTTTGTCAAGTATCGATGATAAAGCGTTTTTAGACATTTTTAATCTACAATAAAGAATCATATACCAAACATAAGCAAACATATAATAATTTAGTAAGATAACATAATCATGTAAAATCATACAAATGTGTTTATGTGTTAAAACTTTAAAAATATCACAACCTTACAATGATAATTCCCAACTCAGAATTCAACAAGTTCCTAAGGGAGTCATGCCAAATTCAATCAGGAACACGGATCCCCTTCTGATTAATATATGCTATCTAGGACCCGAATGATCCAACATATATTAATAATCGTTTCTTTGGCCATTAATTTTATTAACAGAGCTCCTAGGGAAGGTTAATAATAAAATTAACGTGAGTGTATAACCATTGTGTCAATACTTTATCCATCATTTATAATCACCACCTTGGGGTGTGCAACCATAAATCATGCTAAAATATCTTATCTTCTCAGAGATCTAATTTGGTACATGATAGAAATCCCTTCCTAGGGGTCGGGACCACCATGTTCTTCCTATGGACCAACGATGGAGGCCTTAGGTTCTCTCTTCGAAAACCTTCTCCCACTCAATCTTTTGAAGTCAAGGTTTTATTTTAAAATTATGCATGAACAATTTTAATATGAGTGGCACTTCCTATTCTATACGACGTGTTATCAATATACATGGCAAATCATATTATAATGCAGACAAGCAAAGCAATCAAGCAAAACTACAAGCAAAATACTAATAACCGTAATATTATGGCTCTATCTTAGAGAATAGAAAACTAAGATTACAAGAGAATAATCGAGACATAAATCGATTTTTCATCCTTGAATCCTCAAGTTGTATCCTTCTTCACATAATTCCCATATTCAAGTCTTCAATCCCGTATGAATCAAATACTTCATATTTCTGGTCATATCCAAATTTAATGTTTTTCAGAATTGTCTTAAAAATAAAATTAAAACTGCACTGCAAAAATTGCACCTGTTTTGAAAATTTTTCAGCTCTCGGTCGGCAGGCCGATCTGGGTGATCGGCATGCCGGTCATGCTTCATCGGCATGCCGGCAGAGCCAGCCTATTTTTGCCCCGCTGTTGGCCTGTCGAGCCACACATTCGGCCTGTCGATCTGTGACCATCGGCATGCCGACCGTGCAGAAATCTCCATTCCAGAAAATACAATTTTAATGCAATTCATCAATTTTATTTTTAACAATTAAAAAACGTAAAATTAGAGACACAAGAAATACCTGGGTGCGCTATTATCGATGTTTTAGATCCGACTTCTTAATCCGTCTTCTTCGAATAATTATTTAATTACAAAATTTTTACAAATTTAAAATTAAATAACAATTCCTAGACGGAGATGATAGTCTGTCATCTAATTATGTGAAAAATCTAGATACTTATTCTAACCTCTAAGGAACTATAACTGGCATAAATTAATTAATTAATAAATAATTAAATAACAATTTAATCAACTATAATTAATTAATGAACATTCACCACATAATCCATGACAACATATAATTATATAGAAACCTAGAGTGCCAACTCTATTTGTAAAATTAAATTCAAGCATATGAGAGATTAAGATCACAAAATTTATAAATACAGTATGATCAAAAACTTGTAAATTTATGTAAAAACCTTGGCTCTGATACCAATTGTTGAAAAAATAATGTGAGGTGCGTAGCATAAATTTTAAAATTTTAACATAAGAGTATTTTTTTAAAACATAAGTTTGACATGTTATATGTATAAATTAAATAGATCTTACTAACCTTTATGTGCCGAAGAACCTCCGCGACCCGTGAAGAGAAGTAACGTTCCAAAAGAGCCTCAATCAACTGGTCTTCTTTGCTATTCTCTATCCACGATCGGAGTGAGTGTGGGCTCACACGTACAGCTCTTCCACCAATGACTCTCCTTCCAACCAATCGAGAGAACCCAAAGCTAGTGTTCATGATTTGTGAACAAAAGCTCTCAGGGAGTTTTCAGATGCTCACCAAAAGAGTATCACTCTTAATCTCTCAATTGACCTGAGTAACTCATGAGACTTACTCCCTTTATATAGCGATTGGTCCTAGGGTCAGTCCTTATCAGATTAGGTCTCAAAAACTTGAAATAGAATCAAGTTCGGATCAATATCTGATAAGATTCGCGTGAAAACGCGTAATCTTATCTCTTGCTGATCGGCAGGCCGAACAGCCTGATCGGTAGGCCGAACACGTAGATCGGCAGGTCGAACTGTCATTTAAATATTTTCGCGAATCTTTTATTTTCCACTCGAGATTTTATAGGATAAAGTCTCAGTTTTGATTCAAATAACCCAATAGAGAAGTTATCTGATCAAAACAAACTTTATCAAGATAATCTCTAAAAAAAAAAAAAAATCAATTCACAAGAATTCTACAAGTTTATCTTGATTTAATTTATTCAATTAAATCAACCAATAAACATACAAGAATTATCCGATTCCAACAATTCAACAAATTTATCTTAAATTAATTTTATTACAAAATTAATTCAACCAATAAAAAGACATGAATTATTTGATTCTTTCAAATTTTAAACCAATTCGATAAATCTGACACAAGTCACCAATTATTAAAAAAAGCACGCCGTATTGTTACAGGATTTTGTGAGCTAGCAAAGGGGACCAAAATGGACCTATAAAGTTCAAGCTCACGAAAATTATGAAACCCAATATCTCAGATATTCATTTCACAATTATCAACTCCAACGTTACTCCACTAAAAGCTTGGAGCTGCACTCTCGAACTTTATAGAATTACGAAGCTCGTGTAGATAAGTCTCCATGACATATCATAGTGTATCGTATCCTCATATAATAATCCATAATCGGCTTAAAGACAAGTTTTGTCTTACCTTCCCGATTATTTTTATCTTACGTTCCATTATCTCACAATTAGAAAGCTTACCATCCAAAGATAGTATACTATTCGATTACACCTATACATCCAAATGGTTGAGTGCTCTAGTTTTTCAATTATAGGATAACGTATATAAGAGGATATCATTACTCATAAAGAGGAGCTATGGATTCCATATTTATGAATAACAAGTCTACGCTATCAAGAGTCATGCCTCTAACGTACAGGCATGCATATCACTATTGAGATGTGGGAGTCATCCTTTGGTACATCAAAAGACACAAGTCGAGACAACGGGCCCACTATCCATCTCAAGATTAAGATATAATACAAATGATTATCTAAAGTAAATCGATTTGCGAAGACATAATTATTAATCTAAATCAATTCACTTTGTGTCCCGATTCAACACATAGTCACCTATGACAACGTGCCAATGTTTCTATTCACGGAGTCCAACTTCGATGGTCAAGACAAACCATCTCCCAATAGGGATATAGACAACATAACAATCTTTACATGAATAAAGCGCCCAACTTTATTTCCTAGATTGCGGATCATATGTTTTAGATCGTCACCTTAAGAATCAGTGTCTTCCGCATAATCAGTGTATCATATGTCCAATTCTTAAAGGTTTAGATTGACAGTCTCAAACTACTGTTTGCTTAACATACATTCAACAAATATGAACGTAAAGTGGACAAGATTTGGTATATATAAATGAATAAATTCTTCATTGATAAAAATGTCTCCAAAAACATATTACATTTTTACTCCTTAGGGCATATATATCTAACAGTACTATCATCTCTATCTAGGAATTATTATTTAATTTTAAATTTGTAAGAGTTTTTGTAATTAAATAATCATTCGGAGAAGTCTCTAATTTTATGTTTTTGAATTGTTGAAAATAAAATTGATGAATTGCATTAAAAATTGTATGTTCTGGAACGGTTGATTTTTACTCGGTCGGCATGCCGAACCCTCCAGTTCGGCAGGTCGATGGTCGCAGATCGGCAAGTCGGACGAGAGGTTCGGTAGGTCGACAGCGGGGAAGAAATCAAGAGGCTTTGGTGGCAGGCTAAACTTCTAGTTTGGCAGGCCGATCTGTCATGAATTGGCAGGTAGATCGGTAGGTCGATGGGTCATGACCGGCAGGCCGATCACCCAGATCAACTTGCTGATATAGAGCTGAAAAATTTTCTAGAAAATGTGCAGTTTTTCAATGTAGTTTTAATTTTATTTTTGGACAATTCTGAGAGACATTAAATTTGGATATGACTAGAAATATGAAGTATTCGATTCATACAGGATTGAAGACTTGAAGATGGACATTACATGAAGAAGAATACAACCTGAGAGAAGATGATGGTTGTAACCTGAGAGGCCATATCCTCTATCGTTGGTCCATAGAAAGAACATGATGGTCCAAACCCCTAGGAAGGGATTTCTATCATGTACCATATTAGATCTCTGAGAAGATAAGGTATTTTAACATGATTTATGGTTGCACACCCCTAGGTGGTGATTATAAATCATGGATAAAATATTAAATGATGGTTATATACTCACGTTAATTTTATTATTAACCTCCCCTAGGAGCTCTGTTAATAAAATTAATGGCCAAAGAAATGATTATTAATATACGCTGGATCATACGGGTCTTGGATGACATATATTAATCAGGAGGGGATCTGTGTTCCTGATTAAATTTGGCATGACTCTCCTAGGAGCTTGTTGTTTTCTGAGTTGGAAATTATCGTTGTAAGGTTATGATATTTTTAAAGTTTTGACACATAAATACATTTGTATGTTTTTACATGATTGTATTATCTTACTAAATTATTATGATATATTTTCTTATGTTTGATATATGATTCTTTATTGTAGATTAAAAATGTCTAAAAATGTTTTATCTTTGATACTTGACAAAAACACATTAACCGGAAAGAATTATAACGATTGGAAATAGAACCTGGATATCGTCCTCTCCTTTGAGAAATTGAAATTTGTGTTGACAACCCCTTGTCCTTTCGAGCCTACGGGAGATTCCACTAATGAGCAATTCCAAGCGTATGATCGCTGGAAAGATGCAAATGATCAGGCCCGCTGCTATGTTATGGCCAGTATATATAACGTGCTGCGGGCTCAAAATGAAGATTATGAGACTACGAAACAGATCTTGGATAATCTTGAAGATATATTTGTAGGCCAGGCCATAACAAAGCAGCAAGAGGTGCTTTGGAAACTCTTGAACTGTAAGCAGAGACTAGGACATCTGTAAAGGAGCACATGATGTTGGTTATGAGTTACCTCGTTGAGGCTCAAACCAATTAAGCCGACATTGATGCTAAAACTTAAATGACTATGGCCTTTGAGACTCTGTCAAAGGAATTTATTTCATTTAGAGGTACATTTAATTTGAGCAATAGGCGAGATATGACCTTAATAGAATTAATAAAACAATTACAAGAGTTCGAACTGCTGATCAAGGAGTCTCTTGTGGGTGGAGATGCCAACATGGTAGCTGTTTTTGGTTCCAATCCCAACTCTGGGAATGGAAAGAAGCAACAGGCCAAGAACGGAAAGTCTTATATTCCTGCTAGCACCAAAGAGTAAGAAAAAGAAGAAGACAAACCCGAAGAAGCTTAAGTGCTTCTTTTGCGAGAAGATCGGGCACATAAAGAAGCATTGCAAGGACTTCCTTTTCAAAGGAGGTAGGTGTGATCTTCTGTATTTAGAAACTTGTTTGGTTGAGGAATCCAGTGACATTTGGGTCATAGATTCTACTGCAACTAATCATGTTTGTGTTTTTCTGAAAGGGTTCAAAGAAATGAGAAGTCTGCTACAGGAAGGCTTCACGCTTCGAATGGGTGATGGATCCTTGGTCTTGGTGGAAGTAGTTGGAGACGTCTTTCTTTACTTTGATAATTATAGGAATTTAATTTTGTGAGATTGTTTTTGTGTTCCTAAATTTAAAAGGAATTTAATTTATGTAGCTTGTTTATTTAAAGACTCCTATTTGGTTTTTTTTTTAATGATAAAGTGGTGATTCGTAAAAATAAATCTTTTATCTGTTCTGGATGAATACAAAATAATCTATATTTCATCAAACCTAAGATGGACTTACTGCTTAATGCTGAGATGAATGATAATAACTCTAAAAGACTTAAAACTTCTCACTCTAATAAGACTTATCTTTGGCATTTGCGCCTTAGTCATATTAACCTAAATAGGATTCAAAAGTTGGTCAAGGATGGACCTTTAACTCAGTTAAAGGTTGAATCTATACCTCAATGTAAATCTTGTTTGGAGGGTAAAATGACCAAAAAACCATTTGGGTTTAAGGGCAATAGGGCCGAAGGGGTTCTAGAACTTGTGCATAGTGATGTTTGCGGACCAATGAACATCCGAGTACGAGGAGTGTATGAGTACTTTGTCACTTTTATTGACGATTACTCAAGATATGGGTATGTGTACCTGATGCACCACAAAAGCGACACTTTTGACAAGTTCAAGGAGTTTCGGGCTAAAGTGGAAAAGCAATTGGGTAGACCCATAAAGGCATTTAGATCCGATCGAGGTGGAGAATTCCTTTCTGATGAGTTCATAGGACACTTATTAGAGAATGAGATTTTATCCCATTTGACTGCGTCGGGCACTTCGCAATAGAATGGCGTAACAAAGAGAAGGAATGAGACTTTATTAGACATGATAAGGTCCATGATGAGTTATTCATCATTGCCTTTATCCTTTTGGGGATATGCACTACAAACCGCATGTTATCTTTTGAGCAATGTGCCTTCAAAATCGGTCCCTAAAACTCCTCACGAGTTGTGGACAGGCAGGAAGACATCTTTAAACCATATTCGCATATGAGGATGTCCGGCTCGTGTCCTATTTAAGGATGCGAATAACTTGGAAGCACGTTCAGAAGTTTGTGTGTTCATAGGATATCTAAAAGGGACTTTTATCATATATTTCTATAACCCAAAGGAAAATAAAGTCGTGGTTTCAACTAATGCAACTTTCCTTGAGGAGATTTACATGGATGACTTTAAGCCTCGAAGCAAAGTGGTGCTTAAGGAGTTAAGGAGTGATCCGATCACTCTGAAGGTTTTGAATGAAACCATTCCGATCAGTGTAGAAAAACCAAACGAACCTGAACAACAACCTACGGGGCTTCGGCGTAGTGGGAGGATCAGGCGTCAACTTGAGAGGTATATGTTCAATGGGGACGTCTTCTTGGCTGAACCGGTTGAACATGAAAGGGATCGTTATACTTACACAGAGGTTATGGATGATGTTGATTCAAAACTCTGGACAGAAGCCATGAACACAAAGATGAATTCTATTGAGACTAATCAGATCTGGGAGCTTGTGGATCTTCCCGAAGGGGTAAAACCTACAAGTTGTAAGTGGATCTACAAGAGGAAAAGATGAGTGGATGGAAAGGTCAAAACCTTTAAGGCTAGACTGGTAGCTAAGGGTTATACGTAAAAGGAAGGAATCGATTATGAGGAAACCTTTTCGCCTGTAGCCATGCTTAAGTCCATATAGATTCTCTTGTCCATAGCTGCCACTCTCGACTACGAGATATGGCAGATGGATGTCATGACGGCTTTTCTAAATGGCTATCTTGATGAGTCTATTTATATGGAACAACTAGACGGGTTCGATGTCATGGGTCAAGAGGGTAAGGTTGTAAGCTGCTAAAGTCGATTTATGGACTTAAGCAGGCTTCTCATTCTTAGAACATAAGATTTGATCAGGTGATCAAGACTTATGGGTTCTCACAAAATGTGGATGAGCCATGTGTTTACAAACACATTAAGGATAGGAAGATGGTTTTTCTACTGCTTTATGTAGATGACATTCTGTTAATTGGCAATAACGTTGGGGTATTGTCATCTGTCAAATTATGGTTGACCAAACAGTTTGACATGAAGGACTTGGATGAGGTTAATTTTGTTCTCGGTATACAGATCTTTCGGGATAGGAAGAACAAAATGATAGATTTGTCCCAAGCTGGCTACATAGATAAAATTCTCAAGAGGTTTGCAATGCAGGATTCCAAGAAAGGTGAACAACCATCTAGGTCTAGAATTGCTCTTTCAAAGAAAGAATCTCCAAAGTCTGAGGAAGAAAGAGAATACATGAAGAAGGTGCCTTATGCTTCGGCAATGGGCAGCCTCATGTATGCCATGCTTTGCACAAGACCGGATATTTGTTATGCGGTCAGGATTGTAAGTTGATTTCAGGCAGATCCAAGACCGAACCATTGGATTGCGGTAAAGCATATTTTCAAGTACCTGAGAAGGACTCGAGGGTATATGCTTATATATTTGGGTGAGGACTTGACTCCTTTAGGATATACTAACTCTGATTTTTAATCCTGTCTGGATTCTAGGAAATCGACTTCGGGTTTGGTGTTTACTCTGGGCGGCAATGCCATCAGTTGGAGAAGTGTCAAGCAAGATTGCACTTCAGATTCAACGATGGAGGCCAAGTATGTGGCAGCTAGTGATGCTTCGAAAGAAGCAGTGTGGCTCCGCAAGTTTCTTGGAGATCTTGGGGTAATTCTTGGTATGGATAAGGCAGTATCACTATACTGTGACAACAATGTGGCGGTAGCTAATGCTAAGGAACCAGGATTTCACAAGAAGAGTAAGCATATTGATCAGAAGTATCATGTGATAAAGGACTTCATTGAGGGCGGGCATGTCACGGTGTGCAAGATCGCGTTAGAGGACAATTTAGTTGATCCATTTATGAAAACACTTACTGGGAAAGTATTCGAGAGGCATGTGTAAGCTATGGGGATGTAAGATTTATCATATTTACTCACTTAGTGCAAGTGGGAGATTGTTAGACATGAATGCCCTAAGGAGTAAAAATGTAATAAGTTTTTGGAGACATTTTTATCAATAAAGAATTTATTTATTGTTTATATACCAAATCTTGTCCTCTTTACGTTCATATTTTTTGAATGTGTGTTAAGCAAATAAAAGTCTAAGATTGTCGGTTTAAACCTTTAAGAATTGGGCATATGATTGATAGATTATGTAGAAGACACCATTCTTAAGGTGACAGTCTAAATCATAAGATCCGCAATCGAGGGAATAAAGTTAGATGCTTTATTCATGTAAAGATTGTTATGTTGTCTATAACCCTATTGAGAGATGGTTTGTCTTGACCATCGGAGGTGAACTCTAAGAATAGAAACATTGGCACGTTGTCATAGGTGACGATGCATTGGATCGGGACATAAAGTGAATTGATTTAGATTAATAATTCTGTCTCGACAAATCAATTCACTTTAGACAATCATTTGTATTGTATCTTAATCCTGAGATGAATAGTGGGTCAGTTGTCTTGACTTGTGTCTTTTGATGTACCAAAGGGTGACACCCACATCTTAATAGCGGTATGCATGCCGGTACGTTGGAGGCATAACTCTTAATAGCGTAGACTTGTTATTAATAGATATGGAATCCATAGGTCCTCTTTAGAAGTAGTGATATCCTCTTATATGTGTTATCCTGTAATTGAAAAACTAAGGCGCTCAACCATTTGGATACATAGGTGTAACCGAATGGTGTACTGTCTTTGGATAGTAAGTTTTCTGGTGGTGAGATAATGGAACGTATGATAAAAATAATCGGGAAGGTAAGACAGAACTTGTCCTTAAGGCGATTATGGATAATCCTATGGGGATATGATACACTATGATATGTCATGGAGACTTAGCTATATGGGCTTCGTAATTCTATGTAGTTCGAGAGTGTAACTCCAAGCTTTTAGTGGAGTTGTGTTGGAGTTGATAATTATGAAATGTATATCTGGGATATTGGGTTTCGTAATTATCGGGAGCTTGAACTATATAGGTCCATTGGGTCTCCTTTACTAGCTCACAACATCCTGTAACGATACGACGTGTTTTTCCAATAATTGGTTACTTATGTCAGATTTATTAGATTGGTTGAAATTTTGAAGAATCAAATAATTCATGTCTGTTTGTCGGTTGAATTAATTTTGTGACGAAATTAATTCAAGATAAACTTGTTGAATTATTAGGATCGGATAATTCTTGTCTATTTATCAGTTGATTTAATTGTGAATAACTTAAATCAAGATAAACTTGTAGAATTATTAGGAATTCATTTATTTTCCTGGAGATTATATAGATAAAGTTGTTTTAATTAGATAACTTCTCTATTGGGTTATTTGAATTAAAACTGAGACTTTATCCTATAGAATCTTAGGTGGAAAATAAAAGATTCGCTAAGATCTTTTTTCGGCAGTTTGGCATGCCGATCCTTAAGTTCGGCTTGTCGATGGGACAAGTTCGGCCTGTCGATGCGCGGAAAAAAGGTTACGCATTTTCACGCAGATTTTATCAGATATTGATTCGAGTTTGATTCTGATGCAAATTTTGTGACCTAATTTGATAAGGACTAACCCTAGACCCAACCTATATAAATAGGGAGTAAGTCACATAAGTTATTCAGATCAATTGAGATATTAAGAGAGATACTCTGCTGGTGAGAATTTGAAACTTCATGAGAGCTCTTGTTCACAAATCACAAACACTAGCTTGGGGTTCTCTCAATTGGTTGGAAGGAGAGTCACCTAGAGGAAGAGTTGTATGTGTGAGCCCACACTCACTCCGATCATGGATAGAGAATAGCAAAGAAGACCAGTTGGTTGGAGCTCTTCTGGAACGTTACTTCTCTTCACAGATTACCGAAGTTCTTCGGCATTCAAAGGTTAGTAAGATCTGGTTAATTTATGTCAAACTTGTGTTTTAAAAAATACTCTGATATAAAATTTTTAAAATTCCACTGCGTATTATTTTTCCGTCATAATGTTGTGTTATTAGTGTCCTGTTTGTGAAAGTATTTTGGCTCTTTACTTTAACTTATAAGTATAATTGACTTTTTTTTTGTTATCCTCCAATACTTTGATAGATATATATATATATATTTTTTTGAAAATTGTTTCATGTATGTGCATGTGGTATTGTTAATTGTGATTATATATTTGTATATATGGTTTGATTTTTAGTTGTCTTCATTGGAACAACAAAAAGAAGAGTTCACTACCTAAAATGATTCCGAAATTAAAACTACTGAAACTGAAATTGAAGATAGAAAGAGTAAAAAGGTGGTAAAAAGAGGAATATTAGTGACGTTTGGAAAAATTTTGTCAAAAACCCAAAGACTATGAATACAATTAAACCTAGGGCTAATTGCAAGATTTGTGGTGCGGATCACGCTTGTGATACAAGAAAGAATGGAACATCATCGATGAGGAGTCACATGAATGTTTGCCTTTTGAATTCAAACAACCAAAACAAGTAGAAAAGTATCCAATTTACAAAAATAAATGGTGGTGTTGGTGATGATAAGGATACAGGCAGTACTATGGTGGTTGAGAGCAGGGTCTAAAGAGGTATAAGATAGTCATCGCTGAGTACATTATATTGGACAAGTTACTTTCCGACATGTAGAAGGTAAAGGATTTAAGCGTTATTCAGATTACTTGAACCCTAGAATATTTGAAATATCAAGGATAACAGTTGCTGGGAATATTTATCAAATATTTTTGGATGATAAAAAGAAGATGAAGAAAGCTTTGGGGAAGCAGCGATTGTGTTTGACCACCGATACTTGGACATCAATTCAAAATATAATTATATGTGTTTGATTGCACATTGGATTGATGAAAATTAGAAGATGTAAAAAAGGATTATCAATTTTGTCCAAGTCTCAAATCACAAAACAGAAACAATTGTACAAGAAATTGTTGCATGCCTTAATGATTAGGGAATAATGAAATTGTTCATGATAACAGTTGATAAAGCATTTCAAATGACGTGGCAATAGACAGATTGATGAGAAAGATGAAAGATATCCCTGGTTATCTTATCTTAGATGGTCAAATGCTTCATATATGGTGTGCATATCACATAATAAACTTGATTGTTGGGGATGGATTGATAGTTGTCAAATTTTATTATAGGCATCCGCAATGCCGTTAGATATGGAGGTCCTCACCACAACGCTTCAAGAAGTTTCAAAGAAGAGAGCATTTAGTCAAATGTGCTTTTATGTTTGGATGTGACAACAAGATGGAAATCTATGTTCCTAATGTTGCAATTTTCATTGATGTTTGTGTTAGACATGGTGTCTTAAGGAGTAAAATGTTTTAATTTGTTTTTGGAGATATTTTACCATTAAAGAGATGATTGTTTATATACAAATTGTTATCCTCTTTATGTTCATATTTGTTGAATATATGATAAGCAAACAAAATTCTAAGACTATCGGTCTAAACTTTTAAGAATCGTGCATATGATGGACAGATTATGCGGAAGACATGAATATTAAAGGTGATGGTTTAAATCATAAGATCCGCAATTGAGAGAATAAAGTTGGGTGTTTTATTCATGCTAAAATTGTTATGTTTGTCTACATCCCTAATAGGAGATAGCTTGTCTTGGTCATCGGAGTGGGACTCCACGAGTAGAAACATTGGTGCATTGTCATAGGTGACAATGTATTGGATCATGACATAAAGTTGAATTGATTTAGATTAATAATTATGTTTGTGCAATCAATGCACTTTAGATAATCATATGTGTTGTGTCTTAATCTTGAAATGGCTAATGGGTTCGTGTTCTTGACTTATATCTTTTGATATACCAAAGGGTGATATCCTGACTTTATGATGATACACATACTGGTACATTGGAGACATGACTTTGGATTATGTAGACTTGTTATTCATAGATATGGAATCCATAGCTCTTTTGTAGAGTTAAAGATAGTCTATTTTATGCATTATCCTATAATTGGAAGATTGGAGCGCTCAACCATTTAGATACATAGGTGTAACCGAATAGTATACTGTCTTTGGATAGTAAGTATTCCAATAGTGTGATAATGGAACATAAGATAAAACATAATCAGGAAGGTCAAGCATAATTTATCCTTAAGTCGATTATAAATATTCTCAGGGGATGTGACACATTATGATATATCATGGATAGTTAGCCTACTTGAAGCTTCGCAATTTTATAGAGTTTGAGAATGCAGCTCTATGCTTTTAGTAGAGTATCGTTAGAGTTGATAATTATAAAATATGTATTTATGATATTGTATTTTATAATTATAGGAGAGTGAACTTTATATGTCCATCGGGTCTCCTTTGCTAGCTCATAATAAATCCTGTAACGATATGGCATATTTTTCTTATATATTGGTGACTTATGTTAAATTATTAATTGGCTGAAATTTGATATAGATCAAATTTAATAATTTATGTCAGTTTATCGATTGAATTAATTTTGTAAATTGATTCACAATAAACATGTTGAATTATTTGGATAATATTTATTTTCTATAAGATTATCTAGATATGACTGTCTTGTTTAGATAACTTTTTTATTGGTTGTTTGATTTAAAACTGAGTCTTTATCTAAGAATCTCAGGTGGAAAATAAGATATTCTTAGGGATCAAGTTATCGCAAGTTTGGTAGTCCAATAATGTTTGGCCTGCGGATGGAGTAAGTTTGGTAAGCCGATCTCCCAGTTCAGCATGCCAATCCCGCGATAATTTGTTTACGTGTTTTAGACATATTTTTCATCAGAACTTGATCCAGATTCAACCATTATAAATTGAGGGTGAGTTTTTTTAATTATTTAAATCAGTTGAGAAGCACACATTGAGTACTCTAGTTTGGGAAACTCTGAAACTCCCTGAGAGCTATTGTTCACAATCAAGAACCTTAGCTCTAGGTTTTGTCGAAGTGGTTGGAAGGAAAGTCAATGAAGGAAGAGGTGTACGACATGTGACTACCCACACTCCGATCATAGATAGTGAATAACAAATAAGACCAATTGGTTGAGGCTCTTATAGAATGTTGTTCTCTATACGGATTCGAGCCTACTTTGTTATACAAAAGGTTAGTGAGATCTGCCATTCATTTATGTATATAGCATATCTAATTTATGTTTTAGAAAATACTTTGATTTAAAAATTATTTAAAATTCTACTATGTACTTGTTTTCTAATAGTTTGTCCTAGTTTTTGAGCGATTACTTATGGATCAAAACTATAGTGCCTACTTTGAGGAAGTTATCAAGAAGAAAAAAAGTAGAGGGTCCACCAAATGAATTTGATTGGGATAATACAAAGATTTTTGTGAAGTTCATAGCAAGGTTTTACACTTTGATAGAGTTTTTTAGCGAGTCATATTATGTCACTTCAAACTACTATTTCAAAGATATTTGTGTGGTCAAACATGGATTGAACAAGTTACAAATGTGTAATGATCCTCTTTTAAGTCAAATGGCAAAGATGATGAGCAAAAAGTTTGACAAGTATTTGAGGATGTCTAGAAAATAAATCACATGATGTTTCTTGGCTTAGTTTTTGATCCAAGATACAAGTTGAAATATCTAGATCACTCCTTTAAGTCTATACATGATGATTTGACATCTACAAAGTTGTTGAAGGGAGTTGAAGACACATTGTGTGGATTGTTTAAGGAATATCATGACCAAGCTCCTCCTCCACCGTTGGTTCCTCGTTGTCCTACTCCATTTGCCCAACCAAAACAAGCACCAAAGGCTGTTGTGAAGTCAAGAAAAACTCGGTATAATTCCTCATCAAATTCAGTTGATCCTTCAAGTTCTATTTCAAGTCTCTCATCAATTTCATCCTTACAGGTTCTACCTCACTTTTACTTGATAATGAGATTGATGGAACATATAGGATAATGATGATGGGCGATGATTGTTGTTGGTGAGCTCGACACCTCCACTGAGGAACTTGTTCCTGGTGGTCAGCAAATATGCTCGGCAGAAGTAATTGGGAGCATGATCTCAAACCATTTGAGCTCGGCTTCTTTATCCGAGGTGCTCTTCAGGGTTCTCTGACCGCGACATTAACGATCACCTCCTCGGGTCAGACACTAGCTCGGGTTGGATTGTTATAACTTGCAAACAGGCTGCCACTCGCCACAAGAAGCCGACAGATGGCTATCTTCCCACTGTCAGATGGAGACTAATCCACCAACAAGGACAATGCACCTGTCTCTTGCCTTTTGATAGGACTTGATGTGACACACGGGTTGTGCGCAAAGCCCACCTAACACCCGGTTCGAGTGGCAACCTATAAATAGAACGCATTTACTATAGCTCAAGCAAGCATGCTCATTCCCAACTAACTAGCTCCTGCCCTCTACCAAGCAACACCTACCTTGAGCATTGGAGAGCCCTTGTCTGGTACCTCATCTGTGTTTCCCCTTTTACCTCTGAAGCACCCCTCCTCTTATTGTGGATTCATTTGTGCAGGCAAACGCGAGCAGGGAAGAGCTGTCTGACCATCAGTGCGAGGCTGCACGTGGTGTTAATTCACTACTACTTATAGGTAAGCATCAACATTTTGACGCTAAAAGGATGACGCCTACGCCTTCACTTTAAATCATCAGCCACAGCTCACCATGCAACCCAAGCATGATGATGAGGGGTAATACCTAGGATGAGGGTGCCCGACAGGAGGGGTCAGGTGAAGCGTGAAATCAAAACAAAAACCAGCCAGACCTAGAGGCCACCCTTGGGCTACAAGGTCCTAGTCTGGGGGCTAGGGGAGCGTGGCGAGGGCTGATCAGACGGAGGACCTAGTTGTCCAGGATCCAATTTGAGAACTCACTAACACCAGTAGGGTATTGATGCAATAGTTTGCCCAACAACAAGCGCAACGTCAATAAGGTCCTGTCCTCCTTCCCATGGCCTAGGATGACCAGGCTGGAGGTCAAGCAGGACACGGGCCAGAAGGCCATGACAAAGTTGACCTCGAACACTCGAGACAAACCACCCATGAAGTCTTAGCCAATAATCGACTTGTCTGAGAAGGTCAGATTGGTCCCTAGGGTGGTCTAGGAAAATAACCTCAAGGCTCTCAGGTATCTGTGTTTTATCAGCTCGGACACTAAGGAGAGGTCCAACAAGATAGACAGCCAAGAGGTGGCGATAGAGTTGAGGACAAATCTCCTTACAGGGTAGAATTGCCCGAAGACACCAACAGTCACTAGTTCTAGGAACTTTAGTGGCAAATTGATCAAATCTGAAACCACAGGTTCGGAATTGGACGACGGTGGTATGCCTGACCCACTGTTCATGGATCCATTACGCAGGCCCCTATGCTGTCGAAATTCAAGGCCCCATAGATCAAAGCCTACGATGGAACGACAGACGCAAACAAGCATATGGAGCTATACCAAGGCCATATGCTTCTACAGAACGCCAACAACGCAACCATGTGCAAGGCTTTTTTGCTCACCTTGAGAGGACCCGCTCGACAATGGTTCAGGCAGATAGAGTTGACCACCATCACCACATTTTGCTAGCTATCTGATGCCTTCTCTATAGCCTTTTCCACAACGAAGACGAGAAGAAAAGAAATAACTCACCTGTATGCTATCAAATAGGGGGATAGGAGTGTAAAGGATTATAGAAACCGATTTACCCGAGCTACACTAGAGGTTAAGCACGTCAAAGACTGAGACCCTAAAGTATGCCTTCATGGGGGGCCTTCGAGATGAGAAACTGACTTGGTTGCTTGCCTTTGAGCAGCCGAGCACATTCTCCCAAATGCTAGGCTATGCTCAAAGGTATGCTAATGCGGCCGAGTACATGAAGACCACCGAGATAAAGGAGGTAGCAGCAGCAGCAACAAGCAAAAGCAAAAATCCCCACTAGAGCAGCCCAACGTTGAGTAGAGCAAAAGGAAAAAGAAGCAGAAGAAGACTGAGAAGACAAAGGTGATGACCGGGAAGTTCCAGAGCTACATACCCCTGGTCGTCAGCATCGATGAGGTGCTTGCTTAGCTGAGTGGTAGAAACCTGTTGGTTGATCTGCCCAAGTTGAAAGGGAGCAAAGAGAGATCGTAACAAGTACTGCAATTTCCACAAAGATGCGGGACACAACACTTGCGATTGCATTCAGCTTAAAGACCAAGTTGAAAGATTGGTCCAAGATAGGCATTTGCGGGAATTCATTGAGCGAGTCCTAACTCCTGGTTCCATGGCTAGGAGGAACGATAGCCAGCCAAGGATGCCTAGACCCGACCACATGAAGGTGGGAACACTTTGGAACCCCCAAATATTGTTCACACAATAATTGGTGGGCTAGTTACCAAGGACACCTCTAATGGACGGCGAGCATATGCTTATGAAGCTCGGCTGGTTAAGAGAGGCGACCCATGAATGTGTCCAAGAACATCAACAAGATCTACCAACAACAGGACATTTCGATCACCTTCACCGAGGAGGAGGCAGACAAACTTGTTCACCCACATAATGATGCTCTTGTGTACAAGTTGCAGATTGCTAACAACATTGTTCGGTGTGTATTGATCAACAACGGCAATTTGGCTGACATCCTTTTTAAGCAAGCTTTTGACAAGCTAAAGATCAATAACGCTACACTCACCTCGGTCTAGACACCCCTATATGGCTTTGCTAGAGAGTGTGTCTAAGCCGTTAGGAAGGTCGGCTTGACGGTCATCTTCAGAGAGGGGATAGCTCAGGAAACGCACATCGTCGACTTCCTCGTCATCGACAAACCCTCCCAATACAACATATCATTAGGCGACCAAACTTGAATGTGCTGAAGGCTATGGTCCACCTTACGATGAAATTCCCTATGAAGGCTGGGGTCGAAGTAAAAAGGTCGTGACAAAAGGATTCACGGGACTGCTATGTGAATGCCGTGAAGGAAGCCTCAGCTCAGCATTTAAGTGTCTTGGCTATTTATAAAGAAGACAAAGTACCGCTTCCCATCGAGTAAGGACCAAAGATGCTGTCTAACCTGGATCCCTAACTTCTTGATGAAGAGGTGAGAGCTACACCAGTGGAGGATTTAGTGCCATATAATTTGGACCCTAAAAATCCTGACCGAATTGTCCAACTTGGTTCTTAGCTAAAACCTGAGATCTGGGCCTACCTAGAGAAGTTCCTTATAGAATATCGAGATGTATTTGTGTGGTCCCATGAAGAAATGCCCGGCATCGACCCCAACATAATTTGCCACCACCCCAACTTCTGACCTGACTATAAACAAGTCATCCAAAAGCGAAGAGCTTTCAATCTGGAAAGATATACTGGCATAAACAAGGAAGTTCAAAAGCTTTTGAAGACTAGGTTCATCCAAGAGGTCACGTACCCTAAAAGGCTAGCAAATGTAGTCCTTGTCAAGAAAGCCAATGGTATATGGTGGGTCTGCATCGACAACACCGACCTTAACAAGGCCTACCCCAAGGACTGCTTCTCACTTCCCCAAATAGATCTGCTCGTGCACGAGATCACCAGACATGAACTACTAAGCTTCATGGATGCCTACTTCAGCTACAATCAGATCAGGACAGCCAAGGAAGACTAGATCAAGACCGCCTTCACTGCTGACCAAGGGCTCTTTTGCTATGTTGTTATGCCCTTTAGACTAAAGAATGTTAGAGCTCCCTACCAGCGCCTCGTCGACAAGATGTCTTCTTGGCTGATTAGCAAGACCATGGAGGTTAGCTCGAGGTTTAACATCCTCTAGGAATATGGAATGAAACTCAACTTGGCAATGTGCAAGTTTGAGGTTAGCTCGAGCAAGTTTCTCAGGTTCATGGTGAACGAAAGGGGGATTGAGGTGAACCTAGCCAAAGCTCAAGCTGTGATCGACATGCACTCTCCTTGAACAATAAAAGAGGTGCAGAAGCTAACTAGCATGGTGGCAGGCCTATCCAGATTCGTTTCCTGATCACCGATAAGTGTCATCCATTTTTTAAGGTACTCAAGGGGAGGTTTGAATGAAGCATGGAGTGTGAAGAAGCCTTTCAAAACCTTAAGAAGTATTTAGCCACGCCCCCGCCCTATCCAAACCTTTGCTAGGAGAAATACTTTATGCCTACCTTATCGTGTTAGAAAAGGCTATGAGCTTGTTCCTTGTTCAAGAAGAAGACGGCATTCAAAAGCCCGTCTATTACACCAGCCATGCATTCCAAGGTGTTGCGGAGAGGTACCCTCCACTTAAAAAACTTGCGTTCGCCCTCGTCACCTCTGCTCGAAAGCTTCGGTCATATTATCAAGGTCATATGGTCTACGTCCCCACCAAGTATCCCCTACGGTAAGTCCTCCAAAGCTCGAGCAATACGACATTCATTTTATTTTGATAACGGCCATAAAGGCCCAAGCCCTGGCCGACTTTATTCTCGAATTCACTGACGCTACACAAAGCAGTCCCTCTATCGAGAAAGCCCTTATAGAAGATCAAGACTTCCCCAGTAGCAATGAAGTTAGTGACATCTTCGAGCCAAAGTCTGAATGGAAGCTCTTTATGGGTGGATCATCTTGCGTCGAAGGGTCAAGCATTGGGCTAGTCCTCACTAGTCCTAATGGTTACAAAGCAATCTACGCCTTTCGCTTTGATTTTAAGGCATCCAATAATGAGGCTGAATACGAGCACTCCTGACCAGACTCAGAATTACAAGAGACCTCGGAGTGGACCACATATGCATTTATAGTGATTTCATGCTCGTCATCCAATAGGTTACTGGGGGATTCCAAGCTCGAACAAAATCCATGACCACGTATTTACGAGAAGTCAACATGTTGTTGGGGCAATATAAAACTTATTCTTTTAATCAACAAATCCCCCGATCTAAAAACTCCAAGGATGACGCTCTTGCTCGACCGGCCTCAGGCTTAGGTGATAGCGAACTTATGTTGGTTCCCATTGAGAGATTGGTAGAGCCAAGCATCATCAAAGAAGTGGCTAGTGTAGCCGAAAAATAAGAAACCACCTAGATGGACCCAATCATCCAATACATGACCACAATCGAATTGTCTGACGACATAGAATAGGCAGCTGGATCTGCAATAGCTCGGTCTGATATTCAATGATTGACAAAAAACTTTACCGACGATGGTACACTACCCTATGCCTAGAGTGTGTAGGACTTAGAGAGGCTCATTATTTAATGAAGGAAATCCACAAAGGGCTGTGTGACAGCCACGTAGGGGGCGATCCTTGGCTTAGAAGTGTCTTTGGCAAGGTTATTATTGGCAAACCATGGAGCATGACTGCAAGGGTTTTGCATAGAAATGCCTCAAGTGCCAGTAGTTTGCTCGAGCTATTGGACACTATGCCAAAACCCTTGCCTCGATGACATTTGCCTGGCCTTTCACCAAGTGGGCTATTGACCTGATTGGACCACTTCCCCAAGCCTAGTCATAGTTTAGGTACTGCATTGTGGCCATATACTACCTTACTAAATGGGTGGAGGTTGAGCTATGCACCAGCATAATCGAGGCAAAATGCACGAACTTTACCTAGAAGAACATCATCTATCGGTTTGGAATTCCATACACCATTGTAACCGATAATGCCAATCAGTTCGAGTCATCAAGCCTACTCCGCCTGTGTGAGCAGCTCAATATCAAAAAGGTGTTCACCTCGCCTGGCCACCCTCAAAGCAATGGGTAGGTCGAAGTTGTCAACAAAACTATCAATGACAACCTGAAGAAAAAACTGGAGGGTCTCAAAGGCACATGGATTGATGAGCTCCCAACGGTGCTCTGGGTGTATCAGACAACAGCCCAGACCGCCATGGGGGAGACTCCATTCTTCCTCGTCTATAGCGCTAGAGTAGTTATCCTAGCAGAGGTTGGCCTACCGAGATTCAAAATCGAGCAGTATGACGAGCTCCAAAATGCTAAAGTCATGATGTCTGAGCTCAATCTCCTTGAGGAGCAAAGAGACTAGGCAGTGATTCGCACTATGGTGAGGAATCAGGTGGTTGCTCGGTATTACAACAAGCGAGTCTAACCAAGGAGCTTTAAAGTTGGTAACATAGTGCTCAAGACAGTCCTCGTTTAGCAGCCCAGGCTTGGGTCTTTCGACCCTAAGTGGGATGGCCCATTCAAAGTCATCTGAATTATACGGCCAGGCACCTATAAGCTTTTAGACATGGAAGGAAACGTGCTCGGCCACCCTTGGAACACGAGCACCTAAAAAAATTCTTTTGTTAATAGAAGCAGTACACCTTTTTTGACCTCTGGTTACATTCTTTTGTAACTAGGCTTGCTAAGCAGAATTAGGATGTAAAAAAGAAACGTTAATGAAAATACTTATTCTATACAATTCCTCCGAGCAATCTATGTTAAGAAAGATTATAATTCTCGAAGAAGGGGGCCTTAACTCCTAGTTTGGGGGACCGACTACAACTCCTAAAGAGGGAAAGTCACCCTAATTAACCGGACTGAGACGCTGGTCGACACGGCCCTGACCATAGTTGGACGTCTAGTCTGCACGTTTGCCACCATACGGACGACCTAGCCAAGAGTTGCCTTGACACAACAACGATTTTGGGTACATAACTCCCGACCATAATTAGACTTGTAAAAGTTCAAGAGAACTTAAACAAGTCTAATAGGGGCTAGAGGGTACCCAATGCCATTGTGATTAACCTGGCCAAGAAATGGAACTTTGCTGCTCAGCTAAACTAGGTGAACATGAAATTGAACTTAGTTTTATTTCCAGGAAAGTTTGTTCCCAAGGAACATTCAACTTGGAAAAATAAAACTAACATTTCATTCCCAAGAAATGTTTAACTTGGAAAACATGAAGTCAGCATTTCATTTTCAAAAAGGTTTTAACTTGAGGAAAACAAAATTATCATTTCCTTCCCAAGAATCATTCAAATTGAAAATGGAATTAACGGTTCATATCTAAGAAATATTGTACTTGGAAAATAAAACTAAAAGATCACATTTGTGAGGAACAATAAACTTGGAAAATGAAAGAAAAATTTCATTAAAATAAAATAAAATTAAATTGTCTCGGGAGGTACAAATAATCGAGTACCTCCCATACCCGGATAGAGAATTACAAAAAAGGAAAGAGATTAAGCCTGGGCCTTATCCCTGGTATCACCATCACCAACATCACCGTCCAGGTTCACCACCACCTTCTGGTTGACCTACCCAGTCCCCTCGTCTGGCTCCGGCTTAATGATGATGGACCAGTCGAAGTCAGCCGCCTCGGGTGCCTCTCCAAAATGTGATCTCGCACATAAGTCATCTCGAGATAGTAATTATCTATGTACTCTACAGAAGCCTTGAATTCTTCGACTGCTTGAGCGAGCCAGCTGGGCAGCTCTTCCCTTAAAAGCGGTCATGCTCCTCCTAACAGGCTTGAAGATCGATTCGAGCTTAGTCAGCATCGACCCTTGCCTTGTACGCTTTCTCCCAGGCAGGCCTTACCTTTTCCTCGGCCCGGTCAAGGTTAGCGTTCACCTTGTCGAGCTCAGCGACCTTAAGCTCTAGGGCCTTTTTCACCACAGCCTTATCCAAGGTCGCCTTCTACGCCCTCATCTTCTCAAAACTTAGTTCACACATACCGACCATGTTGGCCATCTCAAGAAGTGCACAGGTCTAAAGAAGAGAAGTGATTAAAGCTAAAGAAAACTACCCAAGTTAAGAAGAACTCAAGATACGGACTTAATTTAACTTGACAGAGGAGTAGAAGGTAGCCCAAAAAAGATAATGATGTGTCCCACATCGGTTAGAGAGGGTGGTCTTGGGTGTTATATATATGGGTTCACAATCCTCCCCTCACAAGCTAGCTTTTGAGGTGGAGTTAGGTGGATTCATATCATATGGTATCAGAGCCAAACCTCTGCTGGTCGGTGGACGCATGTACAAAGGTTCCCTGCTGCTCGTGCGGGTTAACGACGGAGTTGGCACGAGGACGTGCAGTCTAAAGGGGTCGGGAATGATGTGTCCCACATCGGTTAGAGAGGGTGGTCTTGGGTGTTAATATATGGGTTCACAATCCTCCCCTCACAAGCTAGCTTTTAGGGTGGAGTTAGGTGGGTTCATATCATATGTTAAATGACGTAAGATCAAGTTTTTGGTACCATTGTCGGGGACGGTATTGCTTTCATGCAATATATTATTGTGTAATATATTTTCTTTTTCTTTTTCTTTTATATATTGCTAACTTTTCTTTTACTGTTTTATTTGTTTTTTTTTTTGTTAATATCTTCTATTTTGCAGGTATTAAGTGTTGTTTACGTAGAAATCTGTATGCGTTTTCTATAAGTTACTATTTGTGTAATAGTAGTTACTATTCATGTCATTATTTTACTATTCATAAAAATTCAAAAAAATAAAAAAAATAAAAAAACCTAAAAATCATAAAAATTTTATTTTCTTTCCTTGCTTATGTAAAATATTTATTTTTCTAGTTTTAAGTTTAGTTTTAGGTTTTTGTCTTAGAAATAAAACTTCATAAAATTTTAGATTGGGTTTTCCATATTACTTAATAAATAAATTATGTTTTTGTGAAAGTTATTTTTTGGAGAAAGTTCTGTTTGGAGGTTAGTACTGGTTCAGAATTATTTCCTATAACCAGTTGACTTTCGGAGATTCTCCCAACACCAGTCATTCTAGGAATGTTGTTCTGACAAGGAGATTGGTTTTTAAGGAGCCTTTGCACCACCAATTTTTCCTGACAACATTCTTGAAAAATACAATTCTCAAATTCTACAAAATCAATACGGCTGATACTTTTCATTCATTACTTTATTTGCCCTGAGTAAAGAAAATCTTAGTATCTGTCTATAAAATTTTGTAAATATTTAAATAATTTATGCTAGTTTGGCCATCTTTAGTCTCTGTTGTGTCTTCAAATTCATCAAAAATGACTGATGATGAAAGTGGTCATAATAAAAACATTGGTAATCAACAAATCATCAATCCTGTTCGTTCAATAAGAGATTATTTGCAACCACCTTGTGAATCCACTCCATGTTTGGTTTTTCCTCTCAATGCCCATCACTTTTGGTTTAAAACTAGAATGATCGACTTGCTTCCCAATTTTCATGGCTTAGAATCTAAAAACCCATATCTACACCTTAGAGAGTTTGAAGATGTTTGTGCTACCTTCATTGACCAAGATGTTTCAAATGAAATTGTTAAGCTTAACTTTTTACTTTTTCTTTAAAAGACAAATCTAAAACTAAGCTTACTTCTCTAAAGCCTAGGTCAATAGGAAACTAGGCTTACTTCTTGAAAGGCTAGGTCAATAGGTACATGGCAAGAAATACAAACTAAGTTTTTGAAAAAATTCTTTCCAACTCAAAAAACCAATGCTTTGAAAAAATAAATTCAAAATTTTTCCTAGAATGTAAAAGAAGTCTATTTTTAATGTTGGGAACAATTTAAGGATTTGTTGAATTCTTGCCCACATCATGGTTTTGAAAAATGGCGTTACATTAGTTTCTTTTATGAAGGTTTAACTCCTGAAACTTGTCAATTTGTTGAAACAATGTGTAATGGAGAATTCCTTGATAAAGAACATGATGAAGTGTTAGATTTTCTTGATAATTTGACATAGACTGGCATAGATAATGGTCGGGAGGACCTTAATTAGTTGTAGACAGAGAATGACTCGGTAAATGCTTAACTTATTACCTTGGTTGTTATTTTAGCTAAGTTATGTTAAACTGCTGCCCATTTATTAGGTTGTGATTTTGATGTATTATAGACATGAAATGGCATAGTAAATGCTTGGTAACTCTTGATTTATTGTCAACATAGTATGGCATAGTGTATTCCTAAACCAACTGATAAATAGAAAGAAAAACTATAATATATTTAAGATAATTACTAGAACGAAACCTTTAAACCTCAGCACTATTATTATTGTTGTTTTATTAACCAGATAAATTTACATTAATATAACCTAATTTATTTAGATACACTTTTATAAATTTGTTTTTCATCCCTCTCTCTACTAATGTAGAATTACACCTTGTTAAAGACCTTTAGAACTTTATTCAACTTATTCAACTTGTAATGTAAGGATTGGGTCAAAGGTAGGATGGAAGATATATTTGAGGCTTAGTTTACCCATAAGACACTTATAAAAGTCCCGAACCTTTAAAGTGTACAATCTAATTCCCAAAGTTTACAATCCCAAACTCGAAATGAAATTTTCTTTGTCAACCACTTTTTATTTAACTTTCTTTTTTCACTTTTTTCATTTTTTTATGTTTTTATTATTTTTTATTTTTTTATTGAAATACAAAATAACTAAAGATTTACAACATAACAAACTTAAAAAGTAAATAAAATTACATATTTTATAGATGTAACAGATATTCTTAACCCATTCCAACCTCCCATACCCGATTATACTTAAAGCAACAAATGCCTTATGAGTGAAAGGTAAAAGAAAAAGATTATGAATTTATTAAAAAGGCTAGGCTAAATATATGGGCAACAAAGAAAAATTAGAAATATTAAGCTCAACAGGGTAACTAGGGATATAGAATATATTTAGGTAAGCTTGAAAGGCTCAAACGTTCCAAAGATGGCCTAAATTATATCTATAACTTAGTATTATCTAGGATTTCGCCTCAAGAGGGATTTAAACAAGTTATAAAATTTTATAAAAATAAACCAAATTATATTAACATAAAAAGTCTCTAAATTAATATAACAAATCATAGTGCAAGATTAAGAGTTTCAAATTTTGGGAAAATTTCAACCTAAATATAAGGCAGACTAAAGAAACTGACATAAACTTAAATAATATTTAAAATTTACCTTAAGTTATAAAAATGCTATAACCTTGATATCGTCATCGAACATGAGGCAAATTACCAAAAAAACAAAAATATTTACATATATTACAAAATATTTTCAGATTTTTGAAATTTTTTGCTTTTTTTATTTTTTTTTTAGTTTTTTTTTTTTTTACAATCAGATGTAATGCAAATACACAGTTTTTACAATCACGTAGAAATACGTTTCAAGAATGCTAGTCACTCTATTACTCAGCTATTTCTACTAAGGTGAAGATGCATTTCAAGAATATTAAGTATTTCTTACCTCAACCATCTTCAAACTTGCATGCTACAAAAGAAAGATGCAAAGATGAGAATTTACAAACACAAAGGACTTCATTTCAGAGCCATTATCGAGATGCGTTTCAAGGCAAATCCTTCACTCAGCCATCTCGACCTAGGAGCATATGAATCTTAAAGTTTTACAAACAGCACACTTGTTTATTTTTAAAGTTTTTTTTACTTGGTTTTTAAAACTAGTCCCAAATTCAATCACAAAAAAATAATAAAATTTGACATAACGCTTTCCCCCTAACCTAAATTGAACATTGTCCCTAATGTTTAACAAGATTAAGCAGAAAGAGTAACAACATATATTTACAAGAGTGGTTATTCAAAACAAAAAAGCAAAAACAAAAACAAAAACATAGACAATAACGCTACGGGTAAAACTAAAAGAGATAGAGTTTAGAGAGAAAGATCCAAATGACGTTTGTGCTTTCCGCAAAACTTTGATGTTGTAGTGTTCGCCTCGAGATCAATGACTTGCATTTTTTTGAGCAATTCCTTTACATTAGGGGCAAAGATAAAAATCTTTCTTCCTGACTCCTCAAGAAACCTTTGTTCCATAGTACGATCTAAAAAACTAAGCAAACTATCAAAGTAACAATTTATATTTAACAAACCAATGGTTCAGAGTTTAGTCTTAACAATTTCCAACTAGCAATGGCCAAAAGTTATTCTGGAGTTCCTGAACATCCAGGTAAAGTAATGAAAGTATCAGAAGCAAACTCCATGTCTCTTCTTTGTTCAGGGATACCTACGACTATTTTTTCAACACCAATGGTAGGACCACATAAACGGCTTTCAGCAAAGACACCTGGAATAATACCTAAAGCTCCAGTACCTCCAGAACGACTTCTAGCAGCAGCAGTACCCATTAAACCTAGACTGCCTCCTCCATAGATAAGATTTATCTTTTTCGTAGCCAAAACAAAACCTAAATGAAATGCAGCTTCTATATAATCAATACATTTTCCTGATTTAGAATTGCAAAACACACAAATATTGTTGAACTTTAAAGACGACTGAGACGAGGACTCCATAATAATTACTAAGATTAAGACCTTTTTTTTTTAGAAGACTCTATCTTAGAAATCTGCTCTGAGAAAAACTTAAGAACTAAAGGGATTTTATACACACCTAAGGAGAACATTGGGCAAAATTAGGTAAAAATAGCTATGATAGCAGGTAAGGACAGATAGATAAATGTGACACAACTGTAGAACTTTTTGAAAATTTTTACCTGACAAAACTATTTACCTTTTGACAAACTAGACTTTACTGTACAACTTTTGACAAATGAGACTAAATTTTAAAAATCGAAGCAAAGCTTATCTTACACGACACACAAAATACCTACAGAAGAAAATTATGCATATGATAAAAGAAGAAAACTCAAAATATTATTATTACAAGATAAACAGTACAATCATAATTATTAAACAACTACTGTTTAAATCACACAAAAATAAAAATCTTTTTGTTGATGAAATTTTATTCAAGAATAAGTTAAAGAAAACTTATGTTCATCAAAATGTGTTTCCAGAAATTCCATTACTCAGTCGTTCTGATGATTTTTCATTAAAACCATGATCATATCTTGAATAAATTTTCAACTTTTTTTTAATTTTTTTTATGATTTTTTTAAGAGACAAACACACAAAGAAACAAAGAAAAATACTTTACACACCTTGTTCTAAAGTAGAAGGATCTTGAATCTGCTTTCCATCTAACATTCTCGCAAACTAAACAGTTGGGTCTTTTAGCATTAAATTCCCAAGACGTTCCTTTTCTGCATGAAATTGAGGCCAAAGTTGTTTCATAGCCTGCCAAACGTATCCACTTGGATGGGACTCAAGAAAAACTTGGAGATCTTTTAAATTCTCTTTCCTAAGACCATTTTTACAGAATTGAATTTTATCTTTGTTATTTATAGATACGAGACCAGGTAAAGGACATTTACCAGAGCACGTTTGACGAGAACATAAGTATTAGGTCATCTCAAGGCAAGGAAGGATTTTATTCAGTTCCAATACATATATTATATAAACTTTTTCTTTTTATTTAAGTTAAAAAATATGAGGATTAATATTTATTATTCATAGAATATATTTAGAATATTTACACATTTTTACAACATTTTTCATTTTTAGATTTTGATAATTTGAAACTTTAACAACAAGAAGTGCAGACAATTTAAAATAACTTAAGCAGAGTGATGACAATAACAACGACAATTTAAAGAAGTAAAACAACAATAATAATAGGGCTGAGGTTTAAAGGTTTCGTTTTAGCAATTATCTTAAATATATTTTAGTTTTTTCTTTTTATTTATTAGTTGGTTTAAGAATACGCTATGTCATCATATGTTACCAATAAATCAAGAGTCACCAAGCATTTACTATGCCATTCTATGTCTATAATGTAGCAAAAACACAACTTAATGAAGAGGTAGTATTTCAACATAACTTAACTGAAATAACAACTAAGATAATAAGTTAAGCATTTACCAAGCCATTCTCTATCTACGAGTAATCAAGGTTCTCCGAAACATTATCTGTGCTAGTCTATGCCATCGATAAATCAAAACTGTAATTTTGGCAGAGTTCTAACTATGAAAATATTGAAATCCTAAGTTTTTTGAAGAAAATATTTTGGGCATTACAACCGCTTAGAAAACTAAGAGAAACCAAAAATATTTAAGGTAATTTTGCCAGAATTTTCCCCTCTCCCTTCATCTAAAAAGGAAATTAAAAAGACATAATTAATAAAGTACTACTGATATTATTGGGCATAATTTTTGCAACATAAACTAGAAAATATTTTACAAGAAACTAGACTAAAAACTGAAATAAAAATGAAAATATTAAAAACTAACTATTTATAAAGTAGTGTTTTTCACTGCCAAGAGGGGCTCTCTCCAACAAGGCGAAGAGCCTTTGTATTTATAGGGCTGGATTTTAACTATTTACAACATTTTTTCAATTATTTTCACTGTAGCATTCGTTGAAAATGCAGAGAGAATCTTGACATTTTCTCTCCACTTTTTTCGTTCTTTCTCCATGCGATTCAGCACTCAGCAGTAAGGGAATCTGAGTTTGACATCTACAACACGCGCAAAATGGGGCCTAGTGGGACCCGTGGGACCAACTCAAGAGGACCCTTGGATAAGTCTGGTATTCAAATCTAACGGCTCCAAGAATGCTTCACGTGAGCATGGCCGCACAAGATCTAACATGGCCTTTATTGCGCCTGCTAGTAGGACCTACTGACACGTGTTAGCGGTGATGCAGGGACTAACGCTATGACACTTAGACGGCTCTGATTTGTTTTGTGGCGCATTTGATGGCCTACATCTTGCCACGTGTCCATTTTAATTTAAATTCAAATTTTCTTTATCTTTTGATGCATTTGATGTCAAATTTTGTTTGTTTTGGTGTCGTTTTGCTCCGTTTTTCCTCTAGATTTCAAATTTAAATTTCACAAACATACTAAAATTAATTATTTTACATACAAATAATTATTAAAAATATTTATTTTACATTAAAACACACAAAATTAATTACAACTTATAAAACTTCTGGTCTCTTTCGGTTTCGCATAAATATGATTTTTAAGACTAGAAAATATATTTCAAAATTACTAAAAATATTATAGAACATATGTGCAAACTTAAAACACACTATCAAACACATTAAGACTTAAAATAAAACAACATAATATAAATTTTATAGTTGTAACTATTTATAGATTAAGCACATATTTAACACACCAAAACGACTCTAAAAATTATCAAAAATATTATTAAACATAAAAAAAATTTAAAACACATTTTTAAACACATTTTCACACTAAGACACTAAAGCAGTGTTTATCACTAAATTGCTATAATTGAGAAGTTTTACGAGAAATATTAATGCAAAATGATTGATTTTAATGTTAAGAAAAGTGCATTTTCTAAGTGTCATCACTATTGCCCAAAATTGATAATTTATTTGATTAGCTTAAGGATGCACTTGTGTTTTCGAAGATAGACTTGCGGTCAGGATATCATCAACTAAAAATAAAAGAAGGAGACATTCTAAAGTTAGCCTCTAAATTGAGGTATGATCACTATGAATTTGTGGTTATACATTTTGGTCTAAAAAATACTCATGCAACTTTTATGGTTTTGGTGAATCGGGTGTTCAAGGATTACCTTGATAAATTTGTCATAGCATTTAACGATGATATTTTTGTGTATTTGAAGAGTTGGGAAGAGCATGTTGAGCACTTAAGGATTATGCTAGAGACCTTGAAGAGACATAAGTTATATAAGTGTGAGTTTTGGCTTGATTGTGCATCCTTCTTAGGGTATGTGGTATCAAAGAGGGAATAATGATGGATCCTTTGAAGCTATTCTTAAGTGGAAATAACCTAAGAATGTAAGTGAGATAAGAAGCTTCCTAGGATTAACTGGTTATTATTGGAAGTTTATGGAAGATTTCTCCAAGATAGCATCGCCTCTCACCAATCTAACTCGCAAGGGGAAGAAGTTTGAATGGACAGATAAGAACGAGAAAAGCTTCGAGGAATTAAAGAAAAGGTTGTCTACATCTCCAGTTTTGGCGATTCTAGAAGGGAATGAAGGATTTGTTATTTATAGTGATGCTTCTAAAATAGGCCTAGGTACAATGTTGATGCAGAATGATAGGGAAATTGCTTATGCCTCGAGACAGTTAAAGGATTACAAGAAGAATTATCCTACTCATGGCCTCGAGTTAGCAGCTCTAGTTTTTGCATTGAAAAATTTGGAGACATTACTTGTATAGAGTTCAATATAAGATCTACAACGACATCAAAGTTTGAAGTACTTTTTCACCTAGAAAGACCTAAACATAAGGCAACGGGATGGTTAGAGCTAATGAAGATTATGGTTGTGAAATCCTTTACTCTCCAGGAAAGACGAATCGAGTAGCTTATGCTATAAATAGGAAGGCTGTTGCAAGATTGATGTTATTGCAAGCGATGTCCTAGCCTTTAAAGAAAGAACTTCTGGACTTCAGTCTAGAACATATATCAGGAAAGCTGTTAGCATTGACTCTTGCTCCATTACTGTCTGAAGAGATTCGAACTAAACAAGACAAAGATGCAAGCCTAGCAAGAATCAAGTAGGAAATCAAGGAAGGAAGATGTGAGGAGTTTTGAGTTGCTGGTGATATATCTCTATATCTTAAGAACCGCTTATGTGTTCCCGATGTTAATGGCTTAAGGCAAAAGATCTTAGCAAAAATCTATAATACTTCTTATTCAATTCATCCAGGTGTGACAAAGATATACAATTATTTAAGGGACTACTTTTAGTGGTTTGGAATGAAGTGTGATGTTGCTAAGTACGTAAAGAAATATTTGATTTGTCAACAAGTCAAGGGTGAGCACCAAAACCCTAAGGGTGATTTGCAGTCAATTCAAATACCTAAGTGGAAGTGGAAAAAGATTGCAATGGATTTCATCATGGATTTGCCAAGAACTACAAATGGGTATTATTCCATTTCAATTTTTATTGATAGATTGACAAAGACAGCATACTTCATCCCTATTAAGATCAACTACTCTATACAGTGATTAGCAAAGCTTCATGTCAAGGAGATAGTAAGGCTTCATGGAATTCCAAAGTCTATCATCTCCGATGATGATTGCAGGTTCACTTCCAAGTTTTGGAAAAGCGTGAAGACCACAATGGGTACTAAGCTGCACTTTAGCATGGCTTTTTACCCTCAAACTGATGGCCAAACAAAGACAACGAATTTTATTTTAAAGGATATACTCCAAACTTGTACCCTTGACTACAAGACAAGCTAGTGTAAGATGTTACCATTAGCAAAATTTGCTTATAACAATAGCTATTAGGCGATAATTGGAATGGCACTTTATGAGGCTCTATATAGGCAGAAGTGTAGATCGCCTATTTGTTGGCATGAAGCTAAAGAAAAAAAGATAATGGAAAACGAGGATTGCAAAAAGGCATATTTTGTCAACGAGACATCTGAGATGGTAAAGTTGTTACGTAAAAGAATTGAGATGGCTCACAGTTAACAGAAGAGCCATGCCGACAAAAGGAGAAGGCCCTTGGAATTCATTTTAGGCAATTCTATGTTTCTAAAGATTGCACCAATGAAGGGATCATGAGGTTTGGGAAGAAATGCAAGCTGAGCCTGAGGTTCGTTGGATTGTATGAAATAGTTAAGTGAATTGACAAGGTAGCTTATCAGTTGAGTTTGCCATTGGAGATGTTATCTATCCATAATGTATTCCATGTCTTGATGCTTAAAAAGTATATCCCAAAACATATGCACGTGGTCAAACCACAAGTGATTGAGATACGAGAAGATCTAAGCTATGAAGAAAAGGCGGTCGAGATTTTAGATCAAAAAACTAAGACTTCGAGGAATAAAGAAATTCCTTCGGTCAAGGTTTTGTAAGGAAATCACCAAGTAGAAGAGGCTATGATGGAATGCGAGGATGATATGAGGACCAAGTATCTATAGTTGTTTTGAGTTTCGAGGATGAAACTCTTATAAGGTGGGGAAAGTTGTAACACCCTTCATTTTGTTCTATAGACACTTATGTTAATTTAACGTTAGAATGTGACATTTTAAGTGCTATTATTATTTATGTTAAGCAAATTAATTTTTTGTTTAGTAATGTCACAGGCAATGGCCACGAGGGATCGACATGCTTAGGTTGTTCATGTCAAAAATGATGATAAGCATAAAGTATTTATTGTTTATTTTAAGAGTTCCAACTTTCTCTAAATTTATAATCTTTATAATGCTCTAGAGTTGTATATACCATAGAGTTATATCGTTGACAATGACATAAATTTTGTTGCATATTTTCTTATTTTTATAACATTTATGATATGATGATAATTACATGTGTAACGTTTTATTATGGTGTTAAGAAACGCAATAATATAAAGTGTCCAAAAGAATATTGTGTAAATTAATTTTTTAATTCATGGGAAAAAACATTATTGTTGTATATAAATACTTATGTATCATAATTAAATTAAATTAAATTAAATTTTATTATATTATACAAATATTAAGATATAAATGTGTAACTGTGTATATTATATTAAGATATTATATTATATTATATTATATATATTTAAGATATTACCTTGTAATTGTAGGAAAGTTTAAAGAAAAGGAGAAAAAAAAAGGAGGGGGGGGGGGGGGGGGGGGGGGGGGGGTGTGTGCCATGAAGGCAAAAAAAAAAAACCAAAAAAAAGAAACGTAATTAAACTAGAACGAGGGTTTTCTACACTCATCTAATTCATTTTTTCTCGTAAACCTATAAATAAATCTTTGAGCCACCAAAGCCTTCATGTTCTCTTATTTTTCTGCCAAAGAAATTCTCTCCCTCACCCCTCTCTAAAATACACATTCATAGCCTCAATTATCACTCAAAAATTCTATAAGAAAGCCTCCATTATCTCTCCAATCCTCAAAGCCAAGAATTCATTACTCTTCTTTTCTTTCAAGCCGAAGTTAAAGGAATACTTTTTTGAATATTTTTGCGTATAAGCTTTCATAGTTGTGGAAAGAAAACGTGAGAATATAAGGTATGATTTAAAGGTTTTCATGGTTTTGAATTTTTACAATTGACATGTGTTGTTTTTGTGGCAAACTTTGTTAGAAAATTGTTCTTTTATGTTGTGAATGTGTACACATGTATGTTTTTATGAAAAATAAATTATTTTGTTATTGCTATGATTTTAACAATGTTATCTCATGGTTAAAGCATTTATGTTTAAATGGTATCATGAAATTGCATGAAAATAATGTTTTGTTGTTGGAAATGTGTTGTTATTATTTAAGGGTTGTTGGTTATTTGGTAAGATTGCCCGTAATGTTTCAAATTGAAATGATTTTATTTTGCTGCAATTTTTGGATATAATGTGTAAATATGTGTTATGAATATCTAGAATTGTTTATAAATTTTTGCTCAATATATTTTAAATGTTATGAGCTTTTAATCAAACACTGCTCACAAAATTTTATTTGCTAGCAGATTTGTATTTGTGTTTTATAGATTCTATTTTATAGGACAAAAGGTGCCTTTCGATTCTATAAAAAATTATAAGTCATTGTTGATATGTTACTAAGTGTCTGTAAATTTTTACTTTCACATCTTTATTACAGTTTAAGATAAAATTCATTGATCACCAAGTATGTAGTGGTTATGAATGTCTGCCTGATATGCTCTATGTAATTTGTGAAATAATAAATCATATTTTTAAATGTGTTTTACATGATTTATTATTTTTCTAACGTTGATTTATATGCTAAGCATATCCCATAAAAATTTCAGAAATATATCATGCATATTTGATTTTATAACAATGTTTGAATGAAATGAGTTTGTTGTTTAGTATGTCTAATGTTAGTATTAACTATGAATTCAAACGTATGTTTAGAATTATTCTAAATTTATTGAGAACTGAATTGTAAATATGTTATGATTTTATATGTCTGTTCTGTATGGTAATTTTTATAAATTATGTTATAGTATAAATAATTTACTCCATAATTTTTAATTAGGACTACTCATTGCCTAGACTTTGCTGGTAGATTTTGTAGTATTGATTTTATGATTTATTTAAATTATCAAATGAAATTTTTATGATTAAAAAATATGATAGTTATATATATGTGTTAATCTTATTCTTGCAAATATTCATACTATAATTGAATATGACTCGAAAGATATAAGGTGATGAATCCTTGAAGGTCAGTCAGTTTTTGTGACTGACAGATTTACTTAAATGTTATGAAAAATTGAAAAAAGTATATTGGATTAATATTTTCAAGAGAAGAAAATTTGAGTGATATTTTTATATGTTAGCTATGTAATAGAAAAAGTTTTAGACTTTATTCATGTTTATAAGTTGAGATTAATTTCTCTAAGTGATTAAAGGTCAAGTTTTCTTCCTTTATGTATCTTGACTCTAAGTGCATGTTTGTGACTCAAAGATGCATTGTTTCATTAAGAATGGTGTATAATGATGTAATATGGCATTAAATGATATCATAAACATGAATATTAATTTCATGTATTATATGAATGATTGACATGAACACTCTAAAAGGCGAGCACACCGAGAACAGTGGCTACATCACCCAATTTAAGGTTTAGTAAGCAAGCAAGTCAAGTAAGTGCATTCTCACGTGCAACATTATAAAGTTTACAAAAATATTAAGCAATATTTTGTGAGTAATGGTTTGTGATTTAATGTTCTTATTTCAAGATCTTTTACAATGAATTTTCCTAAGGATCTTTTCATGTTTATATTTTTATTTGTATGACAAGTTTTTAAAGAAAGCTTATGTATATGTTAATTAAGCATTGCACATCCTATATTTATGTTTATGATGTCCCGCAGGGTTTGCACTTGTCATGTTTGGTTTAGGACTAGCTACCTCACTCCTCTCATGACAACGCACCTACGATCTTAATGGTGCAATGCTTGAGACCGTAAAAATAAAATGAATAATGTTTTAGTACGAAATTTTAGATGAAAGATATGTTATATATATGCACATGTGCCTTGCGCACTATTATATTTATGATTATGATCTTATGTTATGTTTTTATGAAAGTTCATATTTCATGTTTTGATGTAGAAAAGTGTACTTACTAAGCTTATACTTACTTAGTTTTATATCATGTTACAGACAAAGGTAAAAAGGCATATAAATTAGGTGGAGGACGGGAATGGGTGTATGTGCACGGAGTGTTGGATTAGAAACGAAATCACGCCATGAAAAGAATTAATTATGTGAACAATGATTTTATTATCAATGTTATTTTCCACATTGATGTTGATTTAAGACTTGGTTTATGTTCCTATGGACTTTTGAATGTTTTGAAACTATTTAATATTTCCTTAATTGTGGTTTCTTGATGACTATGCCAACTTTCTTTTATTTTGATATGATTAAGCTATTTGGACATTTAAGTATTTTTTTCTCGAGGGTTTTTAATATTATTTGAAGTTTTATGTGTGTCTATAATATAATAAATGATTATATTTGTAAACAAACTATTTCTACAGGATGTTAGTTAGCCGAACACTATACGTGTTTTGTCGGGCTAACCAAGGTGAGGGAAGCAAATCCAGTAAGTAGTGTTTAAAGAAAAATATGCACATGTGTTCTTGGGTTATCTGCTTGAGTGTAAGCATTTTATTTAAATTTTTTATATTTAAATAATGATATTAAGGGTAAAAGTAATGATTATTGTGACATCCATTAGGAGGCATCACAAACTAAACCAACCAAAACCGTCGGTTTTTAATCGACGAACAAACTTAAGTTACACAACAATGCAAATGTATTTGTATGAATTTTAAACCTTATTTCAATTTTATACGTAAAATAAAAAACAAGCCAACATAACTATTCTTAACAGTTATTAAAAATGTTTTATAAATTTAAAAACATAAAGAATCCTAAAGTAAAACATCAAATTTCAAAAGAAAAATATCTTAGATTCTAAGGCTTTTAAATGTTAAAAAAATTTTTGAAAATTTTTCTCAAGAAGAAAACATATATATTGCAAATATAAATTTGGTTTAATTAAAGGTATCATTGTCTTATCTCTATTTTCTTCTGTCTAAAGAGTTTAAGAGGAATAAAATTGAAACAAGTTTTTTAAATTCAAAGAATCCCTTTATAATTTTTAAAAACAGATAGATAAATTGAGAAATAACTAAAACTAGGAGGTATAATTATGTAACTAACTCTTTATGAAATTATGGTAGTTCACCATTACTAACTTTTCTTTTCTTTTCCTTTTTTATTTGATTTAGTTTCCTATTTTTTTATTAGGTTCATGAATGGATATTGAAATACAACTTGTTTTCTTATTCTTGAAGCATCACTTAAGATAAGTTACGAGGCTGTAAAAGCCAAAAGAACCTTAAAAAAAATATAGAAAAAAAAAGAAAGAAAACTAAATCTACGGGGTGAAAAAGCGAACAACCTGCCCGTCCATTTTCAATAAAATTTCAGTTCTATAAAATTATAAGTGAATTTTATTTCCAAGTTAATGAACTCATTTAAAATCGATGATGAAGAAAAAAATTTTGAAGGCATCAACTCAAGAAAATAGGTTTTTTTCTGACAAAAATATAGGTGGCGACTTTAGTTTTCTTGATCACAAAAAGTTTTTTTTTTCACCTAATTTTTGGTCACTAAATGGTCACTATAGCTTAAACATTGTAAAGTTTTCTTGTAACGGAAAATTTTGTCGCAACAAAAGTGTCTTTTTCTATCTAAGATTTTAATCATTAAACGCTTATAATTTGGTCACAAAGACTACAAAATTTTGGAGTCAAAGCCAATCAAATGATACTTTCACGACCAAAGGCTTCTTGTCATACCAAATAGTTGGTCACCATAAGTTTCTGTGCGACAAAATTTTGTCACAAAAGATTTTCATCTTTCGCGTCAACCTTTAGGTTGTAAAAACTTAATTTGTGGGTTACTATAAAAGTTACCTTTTTCTTTTAAATTAAAAGTCATATGATTAACAAAATAATAAAATTGTTTTGAACCTTATTTAGTTATATGCATTAAAATTGTTATATTTATTTTTTCTTTTTAAATTTTTCAATTTTGGTCCTTAATAATACCTATTTAACAAAGCGATTGAAAATAAAACAAAGTAATAGATTAAAGATCAAAATAACTTTTAAAATCTTTTTATTGAATATTTAACATCTAATTAACGGCCGAGTTGTAACTAAAACAAAGTATCAGAGACCTAAGTGGGGCTATTCAAAAGCTAGAACAAAAATTGATTAAAGTAAAACTCAAGGGCAACTTGTGGGATTAATCCTATGTTGAATTTTCTTCTCAATAAATTTCACAAGAAGTCAGCTTTCAGAGTGACAGCATTTTTAACCACCTATGAATCATGTCAAGTAAATGCATTCAAGAAAAGGAAAATCCTGTGATGGAATAATCATATAGGTAGGTAATAAAGGGGGAAGAAAAGATTACATGCAAGAAAAACTGTAGGATGATGGAAACACACTAACATGTGATTTGCCCGTTTGGTGCATATGAGTGATTGTGATACGTAAGGACACATGGTGACATGTCACTAGCATCCCCACATTTGCGGTTCTCTTTTTCAATGGGAAAAAGATTAATCTTCATTTCTATACACACACACTGCACATAAATATATATATATATATTCCACGTAAGCATCCGAGGAAATGCGGGTGAAAGAAGTGCGAATAATTGTAAAAGCTTAATATTTAAAAGGAGAGAGAGCATAATTACCAAAATCATTTTTTACTCTTTTGGGCTCTCGGAGGAGGACAATGGTATTCTGTACAGAGAGAGAAAGTGGATTCACAAACTTGCACTTTTTTTTTTTTTTTTTTTTGGAAGCGAAAGAAAGATTAATCTGCTAAGATGTGGAGAGGGAATTAAAATAAAGATACAAATGGTACGGTAGCCGACAAAGCAATATTTTTATAATCCTAGTTTTGTTTAGTGTTGTGGAACTTTCATCCAAATGACAAGCAAACTGCGACCACGTTTTTCCTGCCTTCTTCCCTTCCTTCAATGCCGCAATGCGATGGATAATTAACTTTTACAAAATCCGGTTACTAAAGCTACTTTCGTTATTAATCTATTTTATTAGCTCCACATTTGCTAATCTTTTATAGGATTATGTTCAATATTTAAATTTGTACCAACTTGGAACTTTCTGCGAAAATAGAGAGAAAGTGTAAAGGCTATCATAAATAGAATCTCTTAACCATGCAAATTTTCTCTTTTCATATGAGCGAAGAATTTACTACCAAGAAACAAAAGTTTGATGACAGAGAAAGTTCTGTAACATCTAGAAATTTAATTAAGTATAATTAATGTATGAATAGTAGATTAGTATGTCTCAACGTAATTTCAATTTAATTTAATTATTTTATGATATTTTTAACTTTTTTTATATTTGATTATTTTTATTTGTTATTTTGAAATTTTAAGCAAAATAATTTGTCAAATTACCGAGTATGTCTATTTTCAAAAACCGTGTGTTGGAATATGGTTTTCATTTTGCAAAAACAACTCTCTTTTTCTATTTAATCCCCTCTCCCTCTCCTCTTCTCTCCCTCACTCTTTCCTAGCACATTCTCTCTTTCTTCCTCTCTTCTTCATTTCTTCTCTCTCTCTTTCGTTTTTCTTTTCAAAAATTTCAGCTCAAGCCTCAATTTTTGGCTGGATTGGAGGTCAATAAGCAAGATTTGGTTTCTATAAACCTAATTTCAAGCTCGAATTTGAGGTTAGTTTACTAAACTTTCAAAATTTCAAACTTTTTCCCAAATTCTCTAAATTTCTTTATATGTTAAAATTTGAGTTTCTAAAGCTGAAGAAACCTTCAATTTAAGTTAGTAGAGCTCAAATCATCTAGAATCGAGGCTTAATTTCACTAAAATTTGGTTAAATTACATTTTTCTCTTTTTCTCCATTTTTGGATTTATTCAAAAATCTTTGTGTAAATCTTATTTAAAGTTGCTTAAAAGTGTTCTAATATGTTTTTTTATCATCTATGAACATTACTCATGCTTGAGAATTAAGAAAACAAGTTTAGAATGAAATTTTGGATTTGGGGAGGCCGAGACTCGAAGTCTCGGGTCTCAAGATTTTTTCAGTTCGGCAGGCCGATCTTAAACATCGGTAGGCCAGACTCATGTTCGAGTTGTGTAATTCGGCAGGCCGGACAGATAAGTTAGACAGGCCGACCAAATTTCATGAAATTTTGCTATTTTCACCCATTTTTAACCGTTTAAAACCTAGATAAAGATTTTTACCTTATGATATGATTTTGTGACCTTTAAAGGCATACTAAGACACCATGAGATAACATAATACTGTAAAATACTCTAAGTTAGATATTGATAAAGCTTAGTTTACTTTTAAGATTGATCATGGTTCTGTGGAGCTAACGTATAACGGGTCGGGACTGCGGTGTGGGGTTAATGTAGAGTATTGAGGTAGGACTTCTACCCCTTCTTTGGTTGCCAGGTTTTTAAAGGGTTTTGGCCTTAAAGTTTCTTTCAAAATGTTTTCAATAAATGGCAAAATGTTTTGAATATTTTCAAAGAGGGCCTTGGCCACAAAAAGACTTGTTACCAAATGATTTCTTTCAAATTGATTTTAAGGAATGATTAGAATAAACTTCTAAGTATTTTTCATTTCTTGCTAAAGAATGAATGATCATAATGAATCAAATAATGAACGAAATGAGAATATCCAGTAAAATGGAACATAATAATGATAAGATACCGGAAGTGTCAGTTAGTACTGTCCGAAATGATAAAATAGAGCATGATGCCATATACAAAAATCGAGTCGTTGGGAGTGCGACCTTGGGGGCAGGTCCCGAAACCCAGCTAGGCCATGATGGTGGTGATACTATAGCTTTGCTAGAGAACAAATAATAAAGAATAATTCCAGATGAATAGGGATTCTAAAGTTAAGGATGAATTTAAATATGTTTTATTTATATATTTGAAATTTTGTGAATTATTTTCAAATACAAGAATTTATGTTTAGAACTAGTATTTTCTAAACCTAGTTCTACTGAGCCTTCCACTCATATTTCTTTATTTGTTTCAAAAACCTTTCCCCCTAGATGGATTGCAGCTGAGGATCGATTGGGAGGCGACAAGATAAACACGTGAGTTGTAGGAATTCTGTTTTGGTTATTTCTTTATTTTAATCAAGGCATGTATTATTTAAATTTTTACCTCCTGTATTGGACTGTGATTGTAGTATTTTTACTATCGATATCATGTGTGTGCACTAATGTGGGTTCGGTGGGACCTGACTTATATCCTTTTGTCTTTGTTATTTTATTTTATGATTAATTGTTTCAAAACAACGGTAATTGTTTTAAAGAGTTTTTAAACTATCACATTTTTTAAAATAACCGGAAACATTTAATTGGTGTTTTTAATAAAAAATTTTGATTTAATTGACTTAATTAATCCACTACATCACCTCCCGTACTTAACATACGCACACAGAGTACACTCTCTAAGAGACACATGCACACAATGGACTAGTTCTCTCTCTCTCCCTCTCTCCCCCTCACTTTTTTTTCCCTTTCTTTCTTTTAGGAGGGCGATGGTTATAAATGATCAGCCAGGTGTCGTTAAGGACAGCAATAACCATAAATAATGTATCAAAATGATATACAAGCTACGTAGTGTGTATATAAAGCTAAAACGCAATTTCTGCTTGAGATTTCTTTAAAACACGGTAGTTGCAGTACGCAAAAGCATATTACGCAGAAAGTAAAAAGTTGCTTACACAAATTCTTTGTACAACTGATCACACGAGAGCCTATGTGATAGAATCATAATCATATATACGAGTCTGTGGGCATGCAGCATGTAATAGATATGTACTATGCGTGCTAAATGCACCATGAGTTTACAATGGTGTGATAGTTATTGATTATAAGTCATTGTCGTTTGAAAACAAAATTTTTAGAAGAATTTTCTATTTATATATTTCAATTACTATTGCCTGGCCCAAGATATATAATGTACGTAATGGCAAAAGAATCTTGTGCTTTTGTATATATGTCGTTGATAAAATTGAAGTGGTCCAAATTAAGGTGAAATAATTTGGTTGTACCGTTGGCCTACTGCAAAATGACATTTCTCCTCCCATAAGGGTGAAAGATGAGGCCATATACATCTGTATCTAAATTCCTTAGAGATTTAGTAGCGGGAAAGAATCCAGTTCATGTTTTAATATTTATTAATGAAGATGGTCATATGTAGAAGCTGGCACACACGTACACACACACATATATATGTATATATATATCCAAAAAAAAGCTCTTTAAAAAGCAAAAAATAAAAAATATATTTCAGTCATTGAGGGGAGGCCAGCATGCAGATTTTTTATAGATTGATGGTCAAATCAAAGAATTAAATGTTTCTTACAAATGGCAATTTTCATACTTGATTTGGTGTTTGATTACTTTTAAAGATTAGATCGATCGCTTTGAATATATTATTGTACTTCCAAAAGAGGAAGGAGTTGTTAGTGTCTGATGTCATAGTGTTGGGCCAAATAATTTTGCGAGCCGCCGCAAATATTATATATGTATACATATACATTTACATATATAATAATAATAAGTGAAAGGCTTTTCAAAAAACAAAATAAAAAAGAATAAACAGTGAAAAGGATTCTTTGATCGTCCAAATTTTTTATTGTGATTTTGTTTAAACCTGAAACTAAGGATCTTTTTTTTTTTTTTTTTGGTGGGGAAAACTAAGGAAATTTAATGGTACTAACCAAAACCGTTAAAGTTGTTTCCTTTAAATAAGATGAATAAAATGCTTACATTATTCGAGTAAAGTATTTCGTTTCCGGTGCTTATGCGAGAATATCAAGAAGGTACTGTAATTTACCAAACTCGTCCTGCAACAGAAGATTGCTTCACAGCATAAAAATAAATTGTTAATACTAGTACATACCATCCACCGAAAGATATTAATTAGACTAATCCAAGAAAAAATTCGGTGCAACTCAACAAGTGTACTAACGTCTTTGTGTGGAATGTACTGTCAAACTTTTGTGCGTTCTCAGGTACCACGTTGATTCGTCTTAAAGCTTACTTGAAATCAAAGCAAGAAATAATAAGAAATACCCCAATTTTTAATTCAATGTAATTAGTGAAAAATAGTGAATTAATGTACCATAATGCAAGTTTGAATTTCATTTAACTATTTTATAATATTTCTAAAATTAGTACTACTTTTAATCATTTTTAATCACTCTTTATTATTTCAATTGTTATTTTGAAATTTTGGAACGAAACAGTTAAATGTTCAATATGTCCTTTTTTGAAAAACCATGTGTTGAAACATGGTTTTTACTTAACAGAAAACCACTCTCTTCCTCTATTTATTTCCTCTCCCTCTCCTTCCCTCACGCTCTCCCTCTCTCATTCTCTCTCTGCCCGTCACCCTCTCTCTTTCCCTCTCACATTTGATTCAAAATTGAGCTCAAGCTTGAATCTTCAGCTGGGTTGGAAGCTAAGGAGCATGATTGAGCCTCTACAAACTTGATTTCAAGCTTGGATTCGATGTTAGTTTGTTATTTTTCAAATTCTCAAAACTTTTTTCCAAATTTTTCAATTTGTTTAAAATGTGGTAATCCGAGTTTCTATAGCTTGGGAAACCTTTAATCTAAGATAATGGGACTCAAAACAACTCAAATCTAGGCTTGTTTTCACGAAAAACGGATTGGATCACACTTTTTCTATTTTTCCCATTTTTGGATTCCTTTGAGATTTTTTATGTAAATCTTGTTTAAACTTGTTTAAATGCATTCTATTATGTTTTTCTATCATCTATGAATGTTTTCTATGTCTGGGAATTGAGAAAACAAGTTTAGAATGAGGTTTTGAGCTCGAAAGGCCGAGACTCGAATATAGAACTTTCTGAAATTTTCCAGTTTGGTAAGCCAATCTTGAGTATTGGTAGGCTGGATTCATATCATCGGCAGGCTAAACCTGAGAAAGTTCGTCAGGCTGATTCTGTACGGCCGGTAGGCCGAACTATTCAGTTCGACAGGCCGGTACGGACAGTTCGATAGGCCGACCAAAGTTCATGAGAAATGACCTTTTTTACTCGTTTTCAATGTTTCAAACCTAGATGAAGTTTTTAACTTTAAAGAATAACTCTATGAACTTCAATGGCACACTAAGATACCATAAAGTAACAAAGTAATGTAGAATATCCTCACCTAGATATTGATGGACTCAATTTATATTTAAGGTTACGCATGGTTCTGTGGAGCTGACGTATAGCGGACCGGGCTGCAGTACCAGGATATGGTGCAAGATTCCAGGTAGGACTTTTACCCCTTCCTTTGGTAGCATGATTTTAATGTTTTTGGCCTTAAAGAATCCTTTCAAATTGTTTTCCACAAAATAACCTCTTTCAAAGTGATGTCTTTTAAAAACAAGTTTCAAGAGATAATTTGAGATGGGTTACTTAGCGATTTCATTACTTGGTGAAAAAAATGAATGATCATAACAAATCAAATAATGAATATAAATGAGAATACTTGGTAAGGTGAAACCTAAATAATAACATAATACCAGACACGTTATTAGCACCGTCCAGAAGGAGACAAAAGAGCATGATGCCAGCCACAGAGATCAGGTCGTGGAGAGTGCGACCTTGGGAGCAGGTTCTGAAAACCAACTGGGCCACTACGGTGGTGATTATTGTTGAAAAAAGAGTACGCAATGAAATTTTTAAAAAAATTACATTAGAGTAGTTTCCAAAAACACAAGTTTGACATGTTATATGCATAAATTATCCAGATCTTACTAACCTTTATATGCCGAAGAACTTTCGCAATCCGTGAATAGAAGTAACGTTCTAGAAGAGTCTCAACCAACTGGTCTTCTTTGTTATTCTCTATCCACAACTGGAGCAAGTGTGGGTTCACACATACAGATCTTCCACCAAGTGACTCTCCTTCCAACCAATCGAGAGAACCCAAAGCAAGTGTTCGTGATTTGTGAACAAAAGCTCTCAAGGATTTTTCAGATTCTCACTAGCAGAGTATCACTCTTAATCTCTCAATTGATCTGAGCAACTCTTAAGTCTTACTCCCTTTATATAGAGGTTGGGCCTAGGGTCAGTCCTTATCAGATTAGGTCTCAAAAACTCAAAAGAGAATCAAGTTTGGATCAATATCTGATAAGATCCGCGTAAAAATGCATAATCTTATCCTTCACTCATCGACAGGCCAAACAGCCTGATCGACAGGCGAACACGTGGATCGGCAGGCCGAACTGGTGATAAAAAATCTCATGAATCTTTTATTTTTCACCCGAGATTCTATAGGATAAAGTCTCAGTTTTAATTCAAATAACCCAATAGAGAAGTTATCTGATCAAAACAACCTTATCTAGATTATCTCTAGAAAAATAAATCAATTCCTAATAATTCTACAAGTTTATCTTGATCTAATTTATCAAAAATTAAATCAACCAATAAACAGACAAGAATTATCCGATCCCAATAATTTAACAAGTTTATCTTAAATTAGTTTTATCACAAAATTAATTCAACCGATAAACAAACATTAATTATTTAATTCTTCCAAATTTCAACCAATCTGATAAATCCGACATAAGTCACCAATTATTGAAAAAGCACGCCATGTCGTTACAGGATGTTGTGAGCTAGCAAATGGGACCAAATGGACCTATATAGCTCAAGCTCCTGATAATTAAGAAACCTAATATCCCAATATACATTTCATAATTATCAACTCCAGCGCTACTCCAATAAAAGCTAGGAGCTGGACTCTCAAACTACATAGAATTACGAAGCCTATATAGCTAAGTCTCCATGACATATCATAGTGTATCGTATCCCCATATGATAATCCATAATCGGCTTAAAGACAAGTTCTATTTTACCTTCCTGATTATTTTTATCTTACGTTTCATTATCTCACCATCGAAAAACTTACTATCCAAAGACAATATACCATGCGGTTACACCTATGTATCCAAATGGTTGAGCGCTCTAGTTTTCCAATTACAGGATAACGCATATAAGAGGATATCATTACTCCTAAAGAGGAGCTATGGATTCCATATCTATGAATAACAAGTCTACGTTATCAAGAGTCATGCCTCCAATGTACCGGCATGCATACCACTATTAAGATGTGGGTGTCACCCTTTGGTACATCAAAAGACACAAGTCAAGACAACGGGCCCACTATTCATCTCAGGATTGAGATACAACACAAATGATTGTCTAAAGTGAATCAATTTTTTGAGACAGAATTATTAATCAAAATCAATTCACTTTATGTCCCAATCCAACACATCGTCACCTATGACAACGTGCCAATGTTTCTATTCACGGAGTCGACCTCCGATGGTCAAGACAAACCATCTCCCAAAAGGATATAGACAACATAACAATCTTTGCATGAATAAAGCACCAAACTTTATTCCCTCGATTGCAGATCGTATGATTTATACCATCACCTTAAGAATCGTGTCTTTCGCATAATCTGTCCATCATATGCCCAATTCTTAAGGTTTAGACCAACAGTCTTAGACTATTGTTTGCTTAACATACTTTTAACAAATATGAAGTAAAGAGGACAAGATTTGGTATATAAACAATGAATAAATTCTTTATTGATAAAAATGTCTCCAAAAACTTATTACAGTTTTACTCCTTAGGGTATACATCTCTAACAATCTTCCACTTGTACTAAGTGTGTAAATATGACAAATCTCGCATCCCCATAGCTTCCACATCCCTCCTGAAGACTCTCCCAGTAAGTGTCTTCGTAAATGGATCAGCTAAATTGTCTTCTGACATGATCTTGCACACCGTGACATGCCCACCCTCAACGAAGTTCTTTATCACATGATACTTTCGATCAATATGTTTACTTTTCTTGTGAAATCTTGGTTTCTTAGCATTAGCTACCGTCGCACTGTTATCATAGTACAGTGATACCACTTTATCCATACCAGGAACTACCTCAAGATCCCCAAGGAACTTGTGGAGCCACACTGCTTCTTTCGAAGCATCACTAGCTGCCACATACTCAACCTCCATTGTTGAATCCGAAGTGTAATTTTACTTGGCACTTCTCCAACTGATGGCACCGCCGCCCAGAGTAAACATAAAACCCGAAGTCGATTTCTTAGAATCCATACAGGATTGAAAATCTGAGTCAGTATATCCTAGAGGAGTCAAGTCCTCACCCAAATACACAAGCATATACCCTTGAGTCCTCAGGTACATGAAAATATGCTTTACCGCAACCCAATGGTTCGGTCCTAGATCCGCCTGAAATCAACTTACAATTCTAACCGTATAACTAATATCCGATCATGTGCAAAGCATTGCATACATGAGACTACCCACTACCAAAGCATAAGGCACCTTCTTTATGTATTCTCTTTCTTCATAAGACTTTGGAGAGTCTTTCTTAGAAAGAGTAATTCCAGACCTAGATGGTTGCCTACCTTTCTTGGGATCCTGCATTGCAAACCTCCTGAGAATTTTATCTATGTAGCCGGCCTGGGACAAAGCTATCATTTTGTTCTTCCTATCTCGAAAGACGAGAACAAAATTAGCCTCACCTAAGTCCTTCATGTCAAACTGCTTGGTCAACAATAATTTAACAGATGACAATGCCCCAATGTCATTGCCAATTAGTAGAATGTCATCTACATAGAGCAGTAGAAAAACCACCTTTCCATCCTTTATGTGTTTGTAAACACATGGTTCATCCATATTTTGTGAGAACCCATAAGTCTTGATCACCTAATCAAATCTTATGTTTCAAGAACGAGAAGCCTACATAAGTCCATAAATTGACTTTAGCAGCTTACAAACCTTACCCTTGTGACCCGTGACCCGTGACCTTGAACCCGTCTGGTTGTTCCATATAGATGGACTCATCAAGATAGCCATTCAAAAAAGCCGTCTTGACATCCATCTGCCAAATCTCGTAGTCGAGAACGGCAGCTATGGACAAGAGAATCCGGATGGACTTAAGCATGGCTACAGGCAAAAAGGTTTCCTCATAATCGATTCCTTCCTTTTGCATGTAACCTTTAGCTACCAAACTAGCCTTAAAGGTTTCGACCTTCCATCCACTCCTCTTTTCCTCTTGTAGATCCACTTACACCCTATGGTTTTACCCCTTCGGGAAGATCCACAAGCTCCTAGACTTGATTAGTCTCCATAGACTTCATCTCAACGTTCATGGCCTCTGTCCAGAGTTTCGAATCAACATCCCCCATAGCTTCTACGTAAGTATAAGGATCCCTGTCATGTTCATCTGGTTCAGCCAAGAAGACTTCCCCATTGAACATATACCTCTTAGGTTGACGCCCGATCCTCCCACTACACCGAAGCCCCTGGGGTTGTTGTTTAGGTTTTTTTGGTTTTTCTACACTAATCAAAATGGTTTCATTCGGAACCCCCGGAGTGATCGGATCACTCCTTAACTCCTCAAGCACCACTTTGCTTCGAGGTTTAAAGTCATCCATGTAACTCTCCTCAAGAAAAGTTGCATTAGTTGAAACCACGACTTTATTTTTCTTTGGGTTATAAAAATAACCCCCTTTAGTCCCTTTTGGATATCCTACAAACACACAATCTTCTGAACGTGCTTCCAACTTATTCGGATCCTTAAACAGGACATGAGCCGGACATCCCCATATGCGAATATGGTTTAAGGATGTCTTCCTACCCATCCACAACTCATGAGGAGTTTTAGGGACCGATTTTGAAGGTACATTGTTCAAAAAATAACATGCGGTTTGTAGTACATATCCCTAAAAGGATAAAGGCAATGATGAATAACTCATCATGGACCTAACCATGTCCAACAAAGTCTTATTTCTTCTCTCTGCTACGCCATTCTGCTACGAAGTGCCCGGCACAGTCAAATGGGATAAAATCCCATTCTGTAATAAGTGTCCTAAGAACTCATCCGAAAGGTATTTTCCACCTCGATCGGATCGAAGTGCCTTTATGGGTCTACCCAATTGCTTTTTCACTTCAGCCCGAAACTCCCTGAACTTGTCAAAAGTTTCGCTTTTGTGGTGCATCAGGTACACATACCCATACCCTGAGTAATAGTCAATAAAAGTGACAAAGTACTCATACCCTCCTCGTGCCTGGATGTTCATCGGTCCGCAAACATCAATATGCACAAGTTCTAGAACCCCTTCGGCCCTATTACCCTTAGACCTAAATGGTCTTTTGGTCATTTTGCCCTCCAAACAAGATTCACATTGAGGTACAGATTTCACCTTTAAGTGACTTTAAGGTCCATCCCTTACCAACCTTTAAATCCTACTTAGGTTAATATGACCAAGGCGTGAATGCCAAAGATACGTCTTATTAGAGTGAGAAGTTTTTAGTCTTTTAGAGTTATTATCATTCATCTCAGCATTAAGCAATAAGTCCATTTTAGGTTTGATAAAATATAGATTATTTTGCATCCATCCAGAACAGATAAAAGATTTTTTTTTACGAATCACTACTTTATCATTAAAGGAAACCAAGTAGGAGTCTTTAAATAAACAAGATACAAAAATTAAATTCCTTTTAAATTTAGGAACATAAAAATAATCTTGCAAAAATAAATTCCTATAATTATCAAAATAAAGATGGATGTCTCCCATTGCTTCCGCTGAGACCAAGGATCCATCGCTCATCCGAAGCGTGAAGTCCTCATGCAGCAGACTTCTCGTTTCTTTGAACCCCTACAGAGAAACACAAACATGATTAGTTGCTCGGAATCTATGACCCAAATGTCACTGGATTCCTCAACCTAACAAGTTTCTAAATATAGAAGATCACACCTACCTCCTTTGGAAAGGAGTCCATGCAATGCTTCTTGATATGCCCGACCTTTCCACAGAAGAAGCACTTAAACTTCTTTGGGTTCTTCTTCCTCTTCTTCTTGCTCTTGGTGCTGGAAGGAATAGAAGACTTCTTGTTTTTGGCCCATTGCTTCTTTCCATTCCCAGAGTTAGGATTGGAACCAGAAGCAGCTACCATGTTGGCTTTTCTACCTACAGGAGACTCCTTGATCAGCAGTTCAAACTCCTGTAACAGTTTCATTAATTTTGTCAAGGTCATATCTTGTCTATTGCTTAAATTAAAGGTAGCTCTAAACAGAATAAATTCCTTTGACAGAGTCTCAAAGACCATAGTCATCTAAGTTTCAGCATCGATGTCGGCTCCATTGGTTTGAGCCTTAGCGAGGTAACCCATGACCAACATCATATGCTCCTTTACAGATGTCCCTAGCCTCTGTCTATAGTTTAGAAGTTTTTGAAGCTCCCCTTGCTGCTTTGTTATCGCCTGGCCTCCAAACATATCCTCAAGATTATCCAAGATCTGCTTCACAGTCTCATAATCCTAATGTTGAGCCTGCAGCATATTATTCTTGTTGGCTATAACATAGCAGCAGGCCTAATCATTAGCATCTTTCCAGCGATCATATGCTTGGAATTGCTCATTAGTTGAGTCTCTTGTAGGCTCGGGAAGACAAGGGGTTGTCAGTACATATTTTAGCTTCTCAAAGGACAAGACCATATACAGGTTCTGTTTCCAATCATTCTAGTTCTCACTGGTTAATAGGTTTTTATCAAGTATAGATGATAAAGCGTTTTTAGACATTTTTAATCTACAATAAAGAATCATATACCAAACATAAGCAAACATATCATAATAATTTAGTAAGATAACACAATCATGTAAAAACATACAAATGTGTTTATGTGTCAAAACCTTGAAAATGTCACATCTTTACAACAATAATTCCCAACTCATAATTCAATAAGCTCCTAAGGGAGTCATACCAAATTCAATCAGGAACACGGATCCCCTCCTAATTAATATATGCCATCCAAGACCCATATGATGCAGCATATATTAATAATCGTTTCTTTGGCCATTAATTGTATTAACAGAGCTCCTTGGGGAGGTTAATAATAAAATTAACGTGAGTGTATAACCATCGTTTCAATATTTTATCCATGATTTATAATCACCACCTAGGGGTGTGCAACCATAAATCATGCTAAAATGCCTTATCCTCTCAGAGATCCAATCTGGTACATGATAGAAATCCCTTTCTAAGGGTCGGGACCACTAGGTTCTGCCTATGGACCAATGATGGAGGCCTTAGGTTCTCTCTTCGAAAACCTTCTCCCACTCAATCTTTTGAAATCAAGGTTTTATTTTAAAAATATGCATGAACAATTTTAATATGAGTGGCACACCCTATTCTATATGACATGTTATCAATATACATAGCAAATTATATTATAATGCATACAAGCAAAGTAATAGAGACAACCGTAATATTATAGCTCCACCCTAGAGAATAGAAAACTAAGATTACAACAGAATAATCGAGACATAAATCGATTCTTCATCCTTGAATCCTCAAGCTGTATCCTTTTTCATGCAACACCCATCTTCAAGTCTTCAATCCCGTATGAATCGAATACTTCATATTTTCGGTCATATCCAAATTTAATGTCTCTCAGAATTGTCCCAAAAATAAAATTAAAACTACACCGAAAAAACTACACCTTTTTTGGAAATTTTTCAACTCTCGGTCGGTAGACCAATCTGGGTGATCGACCTACTAGTCATGCTCCATCGGCCTGCCAAGACATGAAAGTTTGGCCTGTTGAGCTAGAAGTTCGGCCTACCGCCAGAGCTGCCTGATTTTTGCCCCACTGATGGCCTACCGAACCTCACATCTGTTGGCTCCGAGGTTTCACAAAGCTATTTTGATGATAACAAATACAATTTTTATTATATGTGCAAAATATTCTTTTAAATAAATAATTATCTTGAGTGTCTCTAAGCTTACTTTTCAAGATATCAAGTGAAGACAGTTCAAGAAAGCTTGTGGAAAAAGTCTTTTGAAAGGGAACTCACAAGGACTTGAAGATTACAAGTTTTATTCTATAGTCTAGAATTGTAAGTGAGCAATTCTCAAATTGAATGATCAAAAGAAAGCTCAAGAGCACACACTCACATTGCATACTTGCATTTAATGTTATTTTTGAATTCATATTGCATGTGAAAATTATGATTTAAACTATTTTAGAAGTGCTTAAATATGTTGATATAAAACAAGTTTCAAAATCAGGTCATAAAGGCTTTTTGGCCTCAGGCAGATCGGCCTGCCGACCAAATTTGGTCGGCCTGCCGACCGAATTTGGTCGGCCTGCCGAAAATCCTGCTTCGGCCTGCCGATCTGGGGATTTTTTTTTTTTTAACCCCTCGCTGCAAAGGCTCTGCCGGCCTGTCGAAGTTATGGAGATCGGCCTGCCGAACTCCCTGCTTCGGCCTGCCGATCTGGGGATTTTTTAACCCCTCACTGCAAAGGCTCTGTCAGCCTGCCGAACTCAACTTTCGGCCTACCGATGGTTCAAAGTTTGGCCTGCCGAACTGTGAACCGGCCTGCCGATTTGGTGACCGTTGAGAAATTGATTTTTAGCGCCTCATTCTTCGGCCTACCGATCTTTACTTCCGGCCTGCCGAACTATCTGTAATGGCTAGTTTTTTGACCGTTGGAGAACTATTTGTAACGGCTAGTTTGCCTCAAAATTGATTTATTCAGATGTTTCTAAGCACTAAGAGGCTATATATATCTATCCATTCAATGTGCAATAAATGATGAAGGAATTGAAGTGAAATTTGACATTATTCTACATTGGTCTTCTCAAGCATTCATTACACACACTTTCTTTTGAGCCAAAATTGTTTCATACTCTAATTGAGAATTACTCACACCTCCAAACACACACCATATTTGTATTTTCATCTCTTTCTGTTTTGGAGTGTATATCTTGTGAGTGTACCAAAATTACAACTACATTATTTTCATTGTTGGTTTCCAAAGCCTTGTAAATTTGGGGAATTCTTGGTTAGACAATCTCCGGGAAAATTGTCACTTTGGAAGAAGGTGTGGTGAGCCTCGGTTTGAGCAAGTCATCGGTTGTATAAAGGAGTGATCGTGCCGAAAAGACGGTCTATTAGTGCAAGAGGTCAAGCAAAGGAGTTTAGCTTGGCGACAGTGGACGTAGGCATATTGGCCGAACCACTATAAATAGCGTTTGCATTTCTTCTCCTTACTCTTCACTTTATTGCTGCTTAATTGTTGCTTGGTTGTGCTCTTATTATCTCGTTCTCATATTTACTTCTTAAGCATTTTACTTTAGAAATTTTCAATAATTGTAAAAGTTTCGAAAACCCAATTCACCCCCCCCTCTTGGGTAGTTATTCTTGGGATAACAACATTTGGCCTGCCGATCTGTGACCATTGGCCTGTCGAACTGGTAGGTTCGGCATGCCGACTGAGCAGAAATCTCATATCCAGAAAATACAATTTTTAATGCAATTTATCAATTTTATTTTCAACAATTCAAAAACATAAAATTAGAGACTCGGGAAATACCTGGGTGTGCCATCATCCATCTTCTATATCCGCCTTCTAGATCCGTCTTCTCCAAATGATTATTTAATTACAAAATTCTTATAAATTTAAAATTAAATAACAATTCCTAGACGAAGATGATAGTCTTCCATCTAATTACATGAAAAACCTAGATACACATTCTAACCTCGAAAGAACCATAACCGATATAAATTAATTAATTAATTAATAATTAAATAACAATTTAATCAAACATAATTAATTAATAAACATTCACCATATAATCCATGACAACATAAAATTATATAGAAACGTAGAGTGTCAACTCTCTATAAAATTAAATTCAAGCATAGAAGAGTTCAAGATCACAAAATTTATACCTGGCTCACAAACTCGTAAATTTATGTAAAAACCTGGCTCTGATACCAATTGTTGGAAAAAGAGTACGTAGCGAAATTTTAAAAAAAATTTACGTCAGAGTATTTTCTAAAAACACAAGTTTGACATGCTATATGCATAAATTAACCAGATCTTACTAACCTTTGTATGCCGAAGAACTTCCGCAATCCATGAGGAGAAGTAACGTTCCAAAAGAGCCTCAACCAACTGGTCTTCTTTGCTATTTCTATCCACGACTGGAGTGAGTGTGGGCTCACACATACAGCTCTTCCACCAAGTGACGCTCCTTCTAACCAATCGAGAGAACCCAAAGCAAGTGTTCGTGATTTATGAACAAAAGCTCTCAGGGAGTTTTCAGATTCTCACTAGCAGAGTATCACTCTTAATCTCTCAATTGATCTGAGTAACTCTTAAGATTTACTTCCTTTATATAGAGGTTGGGCCTAGGGTCAGTCCTTATCAGATTAGGTCTCAAAAACTCGAAACAAAATCAAGTTTGGATCAATATCTGATAAGATCTATGCAAAAACGCATAATCTTATCCTTCACTCATCGGCAGGCCGAACAACCTAATTGGCAGGCCGAACAAGCCCCCATTGGTAGGCCAAACACGTGGATCAGCAGGCCAAACTGGCGATTAAAAATGTCACGAATCTTTTAATTTCCACCCGAGATTCTATAGGATAGAGTCTCAGTTTTAATTCAAATAACCCAATAGAGAAGTTATCTGATCAAAACAACTTTATCTAGATTATCTCTAGAAAAATAAATCAAAACCCAATAATTCTACAAGTTTATCTTGATATAATTTATCCAAAATTAAATCAACCGATAAACAGACAAGAATTATCCAATCCCAATAATTCAACAAGTTTATCTTAAATTTGTTTTATCACAAAATTAATTCAACCGATAAACAGACATGAATTATTTGATTCTTTCAAATTTCAACCAATCTGATAAATCTGACATAAGTCACCAATTATTGGAAAAGCACACCATGTCGTTATAGGATGTTGTGAGCTAGCAAGGGGGACCAAATGGACCTATATAGTTCAAGCTCCCGATAATTACAAAACCCAATATCCCAGATATACATTTCGTAATTATCAACTCTAATGCTACTCCACTAAAAGCTGGGAGCTTGCACTCTCGAACTACATAGAATTACGAAGCCCGTATAGCTAAGTCTCAATGACATATCATAGTATATCGTATTCCCATATGATAATCCATAATAGGCTTAAAGACAATTTCTGTCTTATCTTTCGATTATTTTTATCTTACGTTTCATTATCTCACCATCGAAAAACTTACTATCCAAAGACAGTATACCATTAGGTTACACCTATGTATCCAAATGGTTAAGCACTCTAGTTTTCCAATTATAGGATAACGTATATAAGAGGATATCATTACTCCTAAAGAGGAGTTATGGATTCCATATCTATGAATAACAAGTCTACACTATCAAGAGTCATGCCTCCAAAGTACCGGAATGCATACCACTATTTTGATGTGGGTGTCAACCTTTGGTACATCAAAAGACACAAGTAAAGACAACGAGCCCACTATTCATCTCAGGATTAAGATACAACACAAATGATTGTCTAAAGTGAATCAATTTCCCGAGACAAAATTATTAATCCAAATCAATTCACTTTATGTCCCGATCCAACACATCGTCACCTATGACAACGTGCCAATTTTTCTATTCACGGAGTCCACCTCCGATGGTCAAGACAAACCATCTCCCAAAAGGGATATAGACAACATAACAATCTTTGCATGAATAAAGCACCCAACTTTATTCCCTCGATTGCGGATCGTATGATTTAGACCATCACCTTAAGAATCGTGTCTTCTGCATAATTCGTCCATCATATGCCCAATTCTTAAGGTTTAGACCTATAGTCTCAGACTATTGTTTGCTTAACATACTTTCAACAAATATGAACGTAAAGAGGACAAGATTTGGTCTATAAACAATGAATAAATTCTTTATTGATAAAAATGTCTCCAAAAACTTATTATATTTTTATTCCTTAGGGCATACATATCTAACAATTATGATGGCCTTGCTAGAAATTAAATAATAAGTCAAATTTATGTATAACTAATGGATTAATGGTAATAACAAATTTTATGAATCTATCTATGGTATTTTATAATTTTTTATGTTATAACAGGTCTAACCTTGATTTAATGTTTTCAAAGCTCAACCCTAGATCAGATTTGGATGGAAAAGAGCAAGATGGTAAGTATGAGTTTAACGAATTTCAATTTATTATTTTTATAACTCTTGTCTATAATAGAATATTATATTCAATTAAATATTCTGCGAACCTTTAGTCCTACTAAGCTTTCTGCTCACATTTTCTTTATCTTCTTAAAACCCCTTTTCCGTAGGTCGATTGCAGCTTAGGTTCGACAGGGAGGCAATAGGGCAACAAGTGAGTCATAGGAATATTGTTTTAGGTTATTGCTTTATTTAATTCAAGGCATATATAATTTTAATATCTATCTTATGTATCAAACTATGATTGTATTATTTAATTATCGATACCATATGTGCGCACTAATATGGGTCGGTGGGGCCCGGCTCATCTTTAATTATCTTTAATATTTTACTTTATGTTTTATTGTTTCAAAACAACTATAAATGTTTTAGAATGCTTTTAAAATTATCACGATACTCAAAATAACCCAAATCATTTAATTGGTGATTTTAATCAAAAAATTAGTTTAATCAACTAAATAAATCCTTCACGTCACTACCCAGACTTTGGGGCGTGACAATATATCATTAAAAATGTGAAAATTTTTGTTTGTTGGAACCGAAAAAGATACCCACTGGTAGTGATAGGTATCTATCTTTTCAACTGTTAGATCTATGGAAAATATCTATTAGTTTCAAAACATGCATCACCAATGATGGTTCCACCAGAAAATCCTTTGAAAACATATATGCTTGATTTGCCTCCACGTACAACTCTATCAGGAGACCTGGAGATTAGAAGTTAGATGTCTTATTCTAATTTCTGTATGAAGTTGAGACCTTAAGAGTAATTTCTTAATCAAATCTCTGGCTTCATCGTTGTTGAAATTTAAATCATTTTCAGGGAAAATCAAAATATGTAACCTCTAGAACGAGACAAGGGTGAAGGATTTAACTTACCTAAAAGCACATGGGAAACGCCTAGCCAAATTACATAAAAATAAACAAGAGTTATTTTCCTTTTTATACCTTGTATTTTAATTTTTTTTTTAAAAAAAAACACCTTGCATTTTAGGTTTATTCAAATACTATACCTTTAGTTTTTTATCTCATAGAATGTATATTCGTTCATATTTGAATTAATACACAAATTTATATATTTTCCAATTAACCTCCACTTTTAAGTAAAGAAATTTACCAAAATATACTCATTAAATATAAGAGTACTTTAAAAACTTAAAAAAAAAAACTTTATACTAAGGATTTTTTTGAAGGATTTATACCAAGATTTGGACGTCAAAAATATACAAAAATACTCAAAAATTAGCATTGTGCGTATTTTTGTTTTTTTTTTTCTTATTTTTTGAAAGTTTTAATTTTTCACTCTTTTATTTAAAGATAATTTGGTTCTTTTTAGAGTCGAAATTAACTATTGATTGAGGTACGATAAAAATTACGTGTTAAATTTGGGGTTAAAAGTCCTAAATGCCCCCTAAACTTGTAACATTGTGACAATTTAGTCCTTGAATGAATTTAATAGACTAAAATATTCCCTGAATTTTAATACTATGACAATTTAATCACTATGACAATTTAGTCACTGAACTAATTTAATAAGCTAAAATAGTCTCTGAATTAGTTTTTAATAGTAAAAACAATCCTCTCTGTTAGTCACTATTAAAATTTGAATGGAAAACATCACGGTAGCCTTCACCCTGTAGCATTGCTCTCCTATAGCACTAGCCTCGTATCATACCTTCGTTGCACCTTGTTCCCAACAAAACCACCCTGTAGCTACCCCACCAATTACTTCACCTGACTAGCCACATAGCGACACTGTGCCATCACACTGCCAACATGTTAGCGATCACTATTTCAGCCTATTAATTTAGTTCAAGGACCATTTTTCACAATGTTAAAAGTTCACAAACTTCTTTTAGCCTATTAAATTAATTCAAGAACCAAATTATTATAATGTTAAAAGTTCAAAGACCTCTAAAGCTTTTTACTTGCCCTTAAATATAATATAAAGGTATACATTCGATAAGATAAAGAAAATAGAAGGTATAGGTTTTAAATTGACCTTAAACAAAGGGTATAAAAGATAAATATCCTAACAAATAAACTAATGCAAAAAATAGCAAAATAGTGTATTTGTGCTAAGTGATAACTGCATATTTTGACATATTTTTATATCATTCTTCTTTATATTTATTTTGTTAGTTTTTCAGGTTTTATTCTGTTTTATTCTGTTTTATTGTGTTTTTGTCTTTCATAGTTGTTTAATATGATAGGTTAAAAAGAGGATTAAAAATATAGATTTCAAAGCTTCAAGATTTCACAAATATTATTTCGAGTCCGTCGGGAGTCGTTGGAAGCAAAACAATGAAAAAGTGCAACCCATCAACAACCCCAGGGGCTCACCCCAGCGAGAAGAAGGAACGCGGCCGTGCCAAAACATAAAACAGGCGTGCGGCCGCAAGCAATCATTTCATGCAGCCACACGCACCCCTGGGAAATCTCCAAGAGTTCGTTCCATAAGTGGCCGCGAGAGAAATTTAGTGCCCTATGTGTCCCTTTGTCCTAAGCCCAAGTTTGACTTATCTTTGATCCAGACATACCTATCTTCAGCCCTAAAAGACGAACCTATAAATACTTTGAGAAACATAATTAATCGGTTTTATATCTGTTTTTCATTAGTTTTCTTAGTCTTAAGAGATGAAGAAAAAGAGGAGAGAGGCTGTTGTGGTGGCTCAAGGAATTTTGTCCGTATAGAGAATTCTTCAATGCCATAATCGTTCTTTCCTTTATTCCTTCTTTGTTTTCTTTTTCAATTATGTTATTTTAGTTTTGTTTTGGTTGAAGGAGATTTCAATACCCTACAATTGATTATATGATTAATTTATAGAGTTATTTTCCAATTGAGATTGTTTATGTTCTTTTATTATTATTGTTTATGATTATTTTCTTGTTTTGTTTAGGTGCGCAACTAAATAGAACTTGAAAATATTTTATTGCTAAATTGGAGTGCTTGATCCATAATTGTCTTGTTATTCTAATCATTAGTTGCGAATTGTGGTCGTGGATTAAGGTCAAGTTTTTGTATGATTGCAATGTGGAGCATAACCTAGGTTGAATAATCCAAGCTTATGTATTTGTTATCTAGATCAACCTATCTTTCTTAACATAATGCTTCTATTGAATTGAATCTAAAGAACTTATTCTAGGTCATTTGAGGGAAAGAGATTAAGTGAAGAGCTTGTTTTACTTAAACGACAAAGTAAGGAAAGATTAGGATAGCAGAGCTTGTTGCTATCTACAGTTGGTAGTTTCAATGAATAATTAGGAATAACTCTAGAATTAATTTATGGATATTATTAAGTGGTGGCGAATAATCCTTTAGCTGATTTTAATATTATTGTTTCATATTTTTTTATTTTCTTGTGTCTATGTTAATTTAGTTATTTAGTTAATTAAATCTACCCCCACCCCAAATTTAGTGTTAATATTAGTGTGTCTTAGGTTTTAGTGTCAATAATTAATAGATTAGAACCAATCCTCTGCCAGAACGACCATTGCTTATCACTAAACACAATAACGACATGTACTTAGAAGGGATTAATTTAGAGCTTCCCTCGAGAGCCTACCATTAAGAATTTCGTAAGTTATGTCATATGTTTTTAAAATGTGTAATAAATAGCATATCATGAGAAAATTAGATATATTTCTTAAAAAATTGAAAACAAAACCCCAAAATACTATTACCCCATTCTCCTCTCCATCGCTCACCATCTTTCCTCATTGCAGCTGACCGTGGCTAGAAATACTATATTTACATGTTAATACTATATTTCCAAATAATGAAAAAAATTATTGCTAGTGGTCGCTGTCGGCTGAGACATTTTGTAATAACATGTAAGTACAGAAATTTACCGACAACTTCGTCGGACTCAATAAATACCATATTAACATGTACATATTGCACTCTATGTAAATACAAAAATTTACCAGTGGGTTCCCTACATATCACTAGCACTAATGATGATGCTGGCGGCAATGAAATACAAAATTTAACTGTAAATACTAAAGGCTTTGTCAGACTGCCGATGACTAATAAATATAATATTTACCTATAAATCCTATGTTTACATATAAATACAAAAATTTACCGGTAACTTCACCGGACTACTGGCAGGCAAGAAATACAATATTAATATGTAAATACTTATTTACATGTAAATACAAAAATTCACTTATGGCTTTGCTGGACATCACTGCCACTGAAAATGACGCCTACGGCCATAAAAAAAAAATTTACTTGTAAATTTTGTATTTTCATGTAAATACAAAAATTTATCGACGACTTGGTCGAACCACCAGCGACTAACAAATACAGTAGTTACTCGTAAATACTCTATTTGCATGAAATACAAAAATTTATCGCCGATTTCGCTTGATCATTGGTGGCTAGGAAATATAGTATGTGCCTATAAAAATTGTATTTACATGTAAATACAAAAATTTACTGGTTACTTCGCTAGACATCACTGGCAGTTAGAAAATACAATATTTAGATGTAAATCCAATAATTCACCAGCGAACTCGTCAAACTCCAATGGCCGAGGAGTAAGTATTTTTCGATTAATAAAGTATTTCTCTAGACATAACCGGCACTGACAATATCATAAATGGTCGAAAAATATCATATTTCTATGTAAATGTTTCATTTTAAAAAAAAATAAATATTTATACACATAAAAGACCCAAAAAAACATTCAAATCTACTACTGGCCACCGTCACCTATCGCTGTTTACTGGCCAAAATTTGAGTCGCAAAACATATAAAAACCAAAAATACATAAATAAAGAACATAAAAAAAAAACTATACTTTATCCAACCACCGTTGCCGCATGCCCACCAACACCGCCCGGTTCAAAATGTTCAGACATTGGCAATCTGGGATACTTTGGTGATGGTTTGACAAAATTCCATGGCGACAACTACCTCCTCCGACGAACCAGTACACGAGATTTTTCATGACCTAGCTCCCACGTCGCTGTTGTTTCATGAACCTAAGCGTTGTCAATCTCCTCCGCATCACCGTCGCTGCAATCTATTATTGCCGACCTCTTTGGATTTGCCATTGACAGAGAAGATTGCGATAGAGAAAACCTCTAATCTGCTATTGAGGAAGGGCTTCTCCCAATGGTGGCAATCTCCTGTTCTAGCTACGCCAATGGCGACCGAGACATCTGTGACAATAACTATCCAACTATGTCAATGACGCCTGCGACGGCAATGGAGGATCAAGAGTGAGGAGAGGGAGCAAAACAAGAAAAAGGATGGAGAGCGAATCCAAAAAAAAAAAAAAAAGTGACATATTGTCGAAGTATTCTAGGTATTTGAAGTTCATAAAATACTGATTTGTTTAAAATATAATTTCAAAACATCTCACATTATTCACTAATTACCTATCAAAATCTGCTACTTCCTTTCATTTCTCTAAACTAATGAATAAATATAGTAGTACATGCGTGATGAATAATGAGGTTCCAGGAATCCTGTAAAAACATACTCCGATCCGTTAAATTTTAAGTGACTTTGTTAGGTTCTTTAATTATCATGTCACAACATATAAAACGAAGAACATACTCATCGTCATCAAATAAATTTGTTTCTTCACCAACATAAATGAAAAATAATAATAATAAATTATTAAAAAAAAAGACATGGAACCATTTAATTATCGGCACCTTCCATTGATCTATACATTTTACTGCTACTGGAATTTTGGGCTAATTTAGATTAGACCATGGCATTAAGAGCTATCAAAAGAGTACCATCTTTTCGCTACAACTAAACTAAAATAATACTTGACTAACAAGTTAAGAATCTGAAAAATAATAATAATAATAATAATAAAGAAAAAGTAGAGTTACAATTACAAAACTGGTGGCAATTAGGCAGCCTAACCAAGCAAAAGTGCTGATAATATCTCTCCCATAGTTTTCTCAGGTGCATCACCTTCATCATTCATCTCCATTCCATTCTCAAGCACAGCAGCATCTAGAACTAACTTCCTCTTTGCAATCTCGTAAACGTTTTCATCAACTGTACCCTTGGCGACCAATCTGGAAATGTTTCGAACCACCGGCAATGTAAGGAAAAGAACTAAAAAAACATACAAAAAATAAGAGACAAGAAAAAAAAAAATCCAACAACAACCACCACCACCACTACCACCCCTGACTTTGTTCGTGGGTTGATGAGGGAGAATACCTGTATATGGTAACAGGCTTTGTTTGACCAATACGATGGCAGCGATCTTCTGCCTGTCGATCAATTTGTGGGTTAAAGTCCATGTCGTGAATGACAACAGTATCAGCACCAGTCAAGTTCAAACCCTGCCCTCCAGCCCTTGTGGAGAGCAAGCATGCAAATATCGAAGTGTCGTTATTGAAGGTGTCAACAATGGTCTGTCTATCTGTTACCTGTGTACTGGCATTCGATGACCAAAACAATAAGCAGACATGATCCACTTCAAAGAACTACATAAATAGTTAAAAACCGAAGTGGGACAAAAGGAACTCTGCACATGGTTTCATGAAGAGGCAATAATAATAGACAAATTCCCTATAAAAAAATTCAAAAAAATAAAGGTGTATAATGGACAAAGAGCTAGTAAAATTTGGGGGTTCATGCATGAACTATGAACAAACCTGATATGTTTTCTTACGTTTAGATGTCACCTGAGAGTGTCCAAATTACAAGTAACTTCCATTTTATAGTAAGAATTGGATTTCACCTGTAGAATTTTGATAAAACTTGATAGTTTTTTTATATCTTTTTATTTTTTGATACAAGGCATGAATGAGCCCATGTACTCCCAAACTCAAGCCTCACCGCCCTAAACCATGTCCCATGTCTTCTGACCTAGTTTTTTATTTCTTTTTATTTTTTGATACAAGGCATGAAAGAGCCTGTGTCCTCCCAAACACGAGCCTCACCGCCCTAAACCATGTCCCATGTCTTCTGACCTAGTCGCCGTTGGCAATGAAACTCGAACATGGCTTCAGCATTACTTGAACATGGCATAGCTTGATTTAGAGAGCGTTTGGAAATATGAATCGAACCAAAGGTTTGAACTGAAAAACACTAACAATTCTAATTGCAAGAAAAGAGGCTGCAGCGAAATTGGTTTGAACCAAAACTTTTTTGTTTGAACCATGTACAAGCATTACATCTTATTATCACAATGGAATTAAAAAGTTCATGAGCATGATTTTGGAATTATTGCTATACTAACTGGTCAAATACTGCAAACAAAACTATTGAAGTCACAGAACTTGGAGACAACGACTACTAGTCATGGCACAAGTTCTTAACTAGAGAATGGACGCAACGAAAACAAAATCAGAAATAAAGTAATGTCAAAATAAACAAAACCCACGATACAAGGTAAAAATTCATAGTATCTAAGAATAAACCTCTACGGACGGTTCATTAATAGTAAGAAATAAAAAAAAAAAAAAAAAGGAATGAATTAGTCACAGTAACCCACCGCCAAAACCTATAACATGTTAAATTTAAACTAATCCATAAACTTCATAATTGTTTTGGCCCTCAACAATATTGCCTTTTTATGATGTCATGGGTTTAATGTCTGCATGCTTTCTATTTTTTTTTTTTTGGGGGGGGACAGAAAATTCATTAAAACAAACAAGGAAAAGAACTACGAATAAAAGAGTGCAGGAAGTCCAACAGCAATGAGGAAACAAAGTAATAATACATCAAAGATTACTAATTGCAGTTTTTTTTTTCTCCAAAAAAACCTAGGAGCTCTTATTAATGATTGTAATCCTTATTGCAGATTAGATTTTGGTTTCTTAGTCGTGTTCAAATTCTTGTCTATAAATGGGAGTGAGAAAAATAAACATTACAGATTTTGATGAAGATAACTAAAAACAGGTCATTTTATTCTTCCTCTCTACAATTTTTATCGGTCTCTTTTCTCATTCAATTCTACACCAACTTGATACCAGAGCTTAAATTGGTTATTGGCACCTTTTCGTACGGTGGAGAAGTTGAAAAAGGCAAGTGTGGATTGCAGGTTGTCAATAATCTGGTGTTAAGCCTTGATACCAAATTGATGAAGAACAAATAGAGACAATAGATAGATAGATAGATAGATAGATAAAGAAAGAAAGAAAGAAAAAAGTAGAAGAATAAGAATCAAATAATTCAATCTAATAATTCTTACACATTCTTTTAGGGTAATGCTTACGTAATTAATAAGCCCATAACCTATTCATGGATTTTTTTTAAAAAAAAAAAAAAATTGTCCACGGGAAATTCTGATTTAACTAGAAACTTGATAGGCTAAATTAAAATGAGACTATCAAATAACATTAGATAAATCACACTAATTAATAAAATCTATAAAAGACTATCAAATAACATACAAAAATCACGCAAATTGATAGGACAATCTTAAATCCCTAGTTATAATAACCTTATATCGTATAATATACTACTCAGGAAGAGTTTTGTTACATAGATCAGACATCTCTCTTTTTCCTCTTTTGGTTCTATATCAATTGCTAACGGATGTTCAAAAAAAAATAACAATGGTCCAATGAATCAAAGATGAACTATAGATAAGTTAGGGGAGAGAAAAAGGACAGACAGGGAGGAAAAGGGGGGGAGAGAGAGAGAGAGACTATATAACCTAGGGACAGTTTACGTGTAGGTACAATGATCTCATGCTTTCTAAAACAACCAGGTTCCCCGCTTTACTAATTATGTAACCATATAAATGTTCAACATGAAAAGTTACTCGCAAGGATAGGTGGCTCAACCATTCCATTCGAAAAATTCTGCGTCTCCCAAACTCATGTAAATACCATCATAGCTACAAGTACTTCAGCTTTTCATCAGAAGATAACAGAAAAACTCGTAGTAGTAATTTAATTCAGCCCATCGATTAGGTATAAATGTTAAAACAAATATGCAAGATGCTAAAGCACATCTGTTAGGAAGAGGGAAGAATCTTTAAAACTAACAAATTGAAAGATACCTTCCATCAAGACGTCTATATGTAACCCCAATTACATCCAAGGTCCACTCCAATATATCAAGCATGGATGTCCACTGGCTAAAAATCAGGACCCGATGCCCAGCTTGTTTAAGTGAAGGAAGAAGTTCAGCCAGTGCCTATAAGGACAGTCTAATCTCAAATTTAGGCATAATGTATAATGTGGCAACTTTATTCCTTTATAATTATTATTTAAAAAACCACCAATAGTCCTTCCAAGTTATTATTCAGGCTCATTTATTAGGCCAATTTTTTAAAAAATAACATACCCGACATTTTGCAGAAAGCATGACATATTTGTCCTGAAGGACACTCTTTCCATCAGTGATACCATGATAAAGCAAAAGCTGCAGAGATATACACAGAAGAGTTGTTGACATCAAATCAAAGTTATCAAACCTCCTATAAAAATTTGAAAAGTGCTCAAGTACGATACGTGTTGTTGCAACAAATATTGTCTATGACAAAACCATACCAGTAAATTCATATAATTGTATGTGTACTATGTATAAGTTACTATATCTCATGCCCAACCATATTCCATCAATTAAATCCTAATGCATGTCTCAATAGCAGCAATATTTACAGAGCAAACTATTGCATCTTTGACCAGCAAACACGAGAAGAGCAGCTCTAACGCAAGTAAAATATGTAAATGCTAACAGGTTTTTTGGCACACTCTAGACAACATATGGATAGAGGGCAACACTTGGACAAAAGCTTTAAGAGAGACAGGAAAAAACATAGAGAACAAGAGCTTGATTGTGTGACAGAGGAATCACTCATAATCTACCACAGAAATAAATTATGTGGCTGATATTTAATGGGTAAATTTGAATGCACTATAACCAACAAGTCGGGTGTGTTAGCTTCAACCTGTGAGAATGTTTTGACAGTCTAAATGAGTGAAATACTAAGGAATTCGATGAGAATAATCCTATGCGATAAATAAGGCATGGTTCGTGGAACGTGCAAGAATTGATTAATGCACTGGAACACAAGTAACTATAGAATTGCAGTCTAAGTAGATTAAGCAAACAAAAAGAAATCTATACTCCATCCATGTGGAATACAAGCCAAAACTACGCAACCTGAAACCATGAGTCCTGCAGTATAAAAAACCCTGCAGACCGTCCAATAAAATTCATCAGTTTATTTACCAAGTATGACTCACCCCAATGGAAACAGTGTTAGACAATCAAAACCACAACACACCATGAAATTCATAATTGTCCCAGGTAGGATTGATATGAAATCCATTTTCTTTGATAACTTATTTTATCTTTTTTAAGCCAAACAAAAAGGTACTCGTAACATAAGCACCATCCAAGAAAACTAATGTTGTTCACGTTTCCCCAAAAGGAAAGATGACGAGTGTAAACTTCTGATCATAAGAAGTTTGTTTAAAACACATCTACAAAACCTCAAGCTAAATGCAATTCCTCACCACTTCCTGCAAAATAAATCTAGTTAAAATCCAATAGAAAAAAGGACAGAGGCGATCTCACAAGGGCCCATACGTCCTATCAAATGATCTAGATGGCAAAAGATTCACTGAATTTGGAAATATAAATATTTGATAATATTTGATAAAGAACTATAGGGTGTTTGACATGGTGGTGGTAATCATTGGTTAGAACTGTTTTTACTGTAGCATGTGAAATCTTTACACCGTCGCAATTTTTTTCTTTTTACTGTAGCATTTGAGAGCTTTACACTGTTCATAACTAAATTAGTGGTGTAAACTGCCCTGCGCCAAACACCCTATAAAATTTTATTACAATAAAGAAAGTCATACAAAATAAAATTGTTGAGGACAAGAATTTCTCAAAATGCTTGAAAGCTTAACAGTGGCCATCATAAAGCTGGCATATCTGACTCTTCCAAAGAGAAACTAGAATCTTGGGTTTTTTTTTTTTAAATAAATAAATAAATTTGCATCCATTCCTTTCCGTCCAAACAACAGTTTACTTAACCAGCACTACTCACTCCCATCTCCCGTGTCATCTAACAAGAGACTAAACTAACAGGTTTTTCCACCGTCAGTGAGCAACAATTTCTAGAGAAAACCCACTAAAATCCAACTTCCCTAACCAAGCTGTTCCACATATCTCTAGCCACTGAACAGTGCAAGGGCTAATCATTCACCCATTTCACCATTGACTTTACACGAGACAACACGATGGACAAATAGCCTTTTGTCTGCACAAAATCACAAGTATTGGACCTTGTATGGAAAAACAAGCCAAGCAAACTTTTAATTCTAAAAGGAACACTAGATTAGTAGATTTACGGATAAAACTAAAAGGCCCAAACTTGGGAGGTTCATCTTTGTTTATGATGGATGACGAGACTACTTCCTTTTATCCATGATGGATGGATTTGGGCAAAAATTCTCAAAGATTTTTTTTTTTTTTTTATAAGAAACAGAACTCTCAATAATCTAATGAAAACTTTACATAAGTTTTGGATAGATGAGAGATCCATCAAAAAATTACAAAAAAACCATGAGCATTAGACTATATATGACTACTCTAATAATCTTTCACAACTCAAAATTCTGACCAAAACCGTTTCTAAGCCAGAAAACACAAACTAAACCAAAATGTCTCTCCAGCTTTGGAGAATCAAGAATAATGGGAAATCCTTAGGAAGACGTTTTTGTAGACACCTAAAGAGAGGCCGGAAATTTAGCCTTCTCAAATAAGTCTTCACTATTCTCAAAGATTTTGAATAATAAAATCAGATCCATGGTTTCTCTATCATTTATATTCTTAATTAAAATCACAATTTACCTCGTGTTCAAATGAAACTATACACGCATTTGCATTCCTAAGCAAGACCAACGAATTGTCTCCTCTCCACACATCCTCTTGAACCAGACCTTTTGTACACGTCCCTACCTCCCATTTGACAAACAAAAAAAGCTATTGTCCCATTTGTCCAACCAAAAAAAGCTATTGAAACCGTGAGATCCACAAAATTAGATCTGCTTTCTCCAATGCTTCCCAAACCATGGTGACACACTTTTGAATATCCAGCTTGCAAATTGCATCTCGGGTAGAACAGTTTTCTTTATTTCGAAATTTAATAGCGGCAGAAAAAAAAAGGATTTGGCTTCCCCAGCGGCGATTATGAGACGATATAGTGGATCAAGAACATCCTCACTTCTCCTCATGATCCCATGAAATGTTTTAAAAGCTTTGGATATAAGTTACTGCAAACTTAGAATCTCATGTCCAACAAGTTACAAGCATTTTTCCAAAAATTTAGCTTTCCTCAGCCTCAGAAACAAAGGAAAAAGAATCAAACAGACCTTCAGTCCAACTACAAGATGTTCCTTTTTTTTTTTAAATAAGAAACTGCGAAAATATTTATTAACAAATAAAAGCAGTACACATCACGATCAAAGCAAACAAAGAAAAATCTAGGGAAATTACAATTAAGACCCTTGAGAGATTCCAAATGAAACTCAAAACAAAACTATCACACCCTAAACCAATATATCTATGATCCACTGACAGTCATTCTTTTTACCAATTGAAAAAAATCTTTCATTTCATTATCTGGACAATTCTGAAGCCTATGTGGTTATGCAGAATTTTTACCTTAACATAGGGTTGAAAGTGGTTTTATACTATACTTCTATACAAAAAATTAGGATTACCTTGTGGTTCTCTTAAAACTCTAAAAACATGTGAACAAGTCATGATAAGCATGCACTACTGCACTTTTTAGCATGAACTTATTATTGCTATTGTTATTATTATTATTATTATTATTGATAAAAGAGACTTGTATTAAAGAAAGAAAGATATTATATGTACGGAGATACAGGAAGAGTTATCCTCAAATCAAAAAAAAAAGGGAGCAAAGCCACAAGAAAGGGGCCCAATCCCTAGTTAAGTCTTGCAAAAATTTACTAACGGCCCGCCACTTCTTCAGTAAAGCTGGCCTCTTTTTTGCCAGTGTGAATTTGTTTCCCCGTAAAACTTTTCATGGTGCACATAAAGGTAAGTGTTATTAAGTTTAAAAGCTTATTTATAGACCTTATCTTTATGTGCATGTAAAACTTATGTCTACATGCACCATGGAAAGTTTTAGGGGGAAACAAATATCCATTGGAAGCAAAGAAATTATTGAAAAAAAAAAGTAGAAGAAAGGATGGAAAAAGGGAAATGTCAAATTATTTTTATGTGCTAATTGAATTTTCCTACGGCATAATTAAACATAAAAAAAGGACGAGCAGCATTCACAAGAACTAGAAGTTTTACCCTGTGGATAGAGAAGTCGTTATAATTCTTGAGTTCGCCAATAACTTTGTCTACAGTGCATTCAAAGCCAAATGCACCCATTGGATATAGCTTTCTAGCAAAACGAACAACATCCTCATCTCTGTAAATACGCCTCACCAATAAAGGGTGATTTGCAATCTAGAAAAGGGGGAAGATAAGAAAACAGAACACAACTAAAAATAAGCATAAAATAAGTTTTATTATATTCAAACGCACAGGGATGAAGAAATGAGAAATTAGCACCTTACGGAATTGGACAAAGTAGTTGGAGATTTGCTTTCGTGGAAGCATCCCAAAAACATTGGTTGGATTGGTGTCTGAATTTTTTTCCATGCGAGCCCTTGAAGCTGCACGATACTCCTCAATGGCTTCACTATAGGCATCTGCTTGTTGCTTTTCCATCACTACATACTCAACCTGCACATAAATTCTCAAATCCATGCCCATAAAACAAAAATTAGCTAAATGAAAGCAAACCAGGTAAGAAAAATTCAGCTGACGTACCTTCTGTATTTTTGGAACAAGTTGCTGCATAACATCAGATTTCAGACGTCTCAATATAAATGGTCCCAAAATGGACTTCATGCGGCCAACTAAATCTCTATCATCAGCATTTAATAATTTTTTCAAGTCAACATCCTCAGTACCAAAAAGATCAGGCATCATAAATTCCAACAGAGACCATAATTCCTACAATAATAATTAACAAAATAAAACGAGTAAATAAAGGGGGGGAAAAGAAGAAAGAAACTGAAACCCTAAAAAATATAACTGGCAATAAACCCTCCATTTCATATTACATAAGCAAGGAACTGTTGACTGAAAGCACTACTTCTCACAACATCCACTTATTAGGCCACAAAAAGAAAAGACAACAAGTAAATGACATTCCTATCAAAAAGCCATTAGAAATCAGGATGAATTAAAAAAAAAAGAAAAGGACAAAGAAAACAAAATAAAAAGGATAACAAGCATCCACTGGAAGAGGTAAAGATCCTTTTTTGGATCTTTATTTCAGCCTTTATAGTCATTACACTCTTACCCAAAACTTGGACCTGCTCATCTGCAATTCAACAACCCTGATGAACAAATCTAGAAGTATCCAAATATGCAACATTCCATTGGCCTCCTTCTCCAAATGCATATCACACACAGCAAAATATCAAAGTACATCTGTGTTTGCTAGTATATCCATAAAAGCACTTTGATTTCTAGTTCAACTACAACAAAAAAATAAAGAAATAAAAAAATAAAAAAAATCCTTAATGAATGTCTAACCCTCTTAGCGACAACAGATGACATTTTTATTCTCGAAAAGAAGAAGCAAAAGACAAAACTATACTGCAGCTCTTCGTAGCATTGCCATTATTATAGCTTTACCTTGACTGCAATCAGTACCAACCATGTCATTTCCATAACTTTGCCAATTTTATTGCTTCACATCCTTGACTACAACCAGTAGCATAAAACTGCTACAAATTTTCCTTGCTCTATCCTACATCTAATTCCAAATGTATAGTTCCAAGGAGGATATCCCCAAACCTAATCCCCAAATCCATATTACTCAAGCTAAGTACATGGCTGATAAAGGCCGTCCAGGTCATGTAATATAAATCTGCTTCATGTATAATATCAGATTATTGCATTAGCCTTTCTTCATGAAATTTTTTAACGCAATCACAAGCAACATCCAGCAGTTGCAGTTCAATGACAATTCTACAGCATAAGACTCTGGCAATAAAACGTTGGGAAAATATATGAATTAGTACATGTAAATCATTTTGTAGCGGCGTTCCTGTCAGCATTAGCCGCTGATTTGCATTTCGTGCAACGCCCATAAGGTTTTTCCATCTATAACTGTTTTTATCCTTCAAAGCATGGGCCTCATCCATCAGCACGCACCTCCATTGCCAATGTTTAAGAATTTTCCGATCATCTTTTTGCTGTGCACTGAAATACATGAATGAGAAGCGTTATAAAGAAAAAACACAAAATAGTTACTGACGTGAGGAATGCAAGGTAAACCTGTGTCTTTCAAAAAGCGAATAGCAAACAAGAAGAACATTAAAGGGAGGTGGCAATCCAGCTTTGGACAATGAATTCAACTCTTTTGCATATGCTGATCGCACAGCTCCATGATACTGAAGAACAGAAAATGACGGGCACCATTTTTTGAGTTCTCTTTCCCAGTTTTCCAAAACTGAAGCAGGACATACAATCAAATGTGGACCAGGATCATCATTTAGATGTTTCAATAACGTCAAATATGTAATAGCCTGAAAGACAAGAAACGTGTTGCAATCTTAAAACTTAAAATGCCAGCGTGACCACAAAAGACACAATCAATATTGAGACAAAGACTCGGTAAAACAAAATGGTGCCTGACATACCTGAATAGTCTTCCCAAGACCCATCTCATCGGCCAATATGGCTACATAAATACAAAGTTTAACTATCATCTTTGGGACTAAATATACGGGTGTAGATATTAGTAACTGAAAATATAAAATTCTAACTATAAAATGACACAAGCAGGACACCAAATTTTCGTGATGATCAGATATCTTAATCTTAATTATATAAAAGCCGCTAAGTAGCATTTCTTGGAAGGGAGCGATTCATCTTGGTTGATTTGCTCTCCTTTTTATTTTTTTATTTTTTGCTTTTTTTAAAAACAATTTTATATTCTTTTTTCCTTTCCTCTGCTTTTTTTTTTTTACAAAATCTTTTTTTTTTTTTTTGTGTTCTAAAACATATCATCCAAAAAAAAAAATTTCTTGTCCCTATAATGTAATAATTCCTTTTAAATTTTTCCACATTAAAATAACTTCGTTCAAATACATCCCTGTTTATTTTACAATTTAATTACCTTTACGCTTTTCTAAATACCTTTTTTCTCTCGCTTATTCCTATAAAACTATGTTTTTTTAGAGTTTTCTAATTGGCCCACGACAATAATCTTTTTTTTTTCCGTAAATGTGTCTTCTTTTAAAAGTTTTTTTACACCATCCCTTCAACTATTATTTTCTAATGAATGCATTTTCTCTAATTTGCTGTTTTTGTCATAATGATGAAGTGTGGTTCTGCCCTTACTTTACTCTTGTTAATATAATTTCTTTTATATGTGCCCGTGCTTAATTTTTGGGTTCTTTTATTTTCATTTTGCTAAAACAACCTCTACAAGGTAATCCTTTTTTGATATTCTTCTTTCAAATAATTTTTTCCCCACATGTTTCCATTGAAATATATTTTTTTCAGATATGTTCCTATTTTATTTTTTCTTGTCTAATCCTTAATGTCTCAAAAGCAATACTCATAAGATATTTGTGTTTGTTCCCTATTAACTAACGACTAACTAATATCTTTAGCATTAAAAAATTAAAAACATAACAACACGATAATGAAAACTTAACACCAAGATAGAACCTATAAAATTACTACCCACGTGCTATGCATGTGGGTTCAACTAGTGGTTATAATATAATCAAGAGTAGTTTTGTTCTAATATTAGTCTATTATACAAATAACCAACATAGAGAGAGAGAGAGAGAGAGAGAGAGAGATAGAGAGAGAGAGAGAGAGATAAAAAAGTACCTCCCCCAACACCCTTTCGATGCAACAGCAAAAGAAAGTTGACACCAACCAACTGGTATGGCTTGAGAATGGGCTCAAAATCTGAATCCTCTGATCTGCATGCTGCCTCAATATCATCCTACAGCAAATAAATGGAACCTCATCACTTTCCTACTGCATCAAAAATACAACAAACCAAAGAAAATTTGTGATACGATTCAGAATTTGGATAATAGAATATCAAGAAACAAAACTTCCACTCAACACACCATTTTCAACTAGAAAAACATAAATTTATCACTTATCCATATTATTACAGGTGAACATGGAGAGCAAACAGGAAAGTGAAAATCTACTTCATTGCTGAAAATTCATACATGTACAATCCAAGAAATTAAATGCAAGAAACTGTTTAAGGTACTCTATCTCAGCTCTCTCTTCTCCAACTGCTAGGAAGATATCAAAAAAAAATCTCCAAGGACCTCTGTCCTTTTATAAAGCTTTTTATCATTACTCATTTACATTTTTCTACATTTTAGTTTTCAAATTTTCCTCATTATCCATTGAACAAACATTTTAGTCGTTAATTGCCTTCCTATAATAATCTGCTGAACTAAAAAAGATCAAAAACATGCATAAACTGATATGCCAAAAGGCATAAACAACCACCTAGGGAACGCAATACGGGTTGCGACACGACACGAATCCGACACGTTTTTTTAAGGGTTAGTGTCGGAAAATTTGACCACGGGTCATTTTAGTGTCGACCCGAAACTGACCCGTCAAAAAACGGGTCGTTTTCGGGTCAACCCGTTTGACACTAAAATGACCCGTTTCTGACCCGTATTTAATTAATTAACTTTAAAAAAATTAATATTATTTCATATATATTATAAGCTCTTAAAATATCAAACCCTACCTCTCTTATCACTCATCTTCTTGTTGAAGTGGTATGAAACTCTTCTAATTTTAAATTTTTTTTAATATTATATATATTAATGTGGGCAGGTTAGAGGTGGGTTACGGGTCATAATCGGGTTACGAGTCAAAAACGGGTCACGGGTCATTATTTTTTGACACTGTGCATAAGAAACGGGTTGACCCGGGTCGTGTTCGTGTCAACCCGTGTCAAAACGGGTCGGGTTAGGGTTGAGAATTCTCAACCCGTTCAGTGTCACGGGTCGGGTTAGTATCGACCTAATTTTGTAAAAATTAACTCCAACCCGACACGAACCCAACCCGCTAACCCATTTTGCCACCCCTACAACCACCTGATTCACAATAGAACCAAATTAAAAGTCGTCATTGTTAAAACTAGACATCAAAAAAATTATTTGAGTTATTTTACCCATTGTTTAAAAAGGCACTCGAGGCGCACACCTCGAGGCGGTATTTTTCCTTTTCAAGGCTTAAGCCTTGATCTTTTTAAAGAGGCTTATGCCTTTTTCTGTTGAGGCGTATGCCTTGAGGCGTTTTAGCCTCAAGGCGATTGAGGTGTGCACCTCAATGGAAGCCTGTTGGGCTTGTTTTCAGCCCAATTTTTTTTCTGTTAAAAAAAAAAAGCCAGCCCAATTTGAGGCTAATAAAAGCAAGAGAAAGATTTTAAAAACCTAGCCCTACTCTTCTTCTTGAACATTTCTTCATCGACAGCCCCATCTTCCTCAGCAGTGCCTGCATCTTCCTCAGTAGCGCCTCCGTCTTCCAAGCCTACTCCCGTTTGAGCAGCAACCTGCGACTGAGTGATGACCCACCGACAGAAGCAACCTTCAGTTTCCGACCTCCTCTCCTAGGTTTTTTTTCCTTTTCTTTTATTTTCTACCGTATTTTTTTTCCTCTTATCTACTGCAGCAATAAATGCTGTAATTTAGAGCTGCTTCAATAGCTTCCCTCAAGATAAAAAAGGTCTATACCTCAGCATTCGAAACATCATAAAAGTAATGATTTAGTAATATTGTCACACACACAAACATATAAACAAGTAGTGTACTGTATATAAAAATGTCCGAAACAACTAATACTAATTTGCAATATTTTATAGTAAGACATTATATGAATCCTTCACTTTTTTTTGACCTCTTTATCATTTATAAAGTATTTTATCATTACGTAACCAAACCAACAAAAAAATAATTTTTTAATCTTCCTAACAAAACAATCATAAAGTACCTCAAGGTTTTGCATTATTTTTTTATCAAAAAAAAAAGCACTGCAGTGTAAAAAATTATAAATGGGGTCAGCTTTTATGATTTCTTTTCTTTTTAACATTCGAGGATTACGCCTCGATCCGCCTCGAGGCTTACGCCTCGCCTCAATTAGACAAATCGTCTCAGTTCTTGTTTTCGCCTTTTTTTTTTTACGTAATTTATTCAATCCCTTTAAACCACAAGAATAAAATGATACTCACTAAAACCTTCTTTTTCTAGTATTCTCAGAATATGAAATCTCTGTTAACGGCATAAACTATTAGCACAACCATTAGGAGCAATATTCACTTCGAAGGGTCATTGAGCCTGTGCCTATTTCTTCACTCTCAAAGAGCTCATGAAAGAGCTAAGCAACAAGAAAAAAAGGTGGAATTTCTTTCAATCATAGCATTACTACAACCTATAAAACTTAATATTACAAAAAATGACAGAGAAGCCGGTAAAGGGGAAAAAAAGAACATCTTGCATTATCTGTAAATTGGAGAAACCTGATAAGTAAGCAAATTTCTAAAATAGAAAAAGATGCAGCATCAGGGGATTTGTCTTCTATATGTAAATAAACACCTCACATGATTTTTGTAACTACTCTAGAGGGAAGAGTGGTTATTAGACCTATTAGAATATGATAGATCACCAATGGAGAATTGGTAGAAAATTATCAGAAACAGAAACCATTTTTTTTTCTTTGTACACCACAATAAAATTTCTGAAAATTGACCCACTTTTTGTGTCATTCTGCACCTCCTCCAAAAATATAGTGAGGATACATCATTATCAACAATCATTTTCTTTCTTGAGCTCCTGAAGAATTCTCATTAAGAACACAATTCTACAAGTTTTGGCTGGTAAATTTACTCATTTTCCTAGCGTATAAACTAGCATAAGAGATAATAACAACAACAACAACAATAAGCAAAAGCATTTAACTTGAAAACAAAAGAGGAACTTTCATAGCCTAAATGCACCTACCTGAGTGACAATTCTGACCGAAGAAGCTTCAACTTCGGCATAGCGATCACAGGCAGCCACTGACGAGCCGTACAGCTCCTTCCTCAGCTCAAACGAGATCTTCGCACACTTCTGCAAAGCCTTCCCGACCACATCGTCCTCATCCACACCTCCTTCTTCATCTTCATCTTCATCTTCCTCATCCTGAGTCGTTGACTTCACCTCGACTACATCCGGGAGCCCCTTGTCGCTGTCCTCGTCGTCGTCTATCACCAACCGGCGGCTGCGATTCGCCGGCCTCACCTCCACGACCTCGGCGTTGTCATCCTCCAAGTCATCCCTCGGCTCAAGGCAATCGTCGCTGCTCTGATTGGAGAGCTCAAGCTTTGAGGATGAATTGTAAGAAAAGGACTCAATCGGAAGAGGCGAGGGTTTTTGTGGATTCTTGTTAATGACTCGTGAAGGTTTGAAGGAATGGTTTTCCCACTCGTCGTCGGAGATTTCTTCGAAGACGCGCTTCATTTCATATCGTTTGGTCGGAGCCCTAGGCGTGAGGAATGGTAATGGCTGAGGGAGTGAAGGGATTTCTGGGAGTGGAATCTGTGGAGAAGAAATGAAGCTCCATTTGCAAAAGAAGGGAAGAAAAAGATCGGAAAAGGGGCGCTACCCCAAAATGACGAGCGCGGGGAATTTTTGGCCTCTTTTCATTGGTGATTTTGAAGAAATAATAAAGGATTAATGTTGTTAGCATATTAATTAAATTTTGAGAAATTACACAAAATAGATTTTATTAACTAGTGATAAATAATGTCGAATGTTTAGAAAAAATGAAGAAAATATCATATTCAAAAAACTCAGCATTTTAAAACAATAGAAAAACCCCAAATTACCCCCAAAGTGTAACACCCACCTATTTTTTATGTAACGGATTATGTTAAGTTAGTAACGATGTTAAGGAAATCTTAATAATAATTTATGTTATATGTTATGATATATGATTTTAATGTTACTAACTTTTTATGTCAAGTTTTATGACAGGTGACGACCGCATGGAATCGTTGTACTTAAGTGTTCATGATTATTTTAATGTATGTTTAATTATGATGCATCGATGAATTTAATGTTTTAATGTATGGTATTTAAGAACAGTTCAGCAGGCCGGACTTTCAAGTTCGGCAGAACGAACTTGGTGGAACCGGCAGGCCGAAGGGGAAAAATCAGCATGCCGAAGACAGCTGACAAGCAGTCAGCAGAAATCTCTCTAAATTTATGGCTGAGATAATTACGTTAAATGGGTAATTTATTGTGATTAATTGGCATATTAATGGAATGATTTTGTCAGTTAAGGAAAGAAAAGGTTTGACTTCGCATTGATTTGTATGATTTTTAATGGTTTCCTATTTTAAGAGGGCAAAACATGGTAAGTAATGAGTGATTGTTTGACTTCCCTCTTTTCTCTCCTTCCTCCACACCATCTGCTATTAATGAGTCAGAAAAATTTTGATTTAATGAAGGGTAATGAATTTTCATTATGCTCGTTACGTTAAAAAAATTCTAACGTTCTTTTCCTCAGTTTTTCTCTCATCTTCTCACTCTTCTCTCTCTCAATTCTAAGACGTTTTCTAACTTCTTCTTCTTCTTCTCTTCTCCACGAATTCCATTCTTCTTTCTTCTCAAAAGTTCTCTGCAAATAGTTGAAAGAAAAATTGAAATTTCGTTGGTTGAATTCAAGGGTTTTGAGAAGAAAATCTTTTAAGGTAAGGACTCGTTTCTTTGTGTTTTTGAAAAGCATTTCCTCTCCTCTAACCGTCTGCATTATCTTTCTTTAGGTATTGTAGTTTGTTCTAAATTTTTAATATGCTATGCATGTATGTGTTACGTGATGCTTTCCCAAGTTTCAAGTCAATTCGATATTTCTATGATAAACTATGAATTTTCTATCCTCTACCCTTCACAGTAAAATATTACTGTTTGACTATGATGTATGAAAAATATAATGTTTATTCAAGGGGTAAATGAATGATGTTTTTCATGAAATTTGTCAAGAATGTGCATGTATAATGTATGATGAGTGTATTTTATGTTATGAAATTTTATGAGATTATGTCAAGAAAACTGTTTTAACAATGTTGTTTCTGGATTTTCGTTTTATAAAATGTTATATATGTTTAAATGATTTTTATTGATGATGAAATAATTTTATGATATCAAAATGCATGATAATAAGATGTTTTTATGAATTTTAAAATTTAAAATATATGTATTTTAAATTATTAGAAAACGTTTTCAAAAGTTTTTCATGATTGTAATGTATGAGATGTTTTGATGATAATATTTAAAGAAGCATGTTATGAATAATGTCTATATGAGATGTATGTATATGTGATGATAATCTTATGTTTTCACAATTATGGTTATGAATTATGTTTGTAATATGAGACGAATATATATATGAATATCTATATGAATGAATGTTATATGAATGGATATTTTATGATAAGTATTAATTTTATTGTATTTTTAAACGGATAAATGGCATGAACACTTAAAGGAACGAGCACATCGAGACTACGGCGTCGTCACCAAACCGTATTAAGGTTAAGTAAGCTAGCTGTTAATGTAAGTACATTTTCACCTGCAACATGACACGTTTTACAAGGTTTGATGATATGTTCACAATGATATTTATGATGATTTTATGGTTATTTTCCTTAAAGGATTTCTTATGAAAGATTATCATGATTTAAAGTTACGCATGTATGATAATGACATGTTTCAAAGTATGAAAATTATGTATATATGTATCACCTAATAAGTGTTGCACACCAATGCTATGAAATGATATGTTATGATGTTATGTTTGGTTTAGGATTAGCTACCCTTCTCCTCTCATGACGGCGTGCCTACAATGATGTTCATGGTGCAACACTTGGGCCCTTAAGATAAAATAGAATAAGTTTTAATATGGTCAATGTAATGAAAGATATGTTTCTGTGAAATTGTGCTTAAGGCACTTTTATGATATGATGACGATGATGAAGATGATGATGTATATGAAATGTTTTTTTAAAATGTGAGAATTATATGTACTTACTAAGCATTAGCTTAATCAAGTTTTATGTCATGTTGCAAATAAGAGTAAGAAAATCATGGACTAGGTGGAGGACATGGAAAGACGTGTGAGCATTAAGCACAATGAATTGTAACCGGAAGAACGCCAAAAAGAATGTTTTCATGTTTTAAATCAAGTTTTATATTTGGAACATATTTTTATGTTAAGTTTTAAGAATACTTGAACTATAGTTTTATATTTTATTTTATCATTTTAAAGAATTTTGATCTTCCGTATTTTTATGAAAAGTTGGTTTTGTTTTAAAAATTAAGTTTACTCAAGGATTTTGGCTCGGTCGGCCTGCCGAACGTTATGGGTCGGCCTGCCGATGTTTGAAAGTTTGGCCTACCGATCACGTTTTCGGCCTGCCGAACGATGATGAGTTTTTAATCCATATTTGTAAAGCCTCTGTCGGCCTGCCGGTTGAGGAACTCCAGCCTGCCGATCATGTCTGGCCTGCCAAAGTCCCAAGTTTGGCCTACCGAACTGTGGGAGCAAATGTGTTATAATCAATGTGATGTTTTAAACGATGTGATGTTTTTATAAGTTGTGATTTTACAACTTGGTATGTCTATTTTATTAAAATAAGTTCACGATTAATTTAAAGTGTAAGTGAATAAATTATGATATGGAATAAATTAAGCAATGTTATGTTATTTAAAAAAAAATACATGAATGGATACTGGTTATGTATGTTTTAATTATGTTTACTATTAAACGTATCTTATAAGTTTTGTATTTATGTTTATGTTTAAAGTTCAAATAAGTATGAATGTATGAATGTAACGACATCTGTGACGTCCGTAAGGAGGGCGTTACAGGCTTTGGTATCAGAGCGAATTTTCGATTACAATTCATATCGCCACACGTCAATCCAAGTCTTCTAAGTAAGTATGTTATAAAGTTAGATGTTTTGACACAAGTATGATGATAAGATTAAGGTTTAGATGTTTAACGATTAATGATCTAGTAGTGAAAACCTGTCTTATAGTTGGAAGATTATTTCTAAGTCCTAATTCTTTTAGGAAATTAACGATGGACGGTCATAGAAGAATGCAGACTCGCACCCAGGCCAATGAAAGACTCATGACAATGATTGCTGAGTAGTAGAGACAACTTGAGGATCAAAGAAGGGAAATTGCTGCGTTAAGGGCCAATGGCCAGAATGATGAACGACGAGGCAATGATGTGCCTCCTCCTCCTCCGTAGCCACAAGTCAACGAAGTCCCAGCTCCTGCTACTGAACCAAGAGTGACCTATCAAGAACCTCTTCTGGTCAGATGGAAGAAAGTTAAGCCAGCAGACTTTGAGGGTTCAAAGGACCCGTTAGTCGTATAGGGATGGTTAAAGACAATCGAAGCCACCTTAAGACTCATGGATTTCACAGACAACGAGAAGGTTCTCTATGCATCGTACTGTCTCACCATGGAGGCCAGAATTTGGTGGGATGGCTGAAATGAGCAGGAATGTTGATGAAATGACATGGGCTGACTTCGTGCATGAATTCAACACGAAGTTCTTCCATATGAATATCACGAGGAAACATTTTGAGGAGTTCGAGAGCTTGCGTCAGGGGGATATGTCAGTCACTGATGTGGTGATGAAGTTTGACTAGTTAGCCCGTTTATGTCCAGGAATGGTTATGGATGAAAGTGAAAGGGTCAGAAGGCTGATCAAGGTTCTTAGGTCTGAAATTGTTGCTATTATGGATGGGGCAAGTCCACCCAGGAGTCAAGAACAGGTTGTCATGAGAGCCCAACGTGCGGAGTTCCATCTGTCCAAGCTAAGAAGGAACCAGCCTCAGTCTGGCCAACAAGCCAACAATGCAATCAACCAGAACCGCCCTCCACACAGGAACAACAACAACAACAACAACAACAACAACAACAACAACAACAACAACAACAACCAAAACTAAAGGAATAATAAGAGGAAGGGCAATCCTCGAAACCAACAGGGCCAAGACAACAAGAGGCACAATGATGGTTAACACAGCAACAACAACAGGCGGTTTCAACCATGTGCCAAATGTGGAAAGAAGCATCCAGGGGAATGTCGTTTGGGAACAAACCAATGTTTCATTTGTGGGTGTGAAGACCACTTTGTAAAGAACTGCCCCAAGCTGATGAATGCCAATGCCCCGCAGAGAGCCCCTCCTCAAGCCCAGCTTTATCAGATACAAGCTTCCCTTGAAGGGCAACTTATCAGTCAAGGGAGAATTAAAGCCCCACCAACGAATGCCCGAATCTATGCCATGATGAAGGAACAAGTGGCTGCTGAAGCCTCCAATATGGTCACAGGTCAGATAACAAGTTTATATAATAATGCTTATGTTCTCTTTGATACGGGTACCACACATTATTTTGTATCTATGTCATATGCTAAGAAGTTAGAGGTTCGTTTAGAGCCTATGAGACAGGGATTCACTACGACACTACCCTCCGGGGAAGTGATATTATCTACGCATTGTCTGCGTACGGTACCCCTATGGATTTCTGATAGGGAGCTATTCGTCGACCTCATTGTGATCGACATGCATGACTACGATATGATTCTTGGGATGGATTTCCTAAGCAAGTACAATGCCTCTATTGAATGCCGAAAGCAAAAGGTGATCTTCCATCCACAAGGCGATCAGCGAGTCCAGGAAGAAACCCCACATGTTTTTATCCACAATGAAAGCAAGGAAGTTATTCATGTAGATGTGTTTCCTGATGATCTGACATGTCTACCGCCAGAAAGAGAAGTTGAATTCGAGATTGAGCTCGCTCCTGGCACCAATCCAATCTCTAAAGCGCCTTACAGAATGGCCCCAACAGAGTTAAAGGAGCTTTACACGCAATTAAAGGAGCTACTTGACAAAGGTTTCATCAGGCCAAGTCACTCACCATGGGGAGCTCCAGCCTTGTTTGTAAAGAATAAGGATGGCACTATGAGACTCTGTATTGATTACAGAGAGCTAAACAAGGTGACGATCAAGAACAAGTACCCGTTGCCTCGAATTGATGATTTGTTTGATCAGCTTAAGGGTGCATCGGTGTACTCAAAGATTGATCTATGATCAGGATATCACCAGTTGAAGGTTAAAGAAGGAGATATCCATAAGACTGCTTTCAGGTTGAGGTATGGTCACCATGAATTTGTGGTTATGCCTTTCGGTCTGATGAATGCACCTGCTGCCTTTATGGATTTGATGACCGGGTATTCAAGGATTTCCTCGATAAATTTGTTGTTGTATTTATCGATGATATTCTTGTCTATTCTAAGAATCAAGAAGAACATGAGGAGCATTTAAGGATTATGCTGGAGACTTTAAGAAGACACCAGCTATATGCAAAGTTCTCTAAATGCGAGTTTTGGCTTGATAAAGTGTCTTTCTTAAGGCATGTTATTTCAAAGGAAGGGATTATGGTTGACCTTGCTAAAGTAGAAGCTGTTCTCAACTAGAAGCAACCAACGAATGTAAGTGAAATAAGGAGCTTCTTGGGTTTGGCAGGTTATTATCAGAGATTCGTAGAAGATTTCTCCAAGATAGCAACTCCACTCACGAACCTGACTCACAAAGGAAAGAAGTATGAATGGACAGATGCATGTGAAAAGAGTTTTCAAGAACTAAATAAAAGGCTAACGACGGCTCCAGTGTTGGCTATTCCTGAAGGAAATGATGGGTTTGTAATTTATAGTGATACATCCAAGATGGGCCTCGGAGCTGTACTAATGTAAAATGAAAGGGTGATTGCTTATGCGTCAAGACAACTGAAGGATTATGAAAAGAACTATCCTACTCATGACCTCGAGTTAGCAGCAATCGTTTTTGTGTTGAAGATATAGAGACACTATTTATGTGGGGTCCAATGTAAGATCTTCACTAATCATCAAAGTCTAAAGTACTTCTTCACGCAAAGAGACCTGAACATGAGACAACGAAGATGGCCAGAGTTAGTGAAGGATTACGATTGTGAAATCCTTTATCATCCTGGAAAAGCTAACCGAGTGGCTGATGCTCTAAGTAGGAAGTTTGTTGCCACGTTGATGTCAATGCAAGAAATGTCTTCGCCTTTGAAGAAGGAAATTCTAGACTTCGGTTTGAAACTTATAGCAGGCCAGCTATCAGCATTCTCTCTTGCTCCGACGATGTATGATGAAATTCAGAGAAAACATGATGAAGATATAAGTCTTGTAAGGATTAAGCAAGAAAAGAAAGAAGGAAAATGTCAAGAGTTTCGTATTGTGGATGACGGAACTCTATACCTCAAGGACCGCTTATGTGTTCCCAATGTTGAAGGCTTAAGGGAAAAGATTTTGGCAAAAATTCATGAAACTCCTTACTCTATTCATCTAGGTGCAACAAAGATGTATAATGATCTAAGGGGAAACTTCTAGTGGTTTGGAATGAAACGTGATGTTGCAATGTATGTGAAGAAGTGTATGACATGTCAACAAGTAAAGGCTGAACACCAGAGACCTGGTGGTAAACTGCAGTCTATCCAAATACCGGAATGGAAATAGGAGGATATAGCAATGGATTTCATTACCGGTTTGCCTAGAACTATGAACGGTTATGATGCAATTTGGGTAGTTGTGGATCGACTGACTAAGACGGCGCATTTCATTCCTATCAAGATCACTTACTCTATGGAATGGTTAGCGGAACTCTATGTTAAGGAGATTGTACGACTTCATGGGATTCCCAAGTCAATCATCTCAGATCGTGATGGCAGGTTCACATCTAAGTTTTGGAAGAGTGTACAGACTGCAATGGGAACCAGGCTACATTTCAGTACAGCTTTCATCCTCAGACAGATGGCCAAACGGAGAGGATGAACTTGATTTTAGAGAATATGCTACGGGCTTGTTCTCTCGATTTCAAGACCAGTTGGTGTAAAATGTTGCCGTTAGCAAAGTTTGCTTACAACAACAGCTTTCAAGCAACAATTGGAATGACACCTTATGAAGCACTATATGGACAAAAATGCAGGTCGTCTATATGTTGGCACGAAGCTGGTGAAAAGAAGTTGATGGAAAGCGTCGATGCTGAGAGAACTGATTTTGTTAATGAAACTTCTGAGATGATAAAGTTGATAAGAAGAAGAATAGAGACCGCACAAAGCCGTCAGAAGAGTTATGCTGACAAGAGAAGAAGACTCTTAGAGTTCGCCGTGGGCGAATTTGTGTTTTTGAAAGTTGCACCAATGAAAGGAGTTATGAAGTTTGGAAAGAAAAACAAGTTAAGACCAAGATTTATTGGTCCGTTTGAAATCATAAAGCGAATAAGCAAAGTAGCTTATCAGCTGAAGTTGCCTTCAGAAATGTCCGCAATGCACAATGTATTTCATGTTTCTATGCTCAAGAAGTATGTTCCGGACCCTACGCATGTGATTAAGCCACAAGTAATCGAGATACGAGAAGACTTAAGTTATGAAGAAAAGCCAATGAGGATACTCGATCGAAAAACCAAGACCTTGAGGAATAAAGAAATTCCATTGGTCAAGGTGTTATGGCGAAATCAGCAAGTTGAAGAAGCCACCTGGGAATGAGAAGATAACATGAGATCTATATATCCACAATTGTTCTAAGTTTTGAGGTCGAAACTTTTATAAGGTAGGGAGAATTGTGACACCCACCTATTTTTGATGTTACAGATTATGTTAAGTTAGTAACGATGTTAAGGAAATCTTAATAATAATTTATGTTATATGTTATGATATATGATTTTAATGTTACTAACTTTTTATATCAAGTTTTATGACAGGTGACGACCACATGGAATCGTTGTGCTCAAGTGTTCATCATTATTTTAATGTATGTTTAATTATGATGCATCGATGAATTTAATGTTTTAATGTATGGTATTTAAGGACAGTTCGGAAGGCAGAACTTTTAAGTTCGGCAGGCCGAACAGTCTGCCAAAGATCGACAGGCCAATGGAAACCATCGGCAGGTCGAACTTGGCGGAACCAGCAGGCCGAAGGGGAAAAATCGGCAGGCCAAACACAGCTGACGAGCAGTCAACAGAAATCTCTCCAAATTTATGGCTGAGATAATTACGTTAAATGAGTGATTTATTGTGATTAATTGGCATATTAATGGAATGATTTTGTCAGTTAAGGAAAGAAAAGGTTTGACTTCGCATTGATTTGTATGATTTTAAATGGTTTCCTATTTTAAGAGGGCAAAACATGGTAAGTGATGAGTGATTGTTTGACTTCCCTCTTTTCTCTCCTTCCTCCACGCCATTTGCCATCAATGAGTTAGAAAAATTCTGACTTAATGGAGGGTAATGAATTTTCATTATGTTCGTTATGTTAAAAAAATTCTAACGTTCTTTTCCTTAGTTTTTCTCTCATCTTCTCACTCTTCTCTCTCTCAGTTCTGAGACGTTTTCTAACTTCTTCTTCTTCTTCTCTTCTCCACGAATTTCATTCTTCTTTCTTCTCAAAAGTTCTCTGCAAATAGTTGAAAGAAAAATTGAAATTTCGTTGGTTGAATTCAAGGGTTTTGAGAAGAAAATCTTTTAAGGTAAGGACTCGTTTCTCCTCTAACTGTCTGCAATATCTTTTTCTAGGTATTGTAGTTTGTTCTATATTTTTAATATGTTATGCATGTATGTGTTACGTGATGCTTTCCCAAGTTTCAAGTCAATTCGATATTTCTATGATAAACTATGAATTTTCTATCCTTTACCCTACACAGTAAAATATTATTGTTTGACTATGATGTATGAAAAATATAATGTTTATTCAAGGGGTAAATAAATGATGTTTTTCAAGAAAGTTGTCAAGAATGTGCATGTATAATGTATGATGAGCATATTTTATGTTATGAAATTTTATGAGATTACGTCAAGAAAACTGTTTTAACAATGTTGTTTGTGGATTTTTGTTTTATAAAATGTTATATATGTTTAAATGATTTTTATTGATGATGAAATAATTTTATGATATTAAAATGCATGATAATAAGATGTTTTTATGAATTTTAAAATTTAAAATATATGCATTTTAAATTATTAGAAAACGTTTTCAAAAGATTTTCATGATTGTAATGTATGAGATGTTTTGATGATAATATTTAAGGAAGCATGTTATGAATAATGTCTATATGAGATGAATGTATATGTGATGATAATTTTATGTTTTCACAATTATGGTTATGATTTATGTTTGTAATATGAGACGAATATATATATGAATATATATATGAGTGAATGTTATATGAATGGATGTTTTATGATAAGTATTAATTTTATTGTATTTTTAAATGGATAAATGGCATGAACACCCAAAGGAACGAGCACATCGAGACCGCAGCGTCGTCACCAAACTATATTAAGGTTAAGTAAGCTAGCTGTTAAGGTAAGTACATTCTCACCTGCAACATGACATGTTTTACAAGGTTTGATGATATGTTCACAATGATATTTATGATGATTTTATGGTTATTTTCCTTAAAGGATTTCTTATGAAAGATTATCATGATTTAACGTTATGCATGTATGATGATGACATGTTTCAAAGTATGAAAATTATGTATATATGTATCACCTAATAAGTGTTGCACACCAATGTTATGAAATGATATGTTATGATGTCATGTTTGGTTTGAGATTAGCTACCCTTCTCCTCTCATGACGGCGCGCCTACAATGATGTTCATGGTGCAACACTTGGGCCCTTAAGATAAAATGGAATAAGTTTTAATATGGTCAATGTAATGAAAGATATGTTTATGTGAAATTGTGCTTAAGCCACTTTTATGATATGATGACAATGATGATGATGATGATGTATATAAGAAATGTTTTTTTTAAATGTGAGAATTATATGTACCTACTAAGCATTAGCTTAATCAAGTTTTATGTCATGTTGCAGATAAGGGTAAGAAAATCATGGACTAGGTGGAGGACATGGGAAGGTGTGTGAGCATTAAGCACGATGAATTGTAACCGGAAGAACGCCAAGAAGAATGTTTTCATGTTTTAAATGAAGTTTTATATTTTGAGCTTATTTTTATGTTAAATTTTAAGAATACTTGAATTATGGCTTTATATTTTATTTTATCATTTTAAAGAATTTTGATCTTCCGCATTTTTATGAAAAGTTGGTTTTGTTTTAAAAATTAAGTTTACTCAAGGATTTTGGCTTGGTCGGCCTGCTGAACGTCATGGGTCAGCCTGTCGATGTTTGAAAGTTCGGCCTGTCGATCACGTTTTCGGCCTGTCAAACGATGATGAGTTTTTAATCTAGATTTGCAAAGCCTCTGTCGACCTGCCGGTTGAGGAACTCCGGCTTGCCGATCTTGTCCGGCCTGTCGAAGTCCCAAGTTCGGCCTGCCGAACTGTGGGAACAAATGAGTTATAATCAATGTGATGTTTTAAACGATGCGATGTTTTTATAAGTTGTGATTTTACAACTTGACATGTCTATTTTATTAAAATAAGTTCACGATTAATTTAAAGTGTAATTGAATAAATTATGATATGGAATAAATTAAGCAATGTTATGTTATTTTAAAAAAAAATACATGAATGGATCCTGGTTATGTATGTTTATATTATGTTTACTATTAAACGTATCTTATAAGTTTTGTATTTATGTTTATGTTTAAAGTTCAAATAAGTATGAATGTAACGACATCTATGATGTCCGTAAGGGGGGCGTTACACAAAGTATTTTTTATATTTTTGTTTTTCTCTTTGGTTCCTTTATTAGATTCTTGTTGTGAATCAAGTATGTGTGGATGTCACCTCTTGGTATTCCATAAGTTACATGCAAACATTTTATCACAAATTTATAATTCACATTTAGACCACATTATCACCCCATTAAACCCCTCTTAATATTGTGCATTATGTCTCCTTTAATTGTATATGAAACCTATGTAAGTTATGTCTATTACCATTACCTCTAGTATGATGACTTGGCCTATAAATAGTAGTTAAACTAAGCTTGTAAGTTTTATCCCTTAGAAGTAAAAGTATAGAAAGTTGTTTTGTCTCTAATTTTCTCTTGTCTTTTTCTCTTGTTGTCTTTAGTCTTTTGTTATACTTTGCTTATTTCATAATACGTTATCAGCACGAATCTCTTGTCTGTGAGCTTTTACAAGTGTTGATTGCTCTTTGGTTCAATCACTTCTCATTTTGAAAGGTATATTGTGCTTATATCTTCACTGATGTTTATGTAGTATAGCCATTCTCCCTGATAATTCTAAGGACATGTCTACTTTATCTATTATTGAATATAGTTTTATATCAATTGCACACTCCTTCTCTGAGATTGGTATTTCTGTTGGCTTTTGATCATTTCATTAATTTTTTTCTCATGTAAAATTAATTCTAGCAATTTCACCATCCATCACGTTGTTGATATGTTATACATGTGTGTAGTGTTAACTATTTGATGTATTACATTTACTTTTAGGTTAGTAGTTGTATAATCCATCTTTGTTATAATTAATTGTTATATTATTAATTTTGTTTTATTACATTAACAAATTATTTCTTTTATCATCAATAACTATATAATTAAAAAAATGAATTTATTGTATAAGTTTTCTTTTATCATTAATATGCTATTTTTTTTCAATTAGTTTTAATGACATAATTTTCAATGAAAATTTTATTACAATATTTTTTTATTTTCTATGCACGTGCATGATATTTGGTATTCTCATATTGTAAATTTTTGTCCTTTTGTTAATTAATTAAGAATAAATTATTGTAATTCTTATTGACTTTATTTTATCGTATACTAGTTCGCACAATGTCGAATCTTACAAAGCTAGAGTTCGTTGCTCTTGATATTTCTGGCAATAATTATTTGGCATGGACTCTTGATGCTGTGATCCACCTTGATGCTATGAATCTTGGTAATATAATAAAAGAAGGGAATGATGCATCCTCACAGGATCGCGCAAAGGCAATGATATTCCTTCGTGATCATCTCCATGAAGGATTGAAAACTGAATATTTGACGGTAAAAGATCCATATGTCCTTTGGAATAATTTAAAGGAAAGGTATGACCACCAGAAGACTGTAATTCTTCCTAAAGCTCGCTATAATTGGAATCACCTACAACTGCAAGATTTTAAAACTGTGAGCAAGTATAATTCAGCAATGTTTAAAATTACTTCTCAATTAAAATTATGCGGAGAAAGTGTTACTGATGAAGACATGTTAGAAAAAACATACTCTACTCTTCATGCCTTTAATGTGCTTTTGCAATAGCAATATCGAGAGCGAGGCTTTAAGAAATATTCTAAATTAATATCATGTCTTCTTGTTGCCGAACAAAATAATGAACTGTTGATGAAAAATCATTAATCTCGCCCAACTGGATCAATGCCATTCCCTTAAGCGAATGCGGCATATGTTGAAGATCCTGGGCATGGTCGGCATGGTGGACATGGACGTGGACATGGTCATGGTCGCGGTAGCGGTCGCAGTCGAGGTCGTGGTCATGAATGTGGTTGTGGTTGTGGTTGTGGTTGTGGTTACTATAACCAAAACTCCTCAAATTTCAAGAAAGTTGCATCTCGCCATAAAAAATGGGAGAAGAATGAGGAGAAACAAGAAGAAAAGGGTTTTCAGAATAAAGCCCCTAAGAACAATGAAGATACTTGCCATAGATGTTGCCGAACAAAATTAATATCAAGAGCAAGGCTTTAAGAAATATTCTGAATTAATATCATGTCTTTTTGTTGCCGAACAAAATAATGAACTGTTGATGAAAAATCATTAATCTCGCCCAATTGGATCAATGCCATTCCTTTAAGCGAATGCGGCATATGCTGAAGATCCTGGGCATGGTCGGCATGGTGGACGTGGACGTGGACGTGGACATGGTCGCGGTCGTGGTCGAGGCCGTGGTCATGAACTTGGTCGTGGTCGTGGTTACTATAACCAAAACTCCTCAAATTTCAAGAAAGCTGCATCCCACCATAAAAAATGGGAGAAGAATGAGGAGAAATAAGAAGAAAAAGGTTTTCAGAATAAAGCCCCTAAGAACAATGAAGATACTTGCCATAGATGTGGCATGAAAGGACATTGGAGACGTACATGTCGCACGTCTAAACTTTTTGTTGATTTCTACCAAGCTTCCTTAAAGGAGAAAGAAAAAGGTGCAGAGGCAAACTTTGTTGAGACAAACTTTACTAAATGCCATGATCCCACAGATTTTACACACTTGGACGTTGCAGATTTCTTTGAGAATCATGATGGAAATTTTGAGAATTTAATTAGTAAGGGAAACATCAATATGGCTTGAAAAGATGTTCTCCCACCAATCTATCCTGTTTTTTTTTTTTTTTTTTTTTTTTTTTTTTTTTTTCTGGTGTGACCATAATTTTTACTATGTTTTGATTTTTTTTTTAATTTTAGTTTGGTTCTAATTTGGGTGTGATTTTATTATGTTTTGTAATCTCTATATATTTTCTTATAAAAAAAAAGGATTGTGTTTAGTATATTATTTTCTTATCTCTTTGTTTTATTTTTCATGCAGAGACATGATTTCAAAAATCATTCCACCGGTATTAAAGTTAATGATGAAGCCTTTTGCCTAGTGGACAGTGGAACAACACACATTATTCTTAAAGATAAAAAATATTTTTCCAATCTTATATTAGCTGAAGCTAATGTTAGTACAATATCTGGTGTAGCAAATCTCATTGAGGGCTTTGGTAGTGCCAATATATTATTACCTGGTGGCACAAAGTTTATGATTAATGACGCTATGTATTCTAGTAGATCAAAAAGAAATCTACTAAGTTTTAAAGATATACATCGTAATGGTTATCATATTGAGACAATATATTAAAGAGATGTTGAATATCTTTATATAACGTCTAATGTCTCAAGAAGGAAACAAATATTGGAGAAGCTACCAGCATACTCTTCTGGATTGTATTATACATTTATAAATCCAATTGAATCCTATGTGGTGATGAACAAAGAATCCAAAGATTCAAGGAATTTTATTGTTTGGCACAACCGTTTAGGTCATCCAGGTTCAATAATGACGCGAAGGATTATAGAAAATTCAAATGGACATCCTTTAAAGAACCAAAAGATTCTTTTGTCCAAAGATTTTTCATGTGCTGCTTGTTTTCAAGGAAAACTAATTATAAGGTTATCCCCAATGAAAGTTACAATTGAATCTCCTACATTTTTAGAATGAATTCAAGGAGATATATGTGGGCCTATTATTCCATCATGTGGACCATTTCAGTATTTTATGGTCTTAATAGATGCATCAATACGTTGGTCACATGTTTGCTTATTATCTACTCGCAATGTTGCATTTGTGAGACTCCTTGCTCAAATAATCCGATTACGAGCACAATTCCCAGATTATACAATCAAGAGAATTCGTCTGGATAATGCAGGAGAATTTACATCCCAAGCCTTTAATGATTACTGCATGTCAATTGGGATTACTGTTGAGCATCCTGTTGCTCATGTGCACACTCAAAATGGATTAGCAGAATCCTTTATTCAAAGGTTGAAATTAATTGCTAGGCCTTTACTTATGAGAACAAAATTGCCTAGCTTTGCTTGGGGACATGCCATATTACATGCTGCAACACTTATTCACATAAGGCCTACTACATATCATATATACTCCCCATTACAGCTTGTTTCTAGTAAAGAGCTAGATATTTCCCATCTGAGAATTTTTGGTTGTGCAGTATATGTTCCAATTGCTTCACCATAGCGTACTAAGATGGGTCCTCAAAGGAGACTGGGAATTTATGTTGGATTTGAATCCCCATCAATAATTAAATATCTCGAACCCTTGACAGGTGACCTCTTTACGACACGGTTTGTCGATTGTCAATTTGATGAGACAATTTTCCCAACATTAGGGTGAGACAGTTTTCCCAGCATTAGGGGGAGATAAACAACAGCTGAAAAAACAAGAAATTTCATGGAATGCATTATCATTATCTCACTTTGATCCTTGCACAAATCAATGTGACTTAGAAGTTCAAAAGATTATCCATTTACAAAAGGTCGCAAATCAGTTACCAGATGCATTTACCGATGTTAAGAAAGTAACAAAATCGCATATACCAGCTGAAAATGCTCCTATTCGAATTAATCTTGCTACCGAAAAAAATATTAATATGGTAGCAAATGAATCTAAGGCACGCTAGAAGTGTGGTAGACCCATCAGTTCTAAGGATAAAAATCCAAGAAAGAAAAAGGAGCTAAATAAGAAGCAAGTTGGCATTTCCAATGTTATTAATGTTCTTGAAGAGCCTAGTATAAAAACAGTTGACATAGCTGAAGAATTAACCCCCAAAGAGGTTCAAGTATTTGAAAAAGATGTTAATAAAGAGATCTCAATAAGCTATGTCACTTCAGGAAAGAGATGGAACCGAAAGGAAATTGTTGTCGATAATATATTTGCATATGTAACAGCTCTTGATAATACAGAAGAAAACAAGGATCTTGAACCAAAGTCTATTGAAGAATGTCAGCGTAGAAATGATTGGCCAAAATGGAAAGACGCAATCCAGGTAGAATTAAGTTCACTTGAAAAACGTCAAGTTTTCGGGCCTGTTGTCCAAACATCTGAAGGTGTAAAACCTGTAGGCTACAAGTGGGTATTTGTGCGAAAGCGTAATGAAAAAAATGAAGTTGTCAGATATAAAGCACGACTTGTAGCACAAGGCTTTTCAGCAAAGACCTGGTTATGATTATGCGGAGACATATTCACCTGTGGTGGATACAATTACATTTAGATTTTTGATTAGCCTGGCAGTTTTAGAAGGACTTCACATGCGTCTAATGGATGTTGTAACGGCCTATCTGTATGGGTCACTTGATAGTGATATTTACATAAAAGTCCCTAAAGGCCTAAAAATACCCGAAACATGCAATTCAAAACCCCGGGAAATGTATTCAATAAAATTACAATGATCTTTGTATGGATTAAAGCAATTTGGACGTATGTGCTATAATTGTCTCAGTGAATACCTTTTGAAAGAAGGATATATTAACAATCCAATTTATCCATGTGTTTTTATTAAAAGGTATAAGTTTGGATTTGCTATTATTGCAGTTTATGTTGACGATTTGAATATCATTGGGACTCATGAAGAGCTTATAAATGCGATAACATATTTGAAAAATGAATTTGAAATGAAGGATTTAGGAAAAACAAAATTTTGTCTCGGCTTGCATATCAAGCATTTATCAAAAGGGATTTTTGTTCATCAGTCAACATATATTGAAAAGGTATTAAAGCATTTTAATATGGATAAATCCCATCCAATGAGTTCTCCCATGGTTGTATAATCCCTTGATGTGAAAAAGGATCTTTTTCGTCCTCAAGATGATGATGAAGAAATTCTAGGTCAAGAAGTACCATATCTTAGTGCTATTGGTGCACTAATGTATCTTGCTAATTGCACCAGACCTGACATATCATTTTCTGTTAGCTTACTAGCGAGATATAGTTCTTCACCAACTCGAAGACATTGGAATGGTGTCAAACAAATGCTTCGTTATCTTCATGGTACAATAGATATGGGTCTGTATTATACATAGGATTCCAAGTCGGAATTGATTGGATATGCAGATGCAGGATATTTGTCTGATCCACATAAAGCATGATCACAAACAGGTTATTTGTTTACATATGGTGGTACAGCTATCTCGTGGCGTTCAACAAAACAAACCCTAACTGCCACATCTTCGAATCATGTTGAGATATTGGCAATTCACGAAGCAAGTCGAGAATGTGTATGGTTAAGATCCCTGGTGCAACATATAAGAGAAACATGTAATCTTTCATTCAACAAAGAAAGTCCAACTGTGTTGTATGAAGATAATGCAGCCTGTATCGCTCAACTCAAAAGGGGTTACATAAAAGGAGACAGAACAAAGCACATTTCACCAAAATTCTTTTTCACGCACGAGCTTCAAAAGAAAGAAGGGATCGACGTACATCAAATTCGCTCTAGTGACAACTTGGCATATTTGTTTACAAAGGCACTTCCTACAACAACATTTGAGAAGTTGGTACACAAAATTGGCATGCGTCGACTTAGAGATCTTTGAAAAAGAGATGTTGACATGAGGGGGAGACATTGCATATTGTACTCTTTTCCCCTTAGCCTAGGTTTTTGTCCCATTGGGTTTTCCTGGCAAGGTTTTTAATAAGGCAATCCTAAATGCAGAACATACAATAATTATGAACTCTTTTTTCCTTCACTAAGATTTTTTCCCATTGGGTTTTTTCTTGGTAAGGTTTTTAATGAGGCATATTATTTGTATGATGGACATCCAAGGGGGAGTGTTGTGAATCAAGTATGTGTGGATGCCACCTCTTGGTATTCCATGAGTTACATGCAAACATTTTATTACAAATTTATAATTCAAATTTTGACCACATTATCACCCCATTAAATCCCTCTTAATATTGTGCATTATGTCTCCTTTAATTGTATATGAAACCTATGTAAGTTATGTCTATTACCATTACCTCTAGTATGATGACTTGGCCTATAAATAATAGTTGTACTAAGCTTGTAAGTTTTATCCCTCACAAGTAAAAGTATAGAAAGTTGTTTTGTCTTTAATTTTCTCTTGTCTTTCTCTATTGTTCTCTTTAGTCTTTTGTTATACTTTGCTTTATTTCATAACAATTCTCACTTTCTCTCTTGTAATCTCTCATCCTCATTACTCCCTCTCCCCCTTAATCTCTCACACCTCTCCTCAATGCTCTCTCTCTCCTAATCTCCTAATCACCATGAATTTTTGTATTTATCATGTCAATATAATATTTTTGGGTAAATATTGTATTTCCTGACCATAGGTGGTCTAGCGAAGTTAGTGGTAAATTTTTGTATTACACGATAAATACGGTATTTTTTAGTAAATATTGTATTTTTCAACCGCCAACGGTTTGGTGAAGTCGCTAGTGAATTCTTGTATTTACATGATAAAATATGGTACTTCTCGGTAAATATTAGATTTCCTAGCTATCGGTGATTTGACGAAGTTGCTGATAAAATTTTGCGTTACACAGTAAATATGGTATTTTCTGGCCACCGATGGTCTAGCAAAGTCACCAGCAAATTTTTGTATTGTAAGGTAAATACAATATTTCTTAATAAATATTATATTTTCCAACCGTCGGCGATCCGCACGAGTTATTATCGATGAATTTTTGCATTTACATAGCAATTACGGTATTTCTCAATAAATATTGTATCTTCGGACACCAGTAGCGTCAGCGAGGGAGGAGGGTGAGAGATATAGATAAAATAAGTGGGGTATTTTGGGGTTTTTATTCTCAATTTCTCATGAGATATTACTCAATTTCTCATGATATATTATTTACTACACATTTTGAAACTATATGACATTATTTATTAAGTTTTTACCTAAATATATTATTTTGCTTTTTCTTCCTTAAATTTACGATAGACCTATAAATATCATTGAAAAACATCATTAAATAGTTTTTTTTCTAAATGAAATTTCATGACTGACATTGAAAATACAAGGCATGACCTCAATATAGACTAAGACTATCAGCACAATCAAGACACATACAAACCAGAGGGTGAAGTGTATGCCGAAGGCCTGACTGAACGGGAAGGCTTGAGTAAACGAGGCACCTTGGCCTATAACACCCCCCTTACGGATGTCACAAATGTTGTTACTTTTATCCCCTTTATCATTATTTAAGATAAACTATTTAAATTAAAACATAATTTGGAAAACATATCCCCATGATCCATGCATATTTTCTTTTATATAAAACATTTATTAAACTACTTATATATATATATACACACTTCTTAAATAGTTTATCAATGCCAAAATAATAGGACTAAATAAAATTTAAAATAACCTTTCAAATCTATTTAAACAGTTCGGTAGGTCGAACTTCGGACATTGGCAGGCCAAACATGACCGGCAATCTGAACTTCAACCATCGGCAGGCCATCCAAGGCTCTACAAAACCAGAGTTTCAAAAACACTTAGATCGACAGGGCGATACAGGGCACTCGACAGACCGATACCAACATCAGTAGTTTGATCCATCATGATCGGAAGGTCGATCTATTACAAACCAAAGAAAACGTAAAAGAAGTCTTATTACATCACAGTGTGGAAATAAACATACAACACTACTACAGACTGCGGATTCCACGACGATTTTAAACCATCATGGAAAAATTTCACTGAAAATTTTAAAACTGTTGTGAAAACATCAGTCGTGGTACAAAATCAAATTTTCACAATGGTTTTTTACCATCGTGGAATAGCAAAACTGGCGCAAAGAAGGAGTGGTGGGCTTAGTCTACCACGACGGTTTCTAGGAAAACCATTGTGGAATGATAAGCTTCTACGATTGTTTTTAGAAAAACTGTCATGGCAGAACCGTCGTGGAAGCCTTGAGTTGCCACCATGGTTTTTCTGTAAACTATCGTGGAAAATTGGTCAAGCCAATTTTTTTTTTTTTGAGATTTCCCACGGGGTAGCCAGTCCCGTGTGTCATCCATTACAATAAGGCCTTGATTGTATATAAAATTGATGTATATTGAAATTACAAGGTATTTACAAGATCATTTACATTTTAGCTATTTTGCACAAATGTGAATCTACTATCTCTATCTATCTGTCTAAAAATTACATACCTATTTACAAATTGTACCCATTCTAATCTAACTTCATGTATATCCTCATATATATATAATTCTTTTCTTCCTAGGGCTTGTATACCACTTGTAATTATATCTTGCATGAAATGTAGAACAAAAAAACCACATTCTACGTTTCCTTGTTGTCTTGGACACTTATGTTTTGAAATGTAATGTTTTGTTTAGTCGGTTTATGACACCGCTTCCTGCTTGAAGCTTCCAATTGTTAAGCGCCCTAACAATGTGTCATGTCTAAACAAATTACTAGACGATACAATTATGTGGGACTCAAAATAGTTAATTTTAAAAGAGAATATTAATACTTACAATACTAATATGAAATCGTCACGTGGTGGGTGTCCGAAGGGATCAAACCAATATATTTGGTCCTCGCATGGCGAAATAAGTGCCAACATCTAATGTTCTCCAACATTGTATGGCAGGAAGAATAGTTTTCCCCTCAGTGCTTGAGCTAATAGGTAGAGGAGTAACATGACGCACTCTCTGTGATCACTCTGTAGGTCTATTGCACCACTTAAAATAAGCGCTGGAGATATGAAGCTGAAATTTTACGCCAAGCCTTAAAGCTCACAATATTCTGGCAAAAAACTATAATAAAAAACAATACAGTCAATTATTTGAAAGCATCTTGCAACTCTACCTATATATTAAAATTTATGAATTAAGGATGGAGTTATTACTTGAGGTATACAAGGATACAATTCGCCTTGATTTTATCAAAGTTGATGAAGTAGTAAACATTTTCATACCCTGCATAGATAGGAAATTCATTGCAAGTAACATTTATCGATTTTGGGCACTGAATCATTAACCCATCACGCATGAATGAATGTGCGTATAGAGCCAACTACATAAATTCTTGAGGTACTGAGCAAAGTTAAATACAGGCAGTGGCTCATTCACAATGGGTTGTTCTTGTTCATGTTCTACCTCAGGTTGTGGTTGTCTTGTTTTTGTAGAGCTTTTCTTTTTTTGGCATTTCTTTTTGCTTAGATCTTATGGAATATGGCTAGGCACTCGACTCATCTTCATTAATGCAATGACTTCAACTAAACTCTTCAGCCATGCGATGAAGCTTTTGGCAGTTTCACCCACAATTGTTGCTTCAAGTGTTGGAACAGGCAATTCAGCTGTTCTAACTCTGATGGTAGTGATGCTAACATGCACTTTTTCTTCCCCTAAACGTCTTCCATGAACTATATTAGTTGGAAGACTCTCCATCCATGCCTTCCCAAGTGCAACAAGTGCACACCCATAATTGATTCTATCCTTAATAAAGAGCCTGCATTCTTGACCTTCTTCAGACTCTTGACGAGGTGACAATTGGACTTCTAGAGCTACTGGAGCTTCTGCTACATTATTGGGAGGGTTACAACTAGCCTTGAAGCTATTGTGTTGTGAGATGCTATCATCCATCGACTTGGAACGTCCTTGGGAAATGAGCTCGGTCACAAGACCTCGCAATTCTGTAATCTCCATCTGCATCTTTGACATTTGGGAATTCAATTTTGAAGTACTTGATTGGAGGTCGAAGTATTGAGACTGCTTCACATACTTCGATTGACCGCGAACACATTCTAAATGTTTCGGTTTCCCTAGTGCCCTCGTCAAAATGTCATCGTTACTGATCGATTGGAAGCTCCCTTGACTTTGTTGCGTCGTGTATTCATCCTGTAAAACAACAACAAAACCATGTTATTTTTAAGATCCCCATTAAATTACAAATTAATGGTTCATGTTCAATAAACTTACAATCAAGTTCCAAATTTCTGCTCCTTTTGGATTTTTAAACTGTCCATCAGGACCTTGACGTGATTTTACCCACAACTCCTCCCGTGTTGGTAGCACACCTGTCTTAGCTAACTATGTTACGCTATGTTAGTAACATATTAATGATAGAATAATTGATATATGTAATACGAGTAAGATATTAACGTACCAATGATTGCTCGAGTCTCTATATCCCACTTAGCTAACCCTAGAGCAGTATTTATTTTATGCTCTTATTTGTCTTGCATTTGATGATAATAGTTGAAATTCGGTGGAACGTCGATACCTTACAAAAGCTTCCTAATCGTCATCGTTTATGGAGGGGTAGTAGTGCATTATCGTAGGAGGCCGTTTCTATACATTTTCATCCTCCTTTAGAATAGAAAGGTATGGCTGTACGAAGGTAACATAGAGGTCGGATCTAGACCCCTTTGTTAATTTGTCACAAACCTTCAAAGCCCTTGTCCTGTACCAATCATCGACTGTGAAAGCTTCTTAAATCTATGTCCAAATCACAACTTTTACTTTATCCAAATCCTTAGACCTCCAATCTTTTGTCCATATAGGAACATGCTATCGACTAAGGACTTCGATCCAACTGCTTAATTCATGGCGGGATGCACCTTTTGGTTAGCCTTTCGAATCAAATGTCACTTCAATTCTTAAACCTTTCTTCCTCATCCAATGAACTTTTTTCATCAATGTAGCCCTTCACTTAAAGTCTACTTTTGGATCAAACTCGGTTCGCCTTCGTGGCTTACTACATTGCTTTCCCTTGCTATATTGTGATGAAGATGGAGTGCACTCTTCATATTCATCCTCATACTAGTCACTATCGACCTTGGGAGACATTGTACCTATACAAAGTAAGCAAAAACTAACACACACATAGTAATATTAAAATACTATCTTATAGTCAAAAATTAACATATTCTACATTGATATATTACACAATTACATATTAAATTCACATATTAAAAGTTGACATATTACACATATTCACAATATTCACACGTTACAGATATTCACATATTTCACATATTCACAACTTTACAATTTTAATTACACAATTTCACATATTCACAATATTCACATCTTTCACATATTCACATCTTCACATTTTCACAACTTTACAATTTCAATTACAAAATTTCACATATTCACAATATCACATCTTTCACATATTCACATATTTCACATCTTCACATATTCACAACTTTATAATTTCAATTACACAATTTCACATATTCGCAATATTTACATATTTCACATCTTCACATATTCACAACTTTATAGTTTCAATTACACAATTTCACATATTCACAAGTTTACAATGACATTACACAATTTCACATTGGTGGGGTGGGGCGACGGGCCCGGGGGGCACAAGGGGTGGGGGGGAGGGGGGCTGGGTAGGGGGCTAGGTGGGGCAACAAGGGGCGAGAAGGGCTGGGTGGGGGGTGGGTGGGGCGACGGGGGGGGGGGTTGAAGGGGCTGGGTAGGGGGAAGGGGGCGAGGTGGGGGACGAGGGGGGCTGGGTGGGGGTGAGGGGGGGAAAGGGGCGAGGGGGATGGGTGGGGGGAAGGGGTGCTGGGTGGGGGGCCAGGGGGGGTTGGGTGGGGTGACAGGGGCAAGAGGTGCTGGGTGGAGGCGAGTGGGGGAAGGAGGGCGGGTGGGGGACAAGGGGGGCGAGGTGGGGTGCGAGGGCGGTTGGGTGGGGGTAAGGGGGTGTGTAGGGGGAAGGGGGACTAGGTGGGGGGCAAGGGGGATTGGGTGGGGCGATAGGGGCAATGGGGGTAAAGGGGGGCTGGGTGGGGCGACAGGGGCGAGGGGGGCTAGGTGGGGGGCGAGGTGGGGGGCGAGGGGGGGAAAGGGGTGGAGGGGGGGCAGGTGGGGCGAAGGGGGGTTAAGTGGGGTGAGGGGGGGTGGGTGGGGGGTGGGTGGGATGATTGGGCCAGGGGGTGTGGTGGGGGGCGAGGGGGGTTGGGTGGGGCAACGGCGGCAAGGAGGGATAGTCACATAGGGGGGCGGGGGGCGATGGTGAATGGGGAAGAGTAGAGACAGAAGGAAGGAGAAGCTGGCGGGGGGAAGAGGAAAGGAGATGGAGGGGGAGCTTATCGGGGGCGAGGAGGCGACGGCGACGACGGTAGAGAGTGATCTTGAAAGAGAGAAAGAGGGATTTTAAAGAGAGAAGGAGCACTTTTAGAGAGAGGGGGGTGTATTCGAATTGGAGATCTGGGCGTGCTTTTCAAAATTATAAAGGTGGAGTTGAATCTTCCACATGGAAGATAATTCAAAGTTCAAAAATTGATGATTCCACGATGGTTTATTAAGAAACAGTCGTGAAAGGCATATAACAACGTGCTTTCCATGACAGTTTCTCAGTAAACTATCGTGGAAGACTATTATAGCATTTTATAATGCTGTCAACTTCTACGATGGTTTACTAATGAACCGTCATGGAAGGTGTTTTACAGCATTAAGAATGTTGTTGGAGAGAGCCAGCCTTCCACGACGGTTTATTGAGAAACCGTTATGGAAGGTGTTATTAGACTTGGCTTCCACGACAGTTTACTGAGAAACCGTCATGGAAGGTCTTTTATAGTATTTACGGTGCTGTTAAAGAGAGGCTGCCTTCCACAACGGTTTCTTAGTAAACCATCGTGGAAGAATATAAAATGTACTTCCATGACGTTTTACTGAGAAACTATCGTGAAAGGCCTTTAACAACATTAGAAATGCTATTACAGAGAGCCTGCCTTCCACGACGGTTTCTTAGTAAATCGTCGTATAAAATTATTGCAACATTTTAAAATCCTGTAATTTCCATGACGGTTTATTGACAAACCGTCGTGGAATAATAGGGTGACTAATATATTTAGAAGTATTTACACAAAAATGTCTATTTTTGAACATCCCTTTTAAAATATAAACACTTTTAAATTTATTTACAAATTTGCACAAATTTTGAATTTCACTCTCTTTCTTTTCTACGTTTACCCTTCTTAATGTTTCTAATATCTAGGGCTATTACTTTTTTTATTAAAAAAATTTAGTAGTCAAAGTAGATTTATCGTTTTAATAATAATAACATTTTTATTATAATGGGCAAAAGTTATGGAAATAAATTTAGGATTGGCTCTAATCAATTAGACCCTTATTAGGAAACTATATGGATACTTTAATATTATTTGCTTGGTGAAAAAGAGTAACAAAAAAACATAGTCCTCCACTGGGGACTGTGTTTTTAAAACTATTTGTATCTAATAATCTTCCACGACGGTTTCTTAATAAACTATCGTGGAAAGTTTCTTCCATGACAGTTTATTTACAAACCATCATAAAAAATTAGTATAATTACCACTACCATATGTTTTTCTCTTCTGCTTAGGATAGCTAACCCGTGTGTTAAGCATTTAATGGCCCAGAATGTATACTTTTTCTCTACATTCATCACAAAATGATAGATACCCCAAACCCTTAAAAAAAGATGAAGAATGCAAGAAATTAAAGAAATATTTTAAAATAAATTAACATAAAATTGGTTTATAGATGCTCATTTCTTTCTCTTCTTTTTCATTAGTTCCTCAATACATATCCATTCCACATCTTCACGAAGCAAGTGTGAAACATCATCTTTAAAATCATCTATCTTTTCAACCAGTGGCAATCCTTTGTGAATGAAGGGATGTTCATGCAATCCCTCGGCAACTTCTTCACTGTTGATAACTAGTCTTGGCTTCATTGGGACGACTAGAGACAACTCCATGTGTTAGGGATCCATGTTATAAAAACCTTGGATTGCTTGTGATGCCATAATGAAGGGATCATTCCTGTAACCTAATCTTCTAAAGTCAACCACCGTGATGCCATCATTATCATTCTTAACATAGTTGTTGTTGGCCCACTTGCACTTAAAAAGTGCTATGCGCAATCCCCTATAATCAAGTTCCTAAATATCTTCAATGAAACCAAAGTAGTTCATGGTCCCATATACCTGATTCTTGTCCTTGGCGGAGGCAATATGCACAGCCTTGGCATAGAGTCTCACACCGCTATTTTAGACAAGATGCTTCTTATCTCTTTTGCGAGTGTAGAAAGTGTAACCATTTATGGAATATGAAGTATACCTTGTAACTATCGACAATGGTCCTCTAGCTAGGTTCTTCAAGTCCAATGACATGCCTTCATCTTGTGATGTGGAGCACTTGTCATAGATGTGTACTCTAACCCACAACCGAAAGGTTCGATTGTGTTCATCTTGCAACCACTTCTCATTTCTTGCTCTTTTTGGGTTTGCTTTTTTTAATTCATTCATGTGCACCTCAATGAAAGGCTCCGCTTCATTAGCATTGTGCAAGACATAAAGACATGCTTGCTCCTACTCCTCTCGATTTACTGATGAAGGATTGCCAGTAGATCGTCCCCTAGCCTCAATGTTTATAGTCTTAGGCACCCCAATTACGTCCGCATTAGATAGGTATTCAGAGCAAAATTCAACCGATTTCTCAGCTATGTAACTTTTACAATACATCCCTCTGGCCTATTTCGATTCTTCACATAGCCTTTCAAAACCTTCATACATCTTTCAAATAGGTACATCTATCTCAAATACACCAGTTCGTATTCCTTAATTTCACGTACTAAGTGCACCATTAGATGAATTATGATGTCAAAAATGCCGATAGAAAATACTTCTCAAGCATGCATAAGGTTTGCACCAACTCTGATTATAGTGAATCTAGCATAAATGGATCAATTACCTTGGAGCATATTGAATTGAAGAACAAGCACAACTTGTTAATTGCAAATCTCACATCCTTTGTTAGAATTCCCTACAAAGCAAGTGGTAGTAATTGTTGCATCAACACATGACAATTGTGTATTTTCATGCCAATAAGTTTCAAAATTCTTCACCGACACCAACTTCTTAAAGTTTGAAGAATACCCGTCTGGCACTTTCAACGAAGCAAGCCATTCACAAAGCTTTCTCTTCTCCACTCTTGATAACACGTGCTTCGCCGAAGGTAAGTTAGTGCGGTTCCCTCTTTTCTCAAGAAACAAATTAGGCCTAATCTTCATTTCCATGAGATCCAACCGAGCTTTTTCACCATCCTTAGTCTTGTCCAGAATGTCAAGCAACGTGCCGACTATGGATTCACAAACATTTTTCTCAATATGCATAACGTCCAAGCAATGACGAACAAAAAGTGTCTTCCAGTATGGAAGATAAAAAAAGATTGATCATTTTTTTCCATAGTTCATTAATTGGTGGCTCGTCCTTACCTCGCTTTCTCTTCCTGAATACAACTCTTATATCTTTTACTATTTCAAATATTTGTTCACCCGTGAAAGGACGATGAGGGTCTCTTTCTTTGCTATTGCCATCAAAGGCTTTCTTTTGTTTGCAGTAATGATGATCTCTTGGCAACCATCTTTTATGACCAAGAAAAATAGTTTTCTCACCATTCTTTAACCGTTTGTGAGACATGTTCATCATGCAAATAGGACAACCATTAGAACTCTTCATCGAGTAACTAGATAAATTGCCATATGCAAGGAAGTTGTCAATTGTGGATATCAACATTGCACGAAGTGTGAATGTCTTTTCTCGATAAGCATCTCTAACTTCGACTCCATTTTCCCACAAGTTTTTTAGGTCATCATTTAACGGTGCCAAGTATACATCAATGTCATTGCCTGGTTGGTGAGGACCCAAAATCACTAAAGACAACATTAAAAACTTTTTCTTCATGCACATCTTTGGAGGGAGATTGTAGTTAACAAGTATTACAGGCCAACTACTATGCCTACTACTCATGTTACCACATGGGTTTATTCCATCCGTCGACAAAGTGAAATGTATATTTCTTGGATCCATTCTAAAGTCAAGATGATCGGCCTCAAAAATCTTGCATTTTGATGAATCTGCTGGGTGTCTAAGCATAACATTGTCCACCCATTTATCATGATGCAATGTCAAATTCTTAGCATGTTTTGGGTTTCTGAATAAACACCTCAAACGTGGTACCAGTGGGATGTACCATAACACTTTCTTTGGCACTCCATTCTTATTGCCTTTTGGTTCCTTTCGTTTTTTTCACCTTGCTTGTTGACAAACCGGACAATAATTCTCGTCCTCATACTCATTCCTATATAGAACACAATCATTTTTACAAGCATGAATTTTCTCATAATCCATTCCCAAAGTGCTCAAAGTCTTCTTAGCCTCATACATACTAGTTGGTAATTTATTACCCTCTGGTAGAAGCCTTCCTGAAAATTTCAAAAGCTTTGTGAAACTAGAATTTGACCACCCACCCAATGCTTTTAAATTCCTTAATCCAACTAAAGTGGACAATTTGGTGAAATTGGTACACCCCTCATACATGGGTGTCTTGGTATCATTCATCATTGTCTCAAATACATCCGAATAGTGCACGAAGTGTTCTTCCAAATCATTGACCATGTCAACTATATTGTCGTGATCATCCATATTATCCTCCACAATATATTCCTTCCCTTTACTTTCTAAAGTTGGATTACTGAAATTAGAATTGCCATGGAAATGCCACGTTTGATAACTACTTATAATTCCATTTTGGAATAAATGTCTTCTAACAATTGGAATTGGATGCAATCTATGGTTTCTACACTGAACACAAGGACACCGAATTTTATCACCATTGACATGCCTTTTGGCAAAATCCAAGAACTCTTCCACACCATCCACATATTCTTTAGACAATTGAAAATCCCACATCCTATTTTCTATCCATTTTGCAAGTCCTAAATTGAAATAATAAATAGCAAATATTCAATTAAAATGAATTTCACAAATTATATACATATACCCACCATATATATTCGATCTAATCTTAAAATTAAACAAAAAATAACCCATCATAAAATAAATTACGCATACCTATTATAAAACAAATAAAGCAAACCCATGATCCACAACACAATAATCATAGAATAAACAACAAAATTAGCGACAATTTTTCAATTTTGGATTAATTAAACAACAAAATCAACAACAATTTAACAATTTCTAACAAAAAACATACAATTCGAATGAGATTAAGAAGTCTCGAAGTAGAGAGGGACGGCGACAGCTGTTTCAGAAGGCTTTGTGTTCGTTCTTGAGAGGTAAGTTTCTGATTTGTGTCTAATTGTCGAGATGGAAAGGGGTTTTTAAGTGAGATACTACGACGGTTTCTTTGAGAAACCGTCGTGGTAAGTGCAGGAGCTACCGCGATGGTTTTTTTAAAAAACCATCCTGGTAAAAAAACCGTCTTGGTACCTTTACTTACCACGATGGTTTTTTAAAAAACCATTGTGGTAGCTCCTGTACTTACCATGACGGTTTTCATGTTTGCGGGCATAATTCGCAGTGTTTTTTCCCCTTATCATGATGGTTTTTGAGAAACGGTCATTAAATGAAGGTCGTATAATCTCGAATTTTTTGTAGTGCAAGGAAATAAAAACATAGTTTATAAACTTTAAAAAATAAAAACATAGTTTATAAACTTTAAATTCTTTTCTTGGCGTTCTTCCATTTTCAATCCATCATCCTTTGTCTACATGCCCGTCCTTGCCCTCCACCAAATCCATAGTTTTCTTACCTCTATCTGCAACATGATAAAAAACTAAATAAGCAAAAGCTTAGTAAGTACACTTCCTATCTCACAACATAAAACATTTTATGAACATCTTTATGCAACATCATTTTCATAATCATCATTAACATAATAGTGCATTTGGCAAAGTTTCATATAGAATATATCTTTCATTAACATTATCCATATTAAAACTTCATTCATTTTATCTTTAGGGCCTAAGTGTTGCAACATTATCATCATCGTAGGTACACCGTCATGAGAGGAGAGGAGTAATTAATCCCAAACCAAACATGACAAGTCCAACTTTGGACATCATAAACATTGACATAGACATAGGGTGTGCAACACTTAATTAAGTGATACATATATATAGATATACTTTTAACATACCTCGTCATTGAAACATTCGTTAAACATTCTTGTTGCAACAAGAGTTTTTATGAGAAAACAATATGTAAAAACAAACTTAAAAATTATCATAAAACATGTTCTCAAAACTTTTTCGTAAACTTTCATTATGTTGTAGTTGAGAATATACTTACTTGACTCGTTTACTAAACCTTATCTTAGATGACGTTGCCGCGGTCTTAATTTGCTCACTTCTTGGAGTGTTCATGTCATACATCCATATACAAATAAAAATTAATTTTCATTTTCATGAAATCATCCAATACCATATGACATCATTCATACTTCCATCTCAAGAAATACTAATACAAAAAATATATTTTACGATCTTACAATATTCATGCAAAATCTGTGATATAACAACCTGCTTGACCCTTAAGGATACACAACTCAATTATTCACAATTCATACACAATTAAGGCATGAAACTTTGCAGGGACATAATTAACATATATATAACTTACCCTAATTTTTTCATTAGCCATAAAAATTCCATTAGACAAATTAAATAAGTCACACAATACACAACACAAAATCTGCTAGCAATAACAAAACATGATTAGCCCTTACAAACATTCATATAATAAATTATCTATATCATAAAATAATTCATAAAAATCCTACATGCAATAGACACCTAAAACTATAAATAAAAAAATTAGCTTTAAATAAATTCAAAACATGCATTAGAATTCAGAGATAAAATAAACTTTAAACACAATAAGCAGTTAGCAACACATGATCACCATTCTCAGATAATTAAAATAAAATCATTTTTTCCCTAAAATTTTTATGACAACTTATTAACATATAAACACAATGCCACAAAAAGTTTCATTGTCAAATAAATTCGTTTGGTCAGGATAAAGAGTCACATAAACTCTAGAATTCACTGAATTAATAGCCATAAAACCTAATCTTAAAGAAACCTCAATAGCACATAAATATTCATCGTATCACTATGAAATTTTCCAGTCCATCATTTAACATATACATGAATATTTCTACAAAATTTCATAAGAATCAACATTCGTTTGCCCTATGAACATAGACTGCATTTTTGTGCAACATTACCAATCAACAACAATTAAACCATGAGTGGTAGAGAATAAAAATTTAATATCTTAACATAGAAAATTGCAAATAGCGTGAAACTTTGAGGAACATCATATAACACATAATAAAAATCATATGAAAATTTCATAGAAAAAGGAAATTCGTAGACAGAGTTATGAAGCCAGAATTAAGGAGAAAATACCATTTCAGAAATAAACCTAGAGTGAATTTCTTACCTCAAAATGATTCTTCTCAAACTTTCTTTGAATTCGCCCAAGAGAAAACCCAATATTTCATTCAATTCTACATGGCAAAAATAAGGGAGAGAAGAAGTCGAAAACGTGGAGAAAAGAAAGAGAGTGCGTAAATTTTAGAGGGAGGGAGAGAAAGTGATATAGAGAGAGAGAGAGCAATATGCGTGAATGAAAAAAATGCTAGAAGGTAGGTCAATAATCTCTGTGGCTATTTGGCTAAGTGGTGGGAACCACTGTTCCCACTACAAACTCAGTTATAACAGTGTAAAGCTCTCACATGCTACAGTAACAATACAAAAAAATTGCTATAGTATAAAGCTCTCACATGCTACAGTAAAAGTGGTTCTAAACAACAGTTCCCACCATCCTTCCAAACACCCTCAATTTGCAACAATTTTTTTTTAAAAAACGGAATGCATACACGTGGGGAATGAAGAGAAATAAGGGGAAAGTCAAATGATTTGCTTCACTTACCTGATTTAACCTTTTTCAAAATAGGAAACCTTATCATAATCCAATCATCATAAAAAAGGTCAATATTCCATCTCATAAAATAAGGAAAAAAAGGTAAAAAATAAGACAATCATGCAGAATATGTCATCCAATCATAATAATCATCAATGCCACAATTTTGAGAGATTGTCAGCTAATTACTCGTCAATAGTCTTCCGCCTACCGATTACTCATGATTGGTCTACCGAAGTTGTAAGATTGGCTTGTCGATGAAATCCAGCGGCCTGCCATTCTGAGAGAGACAATTCGGCCTACCTGAACTACCACATGCACTAAGTGTTAGACATGTATGCCCCAAGGAGTAAAAATATAATATGTTTTTAGAGACATTTTTATTAATAAAGAATTTATTTAATATTAATATACCCAATCCTGTCCTCTTTACATTCATATTTGTTGAATGTATGTTAAGCAAACAATAGTCTAAGACTGTCGGTCTAAACCTTTAAGAATTGGGCATCTGATGGATAGATTATGTAGAAGACACGATTCTTAAGGTGATAGTCTAAATCATAAGATCCGCAGCCGAGGGAATAAAGTTGGGTGCTTTATTCATGTAAAGATTGTTATGTTGTCTATATCCCTATTGGAAGGTGGTCTGTCTTGGCCATCAGAGGTGGACTCAATAAATAGAAACATTGGTACATTGTCATAGGTGACGATGTGTTGGATCGAGACATAAAGTGAATTGATTTGGATTAATTATTCTGTCTCGATAAATCGATTCACTTTAGACAATCATTTGTATTGTATCTTAATCCTGAAATGAATAGTGGGCCCATTGTCTTGACTTGTGTCTTTTGATGTACCAAAAGGTGACACCCATATTTTACTAGTAGTATGCATGTCGGTACATTGGAGGCATGACTCTTGATAGCGTAGACCTTTTATTCATAGATATGGAATCCATAGCTCCTCTTTTGGAGTAGTGATATCCTCTTATATGTGTTATCCTGTAATTGGAAAGCTGGAGCGCTCAACCATTTGGATACATAGGTGTAACCAAATAGCATACTGTCTTTGGATGGTAGGTTTTCTAATCGTGAGATAATGGAACATAAGATAAAAATAATTAGGAAGGTAAGACCGAACTTGTCCTTAAACTGGTTATGGATAATCCTATGGGGATATGATACACTATGATATGTCATGGAGACTTAGCTATACGGGCTTTGTAATTCTATATAGTTCAAAAGTGCAGCTTCAAGCTTTTAGTGGAGTAGCGTTGGAGTTGATAATTATGAAATATATATCTAGGATATTGGGTTTTATAATTATCGAGAGCTTGAACTATATGGGTCCATTTAGTGCCTTTTGCTAGCTCACAAAATCCTATAACGATACGGCGTGTTTCTCCAATAATTGGTGACTTATGTCAGATTTATCATATTGGCTAAAATTTGGAAGAATCAAATAATTCATGTCTGTTTATCGATTGAATTAATTTTGTAACAAAATTGATTCAAGATAAACTTGTTGAATTATCGAGGTCAAATAATTCATGTCTGTTTATCGATTGGATTAATTTTAAATTAATTCAAGATAAACTTGTTGAATTATCAGGAATTCATTTATTTTCCTAGAGATTATCTAGAAAAGTTTTTTTAATTTGATAACTTCTCTATTGGGTTATTTGAATTAAAATTGAGACTTTATCCTATAGAATCTTGGGTGGAAAATAAAAGATTCGTTGAGATTTTTATCGGCAGTTTGGCATGCCGATACTCAGGTTCGGCCTATCGGTTAGACAAATTGGCATGCCGTCCACGCGATAAAAAGATCACGCATTTTCACTCGGATTTCATTAGATGTTGATTCGAATTTGATTCTAATTTGAATTTTGATACATTATCTGATAAGGACTGACTCTTGTACCCAACCTCTATAAAAGGGGAGTGAGTCTCATTATTATTTAGATCAATTGAGAGATTAGGAGTGAAACTCTGACAGTAAGATTCTGAAACTCCATAAGAGCTCTTATTCACAAATCATTAACACTAGCTTTAGGTTCTCTCAATTGGTTGGAAGGAGAATCGCCTGGTGGAAGAGCTGTACATGTGAGCCCATACTCATTTCGATTGTGGATAGAGAATAGCAAAGAAGACTAGTTGTTTGAGTCTCTTTTGGAATGTTTCTTCTCTTCACGGATTGCAGGAGTTCTTCCACATTCAAAGGTTAATAAGGACTAGTTTATTTATGCATATAGTGTGTTAAACTTGTGTTTTAGAAAATACTCTGATATAAAAATTTTAAAATTCTGCTGCGTACTATTTTTTCAACACTAAGATACGACAAAACATTAAATATCTATCATGTATTTATTATAAATGACATGAACACCTTGAGCACATCAATTCCAGGTGACCATCATCTGTTATCATACTCAAAATAAAATGATCAGTAACATTATTTCATAAAGAAAATAGTTAACGTCGTTAAATATCTAACATTAACCATTACATGAAAAATGGCGGGTGTCACATTGGCTCACAAACAAAGAGCGCACATTACGCTCGTTAAAAAGGCCCATGATAGTTTTTGGATAAACATCTAAACCATAGGCCACAACAATATAGCACAAAAGCCACATGCATTAAAAAAAGTAACATCGCATAGAGCAAGCTCTTACAGAAAAGACACATTGGACCAAACCAGAAGATGGGACCTATTTTAAACCACTAAATTATGATTCAAACTAGATTTTTTCTTAAGAAAGATATTTTTAAAATATGTGATGTTTTGCAAATGACATGTTTATAAATTAATAAAGTGAATTTTTCATTATACTTGTATGCATTTGTATGAATATTTTATGAATATTATTAAATTTATATAATTATCAATGTGGTCTTAAATATTACATATAAGTGTTATATATAGGAGAATAATATTTAAGAATGGTAATTAAAAGGGTCAAAAATATATAATAAATTATTTATAATTGTCAATTAAAGTATAAAAATATTTAATTGAGCATTATTAATGTAGGTTATTTTTATTAAAAATGAAATGGCCTTATCAAACCGCTAATATAGTAAGTCATTAAATTAGTGCATTGTACATAATGAGGCTAAGTAGAACCAGGAGATGATGTGATAAACAACTAAATAATTTCAGTTAAAATATAGCAAGGTATAACTACATCAACTGATGGTTATATATAAAATAATCTTAATCCCAAGTTATTAGCATATTTCTATTTATGGAATTATGCATTTTGATTTACTCTAAAAAGATTTGAGAATCTAATCTTATCCTTTGTACTTTGGAGGCATAATGAAGTAAGTAGCTAGGAGAATCTAATCTTATTCTTTGTATTTTGGAGGCGTAGTGAAGTAAGTAGCTAGGAATGTTAATATTATTAGATAGAATCTATTTCTTCTTTAAGGAAAGGTAGACAAATAATTCTCGTGAGTGGTAATTTGGGTCTTGAATAATATCAGTACTAAATTCATGATTAAGCTAATGAATTACTATTCATTAGAGAATCTCAAGGATAAAGAAGCAACTAGAGAGGTTAATATATTTTACCTAACTTTAATTATAAATTATTTATAAATGATTCAATTTATATGTAATGACTTTAATGACCTTCACTTCCACTTAGTATGATATTGTCTACTTTGGGTTATACCCTTGGGAGATGTGTCCTCACTTATAAAACATTAGTTATGACCATTCCTAAGTGATGTAAGACTACTCAACCTACTCTTTCTTGGCCCTTTGCCTCAAGCGATTTATGATTGTCATAATCATCCCACCTTTAGGTACCCAACGTGGCCACACTTTTGATTGGGCATCCTTGTTGTTCACACTTCCAGCTAGGCCATAGCTCTGATACCATCTATAGTGACTTGCACCTCCACTTAACATGACATGGTTTGTTTTGAGCCTAATCCTGCATGGTTTTGATCTTGGGTTTCACCCCAAAAGGTCTCATACAATTGGGAAGTGATGTTTTTGCTTATGAAACATTACATATTACTATGGGTGAATAAAAAACCTGACAACATAACAAACCCAATTAACTTTTCCAACCTAACCAAAGATAACCCGAGTCTGATGAATTCAAAGAGAAATTCAACTCCACCCAACCCAATTTGAAGTTTCATTGGGTGGGCTCGGCTTAGGATTTTCCTAACCCATTCTAACTCGAACCCACCTAATCTATATTTATGGGTGTGTGTATATACATTTATAATATTAGATTTATATGTATAATTTTGATATATAGATTACAAACATAAAGTTGAAAAATACATTTTGACATGTATTATTTTTAGCATCCGTGTATTACTTTGGTTCTTCTTACTTTTAATTTCTTTGATTGATGCTCTTGCTTGCATCCGTGAGAAGTTGAAAAATGTATTTTCACAAAAAGTAAACGTATATTATATGTTTTATATTTATATTAATAAACGGAAGCTTATTACATTTTATGTCATGTGATGGATTTTGCGTTACAAATATAGAGATGTTTGAGTTAAAATGCTTCAAATTGAAAATTGACAATCATCCACTATATTGGTTAATGTTTCTTTGTATTTTTATTATATTGGATTCTATTATACTTTATTTGTTAGTTTATGACTTAATGTATTTAATTTGAATTTGTGCTTTGGAGTTTTTAACTTACTGAGGCAATTTTAGACCTATCTTATGAATTTTAGCTTTTTTATTCAAATTGGATTAAATTATGAGTTTTGATTTTTTTTCCTTTTTATATTACTCAACTCGACCAACCCACTCAACCAATACAAACTTTAATTGGGTGGGTTGGTTTTGAACTTTGAGTTGATTGGGAATATTTTCCAAAAACCCACCCAACCCACCCAATGTTCACCCTACATATGACCATGCTTAAACAATGTGGCACCATACAACTCACGTTGTCTTGGCTATCTTGCCTTAAGGCATTGATGACTATCACAATGACTACATCAAATGGACAATTCTAGAATATGAGTAACTAAATCTATAATTTCAAGAGTGTAATTTCAAGTTTTTAATTAAGTAACATTAGAATTCATAAAAGAATAATATGTTAATTAAAGAGTTTAATTAATATATTAGTTTTATTAGAGCTTGAAATTATGGGTCTATTAGTCCCCCTACCATCCTTATAAAATCTATTTAGACAAGTGAAATTATTGGTTCAATTAATTAATTTTGGATTCTGGAATTCTATATTAAATATCAAGCAAAATAAATTAACTATGAATCAATTTATTATAATTAAATGATAAGATTATTTAATAATAATGAATAATAATTAATTTTAAAAGACACATAGTGGGTGGAACGGACCCACTGTGTGTGGCGCATATAGGCATTGGAAAAGGTATCCTATGCAGTCTAAGACTTGTTCACTAACTTTCTATTTCTAGAAGTTTCAAATTTTGATAAATGTGATTTTTTAAAAAAAAATTGGAAATTTGAATTATGGATGCAAATTAGATTGAGTAACAAGTGGTATTTTTCTCTCTCCTGATCGGAGATTGGTGCCACACACATGGATACTATATATGTGCGCGGCGTTTGCTATAGATAAGGAAAAGAGAAACTTATCTCATTTATTTTAATTAAATATTGTGTGATATTTAAAATTAAAATAAAGGAAGCTTTTAAAATTAAGTGAGTCTCTCATTCTCTATAAATAAAGACATTCTCTACTCATCCTACGCATAATTGAGAGACTTGATTAAACTAAAAAAACTCTACTAAAGAACCTAAAGTAGGCATGTAGAGAGAGAAAGTGAGAAAAGAAGTGCTCTTCATTTCTAGTCCTGTTTTGCTTATGTGTTGAAATTAGAGGGAGACTAAAAGTTACTATAGTGATTGAGGATTATACGAGGAAGATGGTAGTTTCATATGAAGAACATGTTTCCTGGTAGACAATTTGCAACCTTATCACTTCAATCGAGTAAGTGTAAATTATACATGTGTTTATCAAGCAATAAATCAATATACTCTATAGTGTTATTTTACAAAAAGTTTTATGAAAGTTTTTGTTATATATTCACCATATTTTTGCATATTTTTTTCTAAAATTGTTTTATAAAACCAATAGCTTTATTACAGTAATTTTTCTCATAAAATTTAAATTCCAAACCAACTTTGATTCAAATCTTCGTTTAGACTCTGTTCTCAAACGACCTATATATAGTTGTGAATATATATATATAATTATACACACACGTGTAATTATAGGCATAATCTGGAGATTATGTTATATTAAACCCAAACCTTAACCCTAACTTACTACATAAAGTACAATTTAAATCTCTCACCTTAAAATCTGAGAAAAAAATAACAAAAAAGAAATTGTTATATTTTCCATGTATCAAAAGAAAAAACCCTATTATTTGAATCTTGTTTCAATAGGACAAGTTATGCAATTATGAACTAGTTGTATACTAATTATTGCTCATATAATTTAGGAGCAATGAGGGAAATAAGCCAAACTAATAGAAGAAAAAAAGTTAGCCAAAGTTTAGGAAAGGTTGGCCAATTGGTCATTTAAGTGTAAATTTAGATTTACCAAGTAACTTATTGGTTAAAATACCCCTAAATCCAAAACCTAATACTCAAACCAATCTCTCTTCCTTTCCCTTCTAGTAGCGGTTTGTCTCTTTCCCTATCTCTTTGAAAACATTCATCCTCATCGTCATCATCGATAAGCCAAGTGACGCAATGATCATCATGGACAAGCATGATTTGGAGATCTCCTTAAGCTTCTTCTCTTGCTCGCATATGTTTGGAATATAGTAGAAATTGAGTTAAGGAACAAAGAGGAGGGCATTTAGATGTCCCATGCACATCCGTAGGTGCTGTAGTGCTAAAGCAAGTGCCATAACGTGACTTTATGTGAGCAACAGCTTGTTGCCAAAAGCACCAACAATGCAACATTGGCCAATTAGTCTTGTAGCTCCATGACGAATTAGGCCAACATGTGCTGGCAAAACAACTAGGGCCACAATGCTAGTTAAGTAGCGCTATACTGTTGCAGTGAAAAATACCAGCACCACCTAGCACCGCAGCACTATATCGAGCAGCCCTTCGTATTTAGACACGTTTTCATGTAGATTTCAAGCCCAAAATTCTCTCTATTCGAATTCCAACCAATTTTACCTATTATTTTAAACCCTACACCCAATATCAGGAGAGAAAAATTTGAATGATGTCTCCATATGTTAGTTATATTATGGGTGTGGTTTTACACTTTTATCACTCATATGTGCTGAGATATAATTCTTTAAGTGTTTGAAGCTCAAACTTATTGCCTTTATGATTCTTAACTCTAAGCGCATGTTTGTGACTCAAAATTGTTTGATTTCACTAAGAATGGTGCTGGATGGTGCAGTAATGTAATGGATGGTATTTTGAACACGTATAATAATTTCATGTATTGCATGAGCGATTGATATAAACACTTCAAAGGGTGAACATACCAAGAATCATAGCTATATCACCCAAGTGAAGGTTTAGTAAGTTAGCAAGTCAAGTAAGCACATTATCACCTGCAAAATGATAAAAGTTTTTGAAAAAGTGTTGAGAATATGTTTTAGAATAATTTTAAATTTGCATTTACATGTTATTTTTTAATGAAATTCTTGTTGCAATGAGAATGTTTGACATGCATTATGGCGAGATTTGTGAAAACTATATCTATATATATGTATCACTTAAATTGCACATCCTATGTTTATGTTTATAAAGTCCTACTAGGTGAACTTGTCATGTTTGGTTTGGAATTAACTACCTTATTGCCAATGATGTTAATGGTGCAATGCTTAGGTCCCTAAAGATAAAGTGAACAATGTTTTAATATGAAAGTTTAAAGAAAGATATATTATATATGTAATTGTGTACCTCATGCAAATTACGATGTTATATTATGATTTTCATAAAAGTTCAAGTTTTGTTTTATGAGATAACAAAGTGTACTTACTAAGTTTATGCTTATTTAGTTTGACGTCATGTTTGACAAATTAAGGGGCAAGTTGAGTAGGATGGAGGACGGTGTCGGGTATGTGTCCAAGTAGTGCCAGATTGAAAATGGATCATGAAAAGAATTTAAAACTCAAGCAATAACTAATTTATTAAGTTTCATAGTTTCATTGGTTTAAGACTTATTTTATTTTTATTTTCCTTTGGACTTATACTTGCTTTTAGACTGTTTTACACTCCTGGATGTTTGGTTGCATAAAAACTTTGCTATGCTTCTTTCATTACGATGTGTTTATACTTATTGGATATTTAAGTATCTCTTGGAGGGGTCAAAGAATATTTAAAGTTTTTGTATGAGCTCATATTTTGTTGAGTGTTTGTATTTGTAAGCCAACTATTTTTGTAGGTGCTCGGTCAGCCGAATGCCTTTGGTATTCCATTGGGCCAATTGAGAAGGATAAAGTAAACCTGGTAGGAGTGTTTTTTTTTAATGGTTGTTTTCCGAAGATAAATGTATATATCTTATTGTTTGATTTGAACTAATTATCAGTAATTGAAAAAAAAATGATTCATGTGACGTCTGTAAGGGGAAGTTACATGAACATCTGCAATGACTAAAGCTTATGGTGCTTGTGAGACCAGACTATAAACAAATCAATGACATTAATTGTATTTGACTCCATGACTAAATCCTTAAAACCTCCATCAACCACAAAACAAACCCGCTTCCTGATCGCAAGGCATTCTCCCACATGAGGACTATATTTCCCTAGTATAAATATAGCAGCTGTTAGATGTGCATACCTAAAGGAGTAAAAATGTAATATGTTTTTGGAGGCATTTTTATCAATAAAGAATTCATTCATAATTTAGATACCAAATCTTGTCCTCTTTATGTTCATATTTGTTGAATTTATGTTAACCAAACAATAGTCTGAGGCTGTCAGTCTAAACCTTTAAGAATTGGGCATATGATGGACAGATTATGTGAAAGACACGATTCTTAAGGTGACGGTCTAAATCATAAGATCCAGCAATCAAGGGAATAAAGTTGGGTGCTTTATTCATATAAAGATTGTTATGTTGTCTATATCCCTATTGGAAGATGGTTTGTCTTAGCCATCGAATGTGGACTCCACGAGTAGAAACATTGGCACATTGTCATAGGTGACAATGTGTTGGATCAGGACATAAAGTCAATTGATTTGGAGTAATAATTTGTCTCAGCAAATCGATTCACTTTAGACAATTATTTGTATTGTATCTTAATCTTGAGATGAATAGTGGGCCCGTTGTCTTGACTTGTGTCTTTTGATGTACCAAAGGGTGACACCCACATTTAATAGTGTTACGCATGTCGGTAAATTGGAGGCATGACTCTAGATAGTGTAGACCTGTTATTCATAGATATGGAATCCATGGCTCCTCTTTAGGAGTAGTGATATCCTCTTATATGCGTTATCCTATAATTGGAAAACTGGAGTGCTCAACTATTTGGATACATAGGTGCAACAGATGGTATACTTATTTGGATGGTAAGTTTTTTGATGGTGAGATAATGGAACGTAAGATAAAAATAATCGGGAAGGAAAGACAAAACTTGTCCTTAAGCCAATTTTGGATAATCCTTTGGGGATACGATACACTATGATATATCATGGAGACTTAGCTATACGGGCTTCATAATTCTATATAGTTCGAGAGTGCAGCTCTAAGCTTTCAGTGAAGTAGCATTGGAGTTAATAATTATGAAATGTATATTTGGGATATTAAGTTTCATTATTATCAGAAGCTTGAATTATATAGGTCCATCAGGTCCTCTTTGCTACCGCACAAAAATCCTGTAACGATACGGCGTGCTTTTCTAATAATTAGTGACTTATGTCAAATATATCAGATTGGTTAAAATTTGGTAAAATCAGATAATTCATGTCTGTTTATCGGTTGAATTAATTTTGTGATAAAATTAATTTAAGATAAACTTGTTGAATTATTGGGATAAGATAATTCATGTCTATTTATTGGTTAGATTAATTTTGAATTAATTCAAGTTAAACTTGTTGAATTACTAAGAATATTTATTTTCCTAGAGATTTTTTAGATATGACTGTTTTAATTAGATAACTTCTCTATTAGGTTATTTGAATTAAAATTGAGGCCTTATCCCAAGAATCTTGGGTGGAAAATAAAGATTCACAGGGATCTTTTATCGGAGGTTCCGTAGGCTAATCTTTAAGTTCAACCTGCCGATGGAGTAGGTTCGACAGGTCGATCTGCCAGTTCGGCTTGCCGATTGACGATAAAAGGATCACGTATTTCCATGTTTCTGATTTGATTTCGATTTGAATTTTTAAGGCCTTATCTGATAAGGACTGACCCTAGACCCAACCTCTATAAATAGGGAGCGAGTCTCATAAGTTATTTAGATCAATTGAGAGATTAAGAGTGAAACTCTACTGGTGAGACTTTGAAAACTCCCTGAGAGCTCTTGCTTCACAAATCACGAACACTAGCTTTGGGTTCTCTCATTTGGTTGGAAGGAGAGTCGCCTGGTGGAAGAGCTGTACGTGTGAGCCCACACTCACTCCGATCGTGGATAGAGAATAGCAAAGAAAACTAGTTGTTTGAGACTCTTCTGGAGCGTTTCTTCTCTTCACGGATTGCGAGCATTCTTCAGCATTCAAAGGTTAGTAAGATCTAGTTAATTTATGCATATAGTGTGTCAAACTTGTGTTTTGAAAAATACTCTGATATAAAAATTTTAAAATTCTGCTCCGTATTATTTTTCCAACAATTGGTATAAGAGCCATGGTTTTTACGTAAATTTGCGAGTTTGTGATCATGCTATATGAATAAATTATGTGATCTTGATCTCTCATATGCTTGAATTTAATTTTATAGAGAGTTGGCACTCTAGGTTTCTATATATTTTTATATGATGTCATGGATTATATGGTGAATGTTTATTAATTAATTATGGTTGATTAAATTATTATTTAACTATTAATTAATTAATTAATTATATCGGTTATGGTTCTTTAGAGGTTAGAATGTATATATAGGTTTTTCATGTAATTAGATGGCGGATATCATCTCTGTTTAGGAATTATTATTTAATTTTAAATTTGCAAGACTTTTGCAATTAAATAATCATTTAAAGAAGACAAGTCTAGAAGATGGATGATAGAGTTCCCAGGTATTTCCTAGGTCTCTCATTTTGTTTTTGAATTGTTGAAAATAAAATTGATAAATTGCATTCAAAATTGTATTTTCTAAAAAGGGTGGATTTTGCTCGGTCGGCATGTCAAACCCTCCAGTTCGACAGGCTAATGGTCGCAAGATCGGCAGGCCAAACGTGAGGTTCGGTAGGCCATTAGTGGGGCAGAAATCAGGCGGCCGAACTATCATGACCAGCAAGCAGACCTAAAAAGATCGGTAGTCAGTGGGTCATGACCGACAAGCCGATCATCCATATGGGTTTGCCGGTAGGGAGCTAGAAAATTTTCCAAAAAAAGTACAGTTTTTCAATGCAGTTTTAATTTTATTTTTGGATATGACCAGAAATATGGAGTATTCGATCTATGCGGGATTGAAGACTTGAAGATGGGCATTACATGAAGAAGGATACAGCTTAAGGGTTCAAGGATGAAGAATCGATAATATATTTCAATTATTCTCCTGTAATCTTTATTTTCTATTCTTTAGGGTGGAACCATAATATTACAGTTATTTATTATTATTTTGCTTGTAGCTTTACTGGATTGCTTTGCTTGTCTGCATTATAATATGATTTGCCATGTATATTAATAGCATGTTATATCGAATAGGGAGTGCCACTCATATTAAAATTGTTCATGCATGTCTTTTAAAATAAAACCTTGATTTCAAAAGATTGTGTGGGAGAAGGTTTTCAAAGAGAGGACCTAAGGCCTCCATTGTTGGTCCATAGGAAGAACATGGTGGTTCTGACCCCTAGGTAGGGACTTCATCATGTACTAGGTTGGATCTTTGAGAGGATAAGGTATTTTAGAATGATTTATGGTTACACACCTAGGTGGTGATTATAAATCATGGATAAAATATTGAAACGATGGTTATACACTCATGTTAATTTTATTATTAACCTCCCTTATGAGCTTTGTTAATAAAATTAATAGCCAAATAAACAATTATTAATATATGCTGGATCATACGGGTCCTGGATGACATATACTAATTAGGCGGGGATCCGTGTTCCTGATTGAATTTGACATGACTCCCCTAGGAGCTTGTTGAATTCTGAGTTTTGCATTATCGTTGTAAGGTTGTGATATTTTCGAAGTTTTGACACATAAACACATTTGTATCTTTTTACATGATTGTGTTATCTTACTAAATTATTATGCTATGTTTGCTTATGTTTAGTATATGATTCTTTATTGTAGATTAAAAATGTCTAAAACCTCTTTATCTTCGATACTTGACAAAAAACCAATTAATTGGAGGGAATTATAATGATTGGAAACGAAACCTAGATATCGTTTTCTCTTTTGAGAAACTGAAATTTATGCTAACAATCCCTTGCCCTCCCGAGCCTACGGGAGATTCCACCAACAATCAATTCGAAGCATATGATTGTTGGAAAGATACAAATGATCAGGCCCGTTACTACGTTATGGCCAGTATGAACAATGTGCTACAGGCTCAACATTAGGATTATGAGACTGCTAAGTAGATCTTGGATAATCTGGAAGACATATTTGGAGGCCAGGCCTTAACAAAGTGGCAAGGGGTGATTCAAAAACTCTTAAACCATAAGCAAAGACCGAGGACATCTGTAAAGGGCACATAATGTTGGTCATAGGTTACCTCATTGAGGCACAAACCAATGGAGGCGATATCGATGCTGAAGCTCAGATGACTATGGTTTTTGAGACTCTATCAAAGGAATTTATTCCATTTAGAGCTACTTTTAATTTAAGCAATAGGCGAGATATGACCTTAACAGAATTAATGAAATAGTTATAGGAGTTTGAACTGCTGATTACGGAGTCTCTTGCTGGTGGCGAGGCCAATTGGCGCCTGCTTTTGGTTCCAATCCCAATTCTGGGAATGGAAAGAAGCAAAGGGCTAAGAATGGGAAGTCTTCTATTCTTGCTAACAACAAGAGCAAGAAGAAGAACCCAAAGAGGCTTAAGTGCTTCTTCTATAGGAAGGTCGATCACATCAAGAAGCATTGCAAGGACTTCCTTTCCAAAGGAGGTAGGTGTGATCTTTTGTATTTAAAAACTTGTTTGGTTGAGGAATTTAGTGACATTTGAGTCATAGATTCCGGTGCAACTAATCATGTTTGTGTTTCTCTGCAGGGGTTCAAAAAAATGAGAAGTTTGTTGTGTGAAGACTTCACGCTTCGGATGGGTGATGGATCCTTGGTCTTAGCGGAAGCAGTGGGAGACGTCCATCTTTATTTTGATAATTATCGGAATTTAATTTTGCGAGATTGCTTTTATGTTCCTAAATTTAAAAGGAATTTAATTTTTATAGCTTGTTTATTTAAAGACTCCTATTTGGTTTCTTTTAATAATAAAGTGATGATTCGTAAAAACAAATCTTTTATCTGTTTTGGATGGATGCAAAACAATCTATATTTTAGCAAACTGAAGATGGACTTACTGCTTACTTCTGAGATGAAGGATAATAACTTTAAAAGATCTAAAACTTCTCACTCTAATGAGACTTATCTTTGGCATTTACGCCTTGGTCATATTAACCTGAATAGGATTCAAAGGTTGCTAAGGGATGGACATTTAAGTCAGTTAAAGTTAGAATCTATATCTTAATGTGAATCTTGATTAGAGGGTAAAATGACCAAAAGACCATTCAAGTCTAAGGGCAATAGGGCCGAAGGGTTTCTAGAACTTGTGCATAGTGATGTTTGCGGACCGATGAACATCCGAGTACGAGGATAGTATGAGTACTTCATCACGTTTATTGACGATTACTCAAGGTATGGGTATGTATACTTAATGCACCACAAAAGCAAAACTTTGACAAGTTCATGGAATTTCGGGCTAAAGTGGAAAAACAATTGGGTAGACCCATAAAGGCACTTTGATTTGATCGAGATGGAGAATACCTTTTTGATGAGTTCTTGGGACACTTATTAGAGAATGAGATTTTATCCCATTTGACTACACCGGGTACTCCGCAGTAGAATGGCATAGCAGAGGGAAGAAATTGGACTTTATTGGACACGGTCAAGTCCATAATGAGTTATTCATCATTGCCTTTGTCCTTTTGGAGATATACACTACAAATTGCATGTTATATTTTGAACAATGTGCCTTTAAAATCGGTCCCTAAAACTCCTCACGAGTTGTGAACAGGCAAGAAGATATCCTTAAACCATATTCACATATGGAGATGTCTGGCTCATGTCCTGTTTAGGGATGCAAATAAGTTGGAAGCACGTTCGAAAGTTTGTATGTTTGTAGGATATCCAAAAGGGACTAAAGGGGGTTATTTCTATAACCCAAAGGAAAATAAAGTTGTGGTTTCAACTAATGCAGCTTCCCATGAGGAGAGTTACATGGACGACTTTAAACCTCGAAGCAAAGTAGTGCTTGAGGAGTTAAGGAGTGATCCAATTACTCTAGAGGTTTCAAATGAAACTGCTTCGATCACTATAGAAAAACCAAATGAACTCGAACAACAACCTAAAGGGGTTCAGCGTAGTGGGAGGATCGAGCATCAACCCGAGAGGTATATGTTCAATGGGGAGGCCTTCTTTGTAACGCCCCCTTTTTAAGGCCGTCACAAATGTTGTTACATTCATACATTCATACTTATTTAAACTTTAAACATAAACATAAATACAAAACTTATAAGATACATTTAATAGTAAACATAATTAAAACGTACATAACCAGGATCCATTCATGCATTTTTTTTTAGATAACATAACATTGCCTAATTTATTCTATATCATAATTATTTCAATTATACTTTAACTTAATCATAAACTTATTTTTATAATATAGATTTACCAAATTGTAATATCACAACTTATAAAAACATCACATCGTTTAAAACATCACATTATTTATAACTCATTTGCTCCCACAGTTCGGCAGGCCGAACTTGGGACTTCGGTAGGCCGGACATGATTGGCAGGCCGGAGTTCCTCAACCAGCAGGCCAGCAGAGGCTTTGCAAATCAGGTTTAAAAGCTCATCATCGTTCGACAGGCCGAAAACGTGATCGACAGGCCAAACTTTCAAACATCAGCAGGCCGACCCATGACGTTCGGCAGGCCGACTGAGCCAAAAATCCTTGCGAAAACTTAATTTGTAAAATAGATTTAACTTTTTGTGAAAATGCGGAAGATCAAAATTCTTTAAAATGATAAAATAAAATATAAAACCATAGTTCAAGTATTCTTAAAACTTAACATAAAAATGTGTTCAAAATATAAAACTTGATTTAAAACATAAAAACATTCTTCTTGGCGTTCTTCTGGTTACAATTCATCGCGCTTAATGCTCACACGCCTTCCCATGTCCTCCACCTAGTCCATAATTTTCTTACCCTTATCTGCAATGACATAAAACTTGATTAAGCTAAAGCTTAGTAAGTACATATAATTCTCACAATTTAAAACATTACATATACATCATCATCATCATTGTCATCATATCATAAAAGTGCTTTAAGCACAATTTCATAGAAACATATCTTTCATTATATTGACCATATTAAAAATTATTCCATTTTATCTTAAAGGCCCAAGTGTTGCACCCTGAACATCATTGTAGGCGCGTCGTCATGAGAGGAGAAGGGTAGCTAATCCCAAACCAAACATGACATCATAACATATCATTTCATAACATTGGTGTGCAACACTTATTAGGTGATACATATATACATAATTTTCATACTTTGAAACATGTCATCATCATACATGCATAACTTTAAATCATGATAATCTTTCATAAGAAATCCTTTAAGGAAAATAACCATAAAATCATCATAGATATCATTGTGAACATATCATCAAACCTTGTAAAACTTGTCATGTTACAGGTGAGAATGTACTTACCTTAACAGCTAGCTTCCTTAACCTTAATACGGTTTGGTGACGACGCCGCGGTCTCGATGTGCTCGTTCCGTTGAGTGTTCATGCCATTTATCTATTTAAAAATACAATAAAATTAATACTTATCATAAAACATCTATTCATATAACATTCATTCATATATATATTCATATATATATTTGTCTCATATTACAAACATAATTCATAGCCATAATTGTGAAAACATAAAATTATCATCACATAAACATGTTATCATGATTTTTTTCTTAAATCATAAAAATTACCTTAAGCATGTAAAAACAAACCATACATTTCTAAACATGAAATCAACCAACATTAATAATAATGTAGATGAATAATCTTTTGAAAACATTTTCTAATAATTTAAGATACATATATTTAATTTTAAAATTCATACAAACACCTTATTATCATGCATTTCAATGTCATAGAATTATTTCATCATCAATAAAAATCGTTTAAACATATATAACATTTTATAAGACGAAAATTCAAAAATAACATTGTTAAAACAGTTTTCTTGATGTAATCTCATAAAATTTCATAACATAAAATACACTCATCATACATTATACATGCACATTCTTGACAACTTTCATGAAAAACATCATTCATTTACCCCTTGAATAAACATTACATTTTTCATGCAACAAAGTTAAACAACAATATTTTACTGTGAGGGGTAGAAGATAGAAAATTCATAATTTATTATAGAAACATCGAATTGACTTGAAACTTGGGGAAGCATCACATAACACATACATGCATAACATATTAAAAAAATTCAGAACAAACTACAATACCTAGAGAAAGATATTGCAGACGAATTGAGGAGGAGAATTACTTTTCAAAAACTGAAAAACTGAGTTCTTACCTTAAAAACTTTCTTCTCAAAACCTTAGAATTCAACCAACGAAATTTTAATTTTTCTTTTAACTATTTGCAGAGAATTTTTGAGAGGAAGAAGAATGGAATTTGTGGAGAAGAGAAGAAGAAGAAGAAGGAGAAATGAATGAGAAACGAATGAGAAGAAATGTGAGAGGATGAGAGAAAAATGGAAAAAGAAAACATTAAAAATTTTTAGCGTTAAGTTAATGGCATAACGCACAAAGAAGGAGAGTCAAAACTCTTCATTAAGTCAGAAATTTTCTGACTCAAATGGTGCTGATTGGCATGAAGGAAGGAGAGCAAAGAAGGAAAGTCAAAACTATAGTCTCACTTACCATATTTTTGCCCTCTAAAAATAGGAAACCATTCAAAGTAATACCAATCAATGCAAAGTCAAACCTTTTATTTCCTTAACTGATAAAATTATCCCATTATTATGCCAATTAATAACCCATTTAACGTAATCATTTCAGCCATAAATTTTGAGAGATTTCTGCTTACTACTTGTCAGCTGTGTTCGGCCTGCCGATTCCCTACTTCGGCCTACTGGTTCTACCAAGTTCGGCCTGCCGAACTATCTTTAATTGCCATACATTAAAACATTCAATTCATCATTGCATCATAATTAAGCATACATTAAAATAATCATAAACACTTGAGCACAACGATTCCATGTGGCCGTCACACTTGAGCACAACGTTACTGTCAGTTAGTAACATTAAAATCATATATCATAACATATAATATAAATTATTTTCCTTAACATTATTACTAACTTAACGTGATCTGTTACATAAAAATAGGTGGGGGTTACAATTCTCCCCACCTTATAAAAGTTTCATACTCGAAACTTAGAATAATTGCGGATACATAGATCTCATGTTATCTTCTCGTTCCCATGTAGCTTCTTCAACTTGCTGATTTCACCATAACACCTTGACCAATGGAATTTCTTTTTTCCTCAAGGTTTTGTTTTTCCGATCGAGTATCTTCATTGGCTTTTCTTCATAACTTAAGTCTTCTCGTATCTCGATCACTTGTGGCTCAATCACATGTGTAGGGTCCGGGACATACTTCTTAAGCATGGGGACATGAAATACATCATGCATTGCGGACATTTCTGAAGGCAACTTCAGCTGATAAGCTACTTTGCCTATTCGCTTCATGATTTCAAATGGACCAATGAATCATGGACTTAACTTTCCTTTCTTCCCAAACCTCATAACTCCTTTCATTGGTGCAACTTTCAAAAACACATATTCACCCACAGCGAACTCTAAGGGTCTTCTTGTAACACCCGCCTATTTTATGTAACGCACCACGTTAAGTTAGTAACGTTGCTAAGGAATTTTATTAATAAATTACGTTATATGATAAGATATGTGATGTGCATGTTACTAACTTTTTATGTCAAGTTTTGTGACAGGTGACGACCGCATGGAATCGTTGTGCTCTAGTGTTCATGTGAAATTTTTAATGTATGTTTATTTATGATGCAATAATGTATGCATGTTTTATTGTATGGCATTTAAGGATAGTTCGGCAGGCCGAACTTTTAAGATCGACAGGCCGAACATCTTGCCTGAGATCGGTAGGCCGAAGAAACCCATCGGCAGGCCGAAGGGGAAAATCGGCAGGCCGAACACGGCTAACGGGCAGTCAGCAGAAATTTCTCCAAAATTATGGCTGAGTTAATTACGTTAATTGGATGATTTAATGTGATTAATTGGCCTAATAATGGAATGATTTTGTCAGTTAAGGAAATAAGGGGTTTGACTTTGCATTGATTTGTGTCAATTTAAATGGTTTCCCATTTTGAGAGGGCAAAATATGATAAGATGTGATGATTTGTTTGATTTCCTCTTTTCTCTCCTTCCTCCACGCCTCATGCCCCTCTTAACAGTCAGAAATTTTTGACTTAATGAAGAGTAATGACTCTTCATTATACACATTACGTTAGAAAAATTTTAACGCTCTTTCCTCAGATAATTTCTCTCTCTGTTCTGAGATGTTCTCTCTTTTTTTTTTCTCTTCCTCTTCTCTTCTCCACGAGTTCTTTTCTCTCTCTCTTTCAAAAAAAAAAAAATTTTGAGTATATTGAAAGAAAAGTCATATTTCGTTGATTGAAATCAAGGGGTTTTGAGAAGAAAGTCTTCTAAGGTAAGAACTCATATATTTGTAAATTTTAAAAGATATTCACCTCCTCAAATTTGTCTACAATATCCTCTCTAGGTATTGTATTTTGTTTTGTGTTTTTATTATGATGCTCATGAGTGTTATGTGTGATGTTTCTTCACGTTTCATGTCCTTTCGGTATTTTTTTTTATGAAAAATGAATATTTCTGTATTCTACCCTTCACAGTAATGTTATTGTTTAATTTTGATCTATAAAAATGTAATGTTCATTCAAGGGGTAAATATGATATTTTCCATGAAAAGTTGTTAAGAATATGCATATGTATGTATGATGAATGTATTTTTTGTTATAAAATTTTTATGAGATGACAATGAGAAAACTGTTTTAATAATGATATTTCTGGATTTTTGTTTATGAAATGTTATATGTTATATGTTATATATATATATATTTAAATAATTTTTTGCATGAAAATAAGATGTTGTATGAATTATTAAATTGATGAATATGTGTTTTGAATTATTAGAAAACGTTTTTCAAAAAGATTTTCATGTTTATAACGTATGAAATGTTTTGATGATAATTTTTAAGGAAGCATGTTATGAATAGCGTTTATATGTTTTATGATGATGATTATGAGATATGTTTGTAAATGTGATGAATGTATACGAGTATTATATGTATGAATGTTATGAGAATGGATATTTCAAGATATGTATTAATGTTATTGCATCTTTAAATGGAAAATGGCATGAACACTCAAGGAACGAGCACTACGAGATCGCGGCGTCGTCACCAAATCTTGTAAGGTTAAGTAAGCTAGCTTTAAGGTAAGTACATTCTCACCTGCAACATGACATATGTTTTTACAAGGTTTGATGTTATGTTCATAATGATATTCATGACTTTTATGGATATTTTTCCTTAAGGATTTCTATGAAAGATTTTCATGATTTTAAGTTATGCATGATGTTTATGGCATATTTTAAAGTATGAAAAGTACGTATATATGTATCACCTAATAAGTGTTGCACACCCAATGTTATGAAATGTTGTGTTATGATGTCATGTTTGGTTTGGGATTAGCTACCCTTGTCCTCTCATGACGGTGCGCTTATGATGATGTTTATGGTGCAACACTTGGGCCCTTAAGATAAAAATGGAATAATTTTTAAAATGGTCAACGTAATGAAAGATATGTTTCTATGAAATTGTGCTTAAGGCACTTTGATGATATGATGATGATGACGATGTTTATGAAATGTTTTAAATTGTGAGAATTATATGTACTTACTAAGCATTAGCTTAATCATGTTTTATGTCTTGTTGCAGATAAGGGTTAGAAAATCATGGACTTGGCGGAGGACATGGGAAGGCGTGTGAGCATTATGCACGATGAATTGTAACCGGAAGCACGCCAAGAAGAACGCTCTTATGTTTTTTTAAATTAAGTTATATATTTTGAACATATATTTTTATGTTAAGTTTTAAGAATACTTATATTATGGTTTTATAAGTTATTTTATCAAATTTTTAATGAATTATGAACTTCCGCTATGTTTTACGAAAAGTTGGTATGTTTTAAAATTTAAGTTTTCTTAAAGATTGGTCTCGGACGGCCTGCCGAACTTTTTGGCTGGCCTGCCGATGTCCAGAAGTTCGGCCTGCCGATCACATTTTTCGGCCTGCCGAACATGGATGAGTTTTTGGTCTGAATTGCAAAGCCTCTGCCGGCCTGGCAGTCGAGGGAGCTCCGGCCTGCCGATCATGTTCAGCCTGTCGAAGTCCCAAGTTCGGTCTGCCGAACTGTGGGAGTAAATGAGTTTTAAAGGATGAGATGATCAAGGAGATTTAATTTGATGTTTTGTTAAGTCCTGATTTTTACAACTTGATAAACCTATATTATTAAATAAGTTCATGATTAATTTAAGTATAATTGAATAAATTATGATATGGAATAAGTTAAACAATGTTATTCTAAACAATGATAAGTTTTAAAAAAAAAAATTGAAGGTATGAATGGATCCTGGTTATGTATGTTTAAGTACTTTTAAAATCAAAAGTACCGTTTAAGTTTGATATTATTTATATGTTTAAAGTATAAGCAAGTACGAACATATGTATGTAACGACATTTGTGACGTCCGAATTAAGGGGCGTTACAGGCTTTGGTATCAAAGAGAATCTTCCGATTACAATTCATATCGCCACACGTCAATCCAAGTCCTCCAAGTAAGTATGTTAGTAAGTTAGATGTATTGATGCAAGTATGATGATAAGATTAAGGTTTGAATGTTTAATGATTAACAACATAGTAGTGAAAACCTGTCTCATAAATGGAAGATTATTTCTAAGTCCTAAATATTTTAGGAAATTTACGATGGACGGCCACAGAAGAATGCAGACTCGCACCCAGACCAATGAAAGACTCATGACGATGATTGCTGAACTGCAAAGGTAGTTGGAGGATCAACGAAGGGAAATTGCTGCATTAAGGGCCAATGGCCAGAATGGTGAACAACGAGGCAATGATGTGCCTCCTCCTCCTCCGCAGCCTCAAGTCAATGAAGTCCCAGCTCCTGCTGCTGAACAAAGAGCGGCATATCAGGAACCCTTACTTGTCAGATGGAAGAGGGTTAAGCCAGCGGACTTCGAGGGTTCTAAGGATCCGCTTGTAGCTCAAGGATGGTTAAAGACGATCGAAGCCACCCTGAGACTTATGGATTTCACGGACAACGAGAAGGTCCTCTGTGCCTCGTATTGCCTCACCATGGAGGCCAGGATATGGTGGGATGGCATCGAACAAAGCAGGAATGTTGAAGAGATGACATGGATTGACTTCGTTCATGAGTTCAACACGAAGTTCTTCCACATGAATGTCACGAGGAAACATTATGAGGAGTTCGAAAGCTTACGCCAGGGGGATATGTTAGTCACTGATGTGGTGACAAAGTTTGACCAACTTGCCCGTCTATGCCCAGGGATGGTTATGAATGAAGGTGAAAGGGTCAGAAGGCTGATCAGAGCCCTTAGACCAGACATTGCCACAATTGTTGATGGGGCAAGTTTGCCAAAGACCCAAGAACAGGTTGTTATGAGGGCTCAATGTGCTGAGTATCATCTGTCAAAGTTAAGAAGGAACCAGCCTCAGCCCAACTAGCAAGCCAATAATACAAACAACCAGAACCGCCCTCCCCGCAGGAACAACAACAACAACAATCAGAACTGGAGGAACAATAAGAGGAAGGGCAATCCTCAACAACAGCAGGGCCAAGACAACAAAAGACACAATGATGGTCAACGCAACAACAATGAAAGGTGATTTCAACCATGTGCCAAATGTGGAAAGAAACATCCAGGGGAATGCCGATTGGGGACAAACCAATGTTTCATATGTGGGCGTGAAGACCATTTTGTAAAGAACTGCCCTAAGCTGATGAATGCTAATGCCCCGCAAAGAGCTCCTCCTCAAGCCCAGCTACATCAGATGCAAGCCTCGCTTGAAGGACCACTAATTAGTTAAGGGAGAATTGAAGCCCCACCGACAAACGCCTGAATCTATGCCATGGCGAAAGAACAGGTGGCTGCAGAAGCCTCCAATGTGGTCACAGGTCAGACAACAAGCTTATCTAATGATGTTTATGTTCTTTTTGATACGGCTGCCACACATTCTTTTGTGTCTATGTCACATGCTATGAAGCTAGGGGTTCGTTTAGAGCCTATGAGATAGGGATTCACTACGACACTACCCTCCGGGGAAGTGATATTATCCACGCACTGTTTGCGTGCTGTACCCCTATGGATTTCTAATAGGGAACTTTCCGTCGACCTTATTGTGATCGACATGCATGATTACGACATGATTCTTGGGATGGATTTCCTAAGCAAGTATAATGCTTCTATCGAATGCCGGAAATGAAAGGTGATCTTCCATCCTAAAGGTGATCAGAAATTCGTTTATGTTGGTGAGACCAGAAAGAAACCCAGCATGTTTCTATCGGCAACGAAAGTAAGGAAGCTTTTGGCAAGTGGCTGCATGGGCTATCTGGCAAACGTTGTAGACAAAGGCCAAGAAGGAAAGACAAGAATTAAAGATGTGCATGCTGTTCATGAATATGAAGATGTGTTTCCTGATGATCTAATGAGTCTACCACCAGAAAGAGAAGTTGAATTTGAGATTGAGCTCACTCCAGGCACCGATCCAATCTCAAAAGCACCATATAGAATGGCCCCGGTAGAATTAAAGGAGCTTCACACGCAATTAAAGGAGCTACTTGACAAAGGATTTATCAGGCCAAGTCACTCACCGTGGGGTGCTCCAGTCTTGTTTGTGAAAAAGAAGGATGGCACTATGAGACTCTGCATCGACTACAGAGAGCTGAACAAGGTGACGATCAAGAACAAGTATCCATTGCCTCGAATTGATGATTTGTTTGATAAGCTCAAGGGTGCATCGGTGTTCTCAAAGATTGATCTACGATCAGGGTATCACCAGTTGAAGATTAAAGAAGGAGATATCCCCAAGACTGCTTTCAGGTCGAGGTATGGTCACCATGAATTTGTGGTTATGCCTTTCGGTCTAACGAATGCACTTGCTGCCTTTATGGATTTGATGAATAGGGTATTCAAGGATTTCCTTGATAAATTTGTTGTTGTATTTATCGATGATATTCTTGTCTACTCTAAGAATCAAGAAGAACATGAGGAGCATTTAAGGATTGTGCTGGAGACCTTAAGAAGACACCAACTATATGCTAAGTTCTCTAAATGTGAGTTTTGGCTTGATAAAGTGTCATTCCTGGGGCATGTTATTTCAAAGGATGGGATTGTGGTGGACCCTGCTAAAGTAGAAGCTGCACTCAATTGGAAGCAACCGATGAATGCAAGTGAAATAAGGAGCTTCTTGGGTCTAGCGGGTTACTATTAGAGATTCGTAGAAGATTTCTCCAAGATAGCAGCTCCACTCATAAACTTGACTCGCAAGGGAAAGAAGTATGAATGGACGGATGCATGTGAAAAGAGTTTTCAAGAACTAAAGAAAAGACAAACGACGGCTCCAGTGTTGGCAATTCCTGAGGGTAATGATGGGTTCGTAATTTATAGTGATGCATCCAAGATGGGCCTCGGAGCTGTATTAATGCAAAATGAAAAGGTGATTGCTTATGCTTCAAGACAACTGAAGGACTACGAAAAGAACTATCCTACTCATGACCTCGAGTGAGCAGCAGTCGTTTTTGCGTTGAAGATATGGAGACACTATTTGTATGGAGTCCAATGTAAGATCTTCACTGATCATCAAAGTCTGAAGTACTTCTTCATGCAAAGAGACCTGAACATGAGACAACAAAGATGGCTAGAGTTAGTGAATGATTATGATTGTGAAATCCTTTATCATCCTGGTAAAGCTAACAGAGTAGCTGATGCTTTAAGTAGGAAGTCAGTTGCCACGTTGATGTCAATGCAAGCAATGTCTCCACCTATAAGGAAGAAAATTCTAGACTTCGGTTTAGAACTTATAGCAGGCCAACTATCAGCACTCTCTCTTGCTCCGACAATGTATGATGAAATTCAAAGGTAAGCAAGATGACGACGTAAGCCTTGTAAGGATCAAGCAAGAAATGAAAGAGGGAAAATGTCAAGAGTTTCGTATTGTGGATGACGGAACTCTGTACCTTAAGGACCGTTTATGTGTTCCCAATGTTGATGATTTAAGGGAAAGGATCTTGGTAGAAATTCATGACACTCCTTACTCTATTCATCCAGGTGCAACAAAGATGTATAATGATCTAAAGGGTAACTTCTGGTGGTTTGGAATGAAACGTGATGTTGCAAAGTATGTGAAGAAATGTATGACATGTCAGCAAGTAAAGGCTGAACACCAGAGACTTGGTGGTGAACTGCAGTCTATCCAAATACCGGAATGGAGTGGGAAGAAATAGCAATGGATTTCATTACCGGCTTACCCAGAACTACGAACGTTTATGATGTAATTTGGGTAGTTGTGGATCGGCTGACGAAAACGGCGCATTTCATTCCTATCAAGATCACTTACTCTATGTAACGGTTAGCAAAACTCTATGTTAAGGAGATTGTACGACTTCATGGGATTCCCAAGTCAATTATCTCAGATCGTGATGGCAGGTTCACATCTAAGTTTTGGATGAGTGTACATACTGCAATGGGAACCAAGCTTCATTTCAGTACGACTTTTCATCCTCAGATTGATGGCCAAACATAGAGGACAAACTTGATTCTAGAAGATATGCTACGGGCTTGTTCTCTCGATTTTAAGACCAACTGGTGTAAAATGTTGCCGTTAGCAGAGTTTGCTTATAACAATAGCTTTCAGGCGACAATTGGAATGGCACCATATGAAGCACTGTATGGACGAAAATGTAGGTCACCTATATGTTGGCACGAAGCTGGTGAAAAGAAGTAGATGGAAAGTGTAGATGCTGAAAGAATCAACTTTGTGAATGAAACTTCTGAGATGATAAAGTTGATAAGAAGAAGAATAGAGACCGCTCAAAGCCGTCAAAAGAGTTATGCTGACAAAAGAAGAAGAACTTTAGAATTCGTCGTAGGCGAATATGTGTTTTTGAAAGTTGCACCAATGAAAGGGGTTATGAGGTTTGGGAAGAAAAGCAAGTTAAGCCCAAGATTCATCGGTCCTTATGAAGTTGTTAAACGAATAGGCAAAGTAGCTTATCAGTTGAAGTTGCCATCTGAAATGTCCGCAATGCACGATGTATTTCATGTCTCCATGCTCAAAAAGTATGTTCCGGACCCTACGCATGTGATTGAGCCACAAGTGATCGAGATACGCTCGATCACTTAAGTTATGAAGAAAAGCCAATGAAGATACTCGATCGGAAAACCAAGAATTTGAGGAATAAAGAAATTCCATTGGTCAAGGTGTTATGGTGAAATCAACAAGTTGAAGAGGCTACATGGGAACGTGAAGATGACATGAAAGCTATGTATCTACATTTATTCTAAGTTTCGAGGACGAAACTTTTATAAGGTGGGGAGAATTATAACACCCGCCTATTTTATGTAACGGATCACGTTAAGTTAGTAACGTTGCTAATGAATTTTATTAATAAATTACGTTATATGATAAGATATGTGATGTGCATGTTACTAACTTTTTATGTCAAGTTTTGTGACATGTGACGACCGCATGGAATCGTTGTGCTCTAGTATTCATGTGAAAATTTTAATGTATGTTTATTTATGATGCAATAATGTATGCATGTTTTATTGTATGGCATTTAAGGATAGTTCGGCAGGCCGAACTTTTAAGATCGGCAGGCCGAACATCTTGCCTGAGATCGGCAGGCCGAAGAAACCCATCGGCAGGCCAAAGGGGAAAATCGGTAGGCCGAACACGGCTGACGGGCAGTCAGCAGAAATTTCTCCAAAATTATGGCTGAGTTAATTACGTTAATTGAATGATTTAATGTGATTAATTGGCCTAATAATGGAATGATTTTGTCAGTTAAGGAAATAAGGGGTTTGACTTTGCATTGATTTGTGTCAATTTAAATGGTTTCCCATTTTGAGAGGGCAAAATATGATAAGATGTGATGATTTGTTTGATTTCCTCTTTTCTCTCCTTCCTCCACGCCTCATGCCCCTCTTAACAGTCAGAAATTTCTGACTAAATGAAGAGTAATGACTCTTCATTATACACATTACGTTAGAAAAATTTTAACGCTCTTTCCTCAGATAATTTCTCTCTCTGTTTTGAGATGTTCTTTGATTTTTTTTTCTCTTCCTCTTCTCTTCTCCACGAGTGCTTTTCTCTCTCTCTTTCAAAAAAAAATAAAAATTTCTGAGTATATTGAAAGAAAAGTCATATTTCGTTGATTGAAATCAAGGGGTTTTGAGAAGAAAGTCTTCTAAGGTAAGGACTCATGTATTTGTAAATTTTAAAAGATATTCTCCTCCTCAAATTCATCTACAATATCCTTTCTAGGTATTGTATTTTGTTTTGTGTTTTTATTATGATGCTTATGAGTGTTATGTGTGATGTTTCTTCACGTTTCATGTCCTTTCGGTATTTTTTTTATGAAAAATGAATATTTCTGTCTTCTACCCTTCACAGTAATGTTACTATTTAATTTTGATGTATAAAAATGTAATATTCATTCAAGGGGTAAATATGATATTTTCCATGAAAAGTTGTTAAGAATATGCATATGTATGTATGATGAATGTATTTTGTGTTATGAAATTTTTATGAGATGACAATGATAAAACGATTTTAATAATGCTATTTCTGGATTTTTGTTTATGAAATGTTATATGTTATATATATATATATATATTTAAATAATTTTATGCATGAAAATAAGATGTTGTATGAATTATTAAATTGAAGAATATGTGTTTTGAATTATTAGAAAACGTTTTTCAAAAAGATTTTCATGTTTATAATGTATGAAATGTTTTGACGATAATTTTTAAGGAAGCATGTTATGAATAGCATTTATATGTTTTATGATGATGATTATGAGATATGTTTGTAAATGTGATGAATGTATACGAGTATTATATGTATGAATGTTATGAGAATGGATATTTCATGATATGTATTAATGTTATTGCATCTTTAAATGGAAAATGGCATGAACACTCAAGGAACGAGCACTACGAGACCGCGGCGTCGTCACCAAATCACGTTAAGGTTAAGTAAGCTAGCTTTAAGGTAAGTACATTCTCACCTGCAACATGACACATGTTTTTACAAGGTTTGATGTTATGTTCATAATGATATTCATGATTTTTATGGATATTTTTCCTTAAGGATTTCTATGAAAGATTTTCATGATTTTAAGTTATGCATGATGTTTATGGCATGTTTTAAAGTATGAAAAGTATGTATATATGTATCACCTAAATGTTATGTTATGATGTCATGTTTGGTTTAGGATTAGCTACCCTTCTCCTCTTATGACAGTGCGCCTATGATGATGTTTATGGTGCAACACTTGGGCCCTTAAGATAAAAATGGAATAAGTTTTAAAATGGTCAACGTAATGAAAGATATGTTTCTATGAAATTGTGCTTAAGGCACTTTTATGATATGATGATGATGATGATGTTTATGAAATGTTTTAAATTGTGAGAATTATATGTACTTACTAAGCATTAGCTTAATCATGTTTTATGTCATGTTGCAAATAAGGGTGAGAAAATCATGGACTATGCGGAGGACATGGGAAGGCGTGTGAGCGTTATGCACGATGAATTGTAATCGGAAGCACGCCAAGAAGAACGCTCTTATGTTTTTTTTTTAATTAAGTTATATATTTTGAACATATATTTTTATGTTAAGTTTTAAGAATACTTATATTATGGTTTTATAAGTTATTTTATCAATTTTTTAATGAATTATGAACTTCCGCTATGTTTTACGAAAAGTTGGTATGTTTTAAAATTTAAGTTTTCTCAAAGATTGGTCTCGGACGGCCTGCCGAACTTTTTGGCTGGCCTGCCGATGTCTAGAAGTTTGGCCTGCCGGTCACATTTTTCGGCCTGCCCAACATGGATGAGTTTTTGGTCTGAATTGCAAAGCCTCCGCCGGCCTGCCAATCGAGGGAGCTCCGGCCTGCCGATCATGTTCAGCCTATCGAAGTCCCAAGTTCGGTCTGCCGAACTGTGGGAGTAAATGAGTTTTAAAGGATGAGATGATCAAGGAGATTTAGTTTGATGTTTTGTTAAGTCCTAATTTTTACAACTTGATAAACCTATATTATTAAATAAGTTCATGATTAATTTAAGTATAATTGAATAAATTATGATATAGAATAAGTTAAACAATGTTATTCTAAACAATGATAAGTTTAAAAAAAAAAATTGAAGGTATGAATGGATCCTGGTTATGTATGTTTAAGTACTTTTAAAATCAAAAGTACCGTTTAAGTTTGATATTATTTATATGTTTAAAGTATAAGCAAGTATGAACGTATGTATGTAACGACATCTGTGACGTTCGAATTAAGGGGCGTTACACTTCTTCTCTTGTCAGCATAACTCTTCTAGCGGCTTTGAGCGGTCTCTATTCTTCTTCTTATCAACTTTATCATCTCAGAAGTTTCATTCACAAAATCATTTCCTTCAGCCTCAATGCTTTCCATCAATTTCTTTTCACCAGCTTCGTGCTAACATATAGGCGACCTACATTTTCGTCCATATAGCGCTTCATAAGGTGCCATTCCAATTATTGCCTGAAAGCTGTTGTTGTATGCAAACTCTGCTAACGGCAACATTTTACACTAGCTGATCTTAAAATCAAGAGAACAAGCCCGTAGCATATCCTCTAAAATCAAATTCTTTCTCTCCGTTTGGCCTTCTGTCTGAGGATGAAAAGCTGTACTGAAATGTAGCCTGGTTCCCAAAGCAGTCTGTACACTCTTCCAAAACTTAGATGTGAACCTGCCATCACGATCTGAGATGATTGACTTGGGAATCCCATGAAGCCGTACAATCTCCTTAACATAGAGTTCCGCTAACCGTTCCATAGAGTAAGTGATCTTGATAGGAATGAAATGCGCCATCTTAGTCAGTCGACCCACAACTACCCAAATTGCATCATAACCGTTCATAGTTCTGGGCAAACCAGTAATGAAATCCATTACTACATCCTCCCATTTCCATTCCGGTATTTGGATAGACTGCAGTTCACTACCAGGTCTCTGGTGCTCAGCCTTTACTTGTTGACATGTCATGCATTTCTTCACATACATTGCAACATCACGTTTCATTCCAAAGCACCAGAAGTTACCCCTTAGATCATTATACATCTTTGTTGTACCTAGATGAATAGAGTAAGGAGTGCCATGAATTTTTTCCAAAATCCTTTCCCTTAAGTCATCAACATTAGGAACACATAAGCGGTCCTTGAGGTACATAGTTCCGTCATCCGCAATACGAAACTCTCGACATTTTCCTTCTTTCATTTCTTGCTTAATCCTTACAAAACTTACATCTTCATCTTGTTTTCTCTGAATTTCATCGTACATCGTTGGAGCAAGAGAGAGTGCTGATAGCTATCCTGCTATAAGCTCCAAACTAAAATCTAGAATTTCCTTCCCCAAAGGTGAAGACATTACTTGCATTGACATTAACGTGGCAACCGACTTCCTACTTAGAGCATCAGCCACTCGGTTTAGCTTTTTAAGGATGATAAAGGATTTCACAACCGTAATCCTTCACCAACTCTAGCCATCTTCGTTGTCTCATGTTCAAGTCTCTTTGCATGAAGAAGTACTTCAGACTTTGATGATCAGTGAAGATCTTACATTAGACCCCATATAAATAGTGTCTCCATATCTTCAATGCAAAAACAGCTGCTGCTAACTCGAGGTCATAAGTAGGATAGTGCTTTTCATAATCCTTCAGTTGTCTTGACGCATAAGCAATCACCCTTTCCTTTTGCATTAATACAGCTCTGAGGCCCATCTTGGATGCATCACTATAAATTACAAATCCATCATTTCCTTCCGGTATAGCCAATACTGAAGCTGTCGTTAGCCTCTTCTTCAGTTCTTGAAAACTCTTTTCACATGCATCTGTCCATTCATACTTCTTTCCTTTGCGAGTTAGGTTCATGAGTGGAGCTGCTATCTTGGAGAAGTCTTGTACGAATCTCCTATAATAACTTGCTAAACCCAAGAAGCTCCTTATTTCACTTGCATTCGTTGGTTGCTTTCAGTTGAGAACAACTTCTACTTTAGCAGGGTCAACCATAATCCCATCCTTTGAAATAACATGCTCCAAGAATGACACTTTATCAAGCCAAAATTCACAATTAGAGAACTTTGCATATAGCGGTGTCTTCTTAAAGTCTCCAGTACAATCCTTAAATGTTCCTCATGTTCTTCTTGATTCTTTGAATAGACAAGAATATCATCGATAAATACAACAACAAATTTATCGAGGAAATCCTTGAATACCTGTTCATCAAATTCGTAAAGGCAGCCGGTGCATTCGTCAAACCGAAAGGCATAACCACGAATTCATGGTGACCATACCTCGACCTGAAGGCAGTCTTGGGGATATCTCATTCTTTAATCTTCAACTGATGATATCCCGATCGTAGATCAAACTTTGGGAACACCGATGCACCCTTAAGCTGATCAAACAAATCATCGATTTGAGGCAACGGATACTTGTTCTTGATTGTTACCTTGTTCAGCTCTTTATAGTCAATACAGAGTCTCATAGTGCCATCCTTCTTCTTTACAAACAAGACTGGAGCTCCCCATGTTGAGTGACTTGGCCTGATGAAACCTTTGTCAAGTAGCTCATTTAATTGCATGTGAAGCTCCTTTAACTCTACCGGGGCCATTCTGTAAGGCGCTTTAGAGATCGGATTGGTGCCAGGAGCGAGCTCAATCTCGAATTCAACTTCTCTTTCTGGTGGTAGACTCCTCAGATCATTAGGAAACACATCTACATATTCATGAACTACAGGCACATCTTCAATTCTTGTCTTTTCTTCTTGACTTTTGTCTACAATGTTCGCCAGATAGCCCATGCAGCCACTTGCTAATAACTTTCTTGCTTTCATTGCAGATAAGAAACATGTGGGGTTTCTTTCTGGATTCGTCAACATAAACGAACTTCTGATCACCTTATGGATGGAAGATCACCTTTTGCTTTTGGCATTCAATAGAGGCATTGTACTTACTCAGGAAATCCATCCCAAGAATCATATCATAGTCATGCATGGTGATCACAATGAGGTCGACGAATAGCTCCCTATCAGAAATCCATAGGGGTACTGTACGCAGATAGTGCGTAGATAATATCACTTCCCTGGAGGGTAGTGTCGTAGTGAATCCCTGTCTCATAGGCTCTAAATGAACCTCTAACTTCTTAGCATATGACATAGACACAAAATAATGCGGGGCACCCATATCAAAGAGAACATAAGCATTATTAGATAAACTTGTTATCTGACCTGTGACCACATTGGAGGCTTCAGCAGCCACTTGTTCCTTTGTCATGGCATAGATTCGGGCATTCGTTGGTGGGAAGCTTGCATCTAATGGAGTTGGGCTTGAGGAGGTGCTCTTTATGGGGCACTAGCATTTATCAACTTGGGGCAGTTCTTAACAAAGTGGTCTTCACGTCCACATATGAAACATTGGTTTGTTCCTAAATGACATTCCCCTGGATGCTTCTTTCCACATTTGGCACATGGTTGAAACCGCCTGTTATTGTTGTTGTGCTGACCATCATTGTGCCTCTTGTTGTCTTGGCCCTGCTGGTTTTGAGGATTGCCCTTCCTCTTATTATTCCTCTAGTTTTGGTTGTTGTTGTTGTTGTTGTTGTTCCTGTGTGGAGGGCGGTTCTGGTTGTTTGCATTATTAACCTGTTGGCCTGATTGAGGCTAGTTCCTTCTTAACTTAGACAGATGGAACTCCGCACGTTGGGCTCTCATGACAACCTGTTCTTGACTCCTAGGTGGACTTGCCCCATCCACAATAGCAGCAATTTCAGGCCTAAGAACCTTGATCAGCCTTCTGACCCTTTCACTTTCATCCATAACCATTCCTGGACATAAATGGGCTAACTAGTCAAACTTTGTCACCATATCAGTGACTGACATATCCCTCTGGCGCAAACTCTTGAACTCCTCATAATGCTTCCTCGTGATATTCATATAGAAGAACTTCATGTTGAATTCATGAACGAAGTCAGCCCATGTCATTTCTTCAACATTCCTGCTCATTTCAATGCCATCCCACCAAATTCTAGCCTCCATGGTGAAATAGTACGATGCATAGAGAACCTTCTTGTTGTCTGTGAAATCCATGAGTCTTAAGGTGGCTTCGATTGTCTTTAACCATCCTTGAGCTACTAGCGGATCCTTAGAACCTTCAAAATCCGTTGGCTTAACTTTCTTCCATCTGACCAGTAGGGGTTCCTGATAGGCCGCTCTTGGTTCAGCAGCAGGAGCTGGAACTTCGTTGACTTGTGGCTGCGGAGGAGGAGGGGGCACATCATTGCCTCATCGTTCGTCATTCTGGCCGTTGGCCCTTAACGCAACAATTTCCCTTCTTTAATCCTCAAGTTGTCTCTGCAACTCAGCAATCATTGTCATGAGTCTTTCATTGGTTTGGGTGCGAGTCTGCATTCTTCTATGATTGTCCATCGTTAATTTCCTAAAAGAATTAGAACTTAGAAATAATCTTCCAATTATGAGACAGGTTTTCACTACTAGATCATTAATTGTTAAACATTTAGACCTTATTCTTATCATCATACTTGCATCATAACATCTAACTTTATAACATACTTACTTGGAGGACTTGGACTGACGTGTGGCAATATGAATTGTAATCGAAAATTTGCTCTGATACCAAAGCCTGTAACGCCCCCTTTTTTAGGACGTCACAGATGTCGTTACATTCATACATTCATACTTATTTAAACTTTAAACATAAACATAAATACAAAACTTATAAGATACGTTTAATAGTAAACATTATTAAAACATACATAACCAGGATCCATTCATGCATTTTTTTAAAATAACATAACATTGCTTAATTTATTCCATATCATAATTATTTCAATTATACTTTAAATTAATCATAAACTTATTTTTATAATATAGATTTACCAAATTGTAATATCACAACTTATAAAAACATCATATCGTTTAAAACATCACATTGTTTATAACTTATTTGCTCCCACAATTTGATAGGCCGAACTTGGGACTTTGGCAGGCCGATTTTGGGACTTCGGCAGGCCAGACATGATCGGCAGGCCGAAGTTTCTCAATCGGCAGGCTGGCAGAGGCTTTGTAAATTAGGTTTAAAAACTCATCATCATTCGGCAGGCCGAACTTTCAAACATCGGCAGGCCGACCCATGACGTTCGGCAGGCCGACCGAGCCAAAAATCCTTGAGAAAACTTAATTTGTAAAACAGATTTAACTTTTTGTAAAAATGCAGAAGATCAAAATTCTTTAAAATGATAAAATAAAATATAAAACCATAATTCAAGTTTTCTTAAAACTTAACATTAAAATATGCTCAAAATATAAAACTTGATTTAAAACATAAAAACATTCTTCTTGGCGTTCTTCTGGTTACAATTCATCGTGCTTAATGCTCACACACCTTCCCATGTCCTCCGCCTATTCCATGATCTTCTTACCCTTATGTGCAACACGACATAAAACTTGATTAAGCTAATGCTTAGTACATATAATTTTCACAATTTAAAACATTACATATACATCATCATCATCATTGTCATCATATCATAAAAGTGCCTTAAGCACAATTTCATAGAAACATATCTTTCATTATATTGACCATATTAAAACTTATTCCATTTTATCTTAAGGGCCCAAGTGTTGCACCATGAACATCATTGTAGGCGCGCCATCATGAGAGGAGAAGGGTAGCTAATCCCAAACCAAACATGACATCATAACATATCATTTCATAACATTGGTGTGCAACACTTATTAGGTGATACATATATACATAATTTTCAAACTTTGAAACATGTCATCATCATACATGCATAACTTTAAATCATGATAATCTTTCATAAGAAATCCTTGAAGGAAAATAAGCATAAAATCATCATAAATATCATTGTGAACATATCATCGAACGTTGTAAAATGTGTCATGTTGCAGGTGAGAATGTACTTACCTTAACAGCTAGCTTACTTAACCTTAATACGGTTTGGTGATGACGCCGTGGTCTCGATGTGCTCGTTCCTTTGAGTGTTCATGCCATTTATCCATTTAAAAATACAATAAAATTAATACTTATCATAAAGCATCCATTCATATAACATTCATTCATATATATATTCATATATATATTCGTCTCATATTACAAACATAATTCATAACCATAATTGCGAAAACATAAAATTATCATCACATAAACATGTTATCATGATTTTTTTTCTTAAATCATAAAACTTACCTTAAGCATGTAAAACAAACCATACATTTCTAAATATGAAATCAGCCAACATTAATAATAATGTAGATGAATAATCTTTTGAAAACATTTTCTAATAATTTAAGATACATATATTTAATTTTAAAATTCATACAAACACCTTATTATCATGCATTTCAATGTCATAGAATTATTTCATCATCAATTAAAATCATTTAAACATATATAACATTTTATAAAATGAAAATCCAAAAATAATATTGTTAAAACAGTTTTCTTGACGTAATCTCATAAAATTTCATAACATAAAATACACTCATCATACATTATACATGCACATTCTTGACAACTTTCATGAAAAACATCATTCATTTACCCCTTGAATAAACATTACATTTTTCATGCCTCAAAGTAAACAACAATATTTTATTGTGAGGGGTAGAAGATAGAAAATTCATAATTTATCATAGAAACATCGAGTTGACTTGAAACTTGGGGAAGCATCACATAACATATTAAAAAAATTTAGAACAAACTACAATACCTAGAGAAAGATATTGCAGACGAATTGAGGAGGAGAATTACTTTTCAGAAACCAAAAAACTGAGTTCTTACCTTAAAAACTTTCTTCTCAAAACCTTTGAATTCAACCAACAAAATTTCAATTTTTCTTTCAACTATTTGCAGAGAATTTTTGAGAGGAAGAAGAATGGAATTTGTGGAGAAGAGAAGAAGAAGAAGAAGAAGGAGAAATGAATGAGAAACGTCTCAGAAACGAATGAGAGGAAATGTGAGAGGATGAGAGAAAAATGAAAAAAGAAAATGTTAAAAATTTTTAACGTTAAGTTAATGGCATAACGTACAAAGAAGGAGAGTCAAAACTCTTCATTAAGTCAGAAATTTTCTGACTCAAATGGTGCTGATTGGCGTGAAGGAAGGAGAGCAAAGAAGGAAAGTCAAAACTATAGTCTCACTTACCATATTTTTGCCCTCCAAAAATAGGAAACCATTCAAAATAATACCAATCAATGCAAAGTCAAATCTTTTATTTCCTTAACTGATAAAATTATCCCATTATTATGCCAATTAATCACCCATTTAACGTAATCATCTCAGCCATAAATTTGGAGAAATTTCTGCTGACTGCTCATTAGCTGTGTTCGGCCTACCGATTCCCTACTTCGGCCTGCCGGTTCCACCAAGTTTGGCCTGCAGATTTTTTTATCGGCCTGCCAATCTTTGGCAGACTTTTCGGCCTGCCGAACTGTCTTTAATTGCCATACATTAAAACATTCAATTCATCATTGCATCATAATTAAACATACATTAAAATAATCATGAACACTTGAGCACAACGATTCCATGCGGTCGTCACGTGTCATAAAACTTAACATAAAAGTTAGTAACATTAAAATCATATATCATAACATATAACATAAATTATTTTCCTTAATGTTGTTACTAACTTAATGTGAACCGTTACATAAAATTAGGTGGGTGTTACATTCTTGGCTGAACCAGATGAACATGACAGGGATCCTTACACTTACGCAGAGGCTATAGAGGATGTTGATTTGAAACTCTAGACAAAGGCCATGAACACAAAGATGAAGTCTATGGAGACTAATCAGGTCTGAGAGCTTATGGATCTTCCTGAAGGAGTAAAACCCATAGGGTGTAAGTCGATCTACAAGAGGAAAAGAGGAGTGGATGGAAAGGTTGAAACCTTTAAGGCTATACTTGTAGCTAAGGGTTATAAGCAAAAGCAAGGAATCGATTACGAGGAAACCTTTTCACTTGTAGCCATGCTTAAGTCCATTCGGATTTTCTTGTCCATAGCTGCCACTCTCGACTGCAAGATTTGGTAGATGGATGTCAAGGCAGCTTTTCTAAATGGCTATCTTGATAAGTCCATTTATATGGAACAACCAGACGTGTTCAAGGTCAAGGGTCAAGAGGGTAAGGTTTGTAAGCTGGTAAAGTCAATTTATGGACTTAAGTAGGCTTCCCGTTATTGAAACATAAGATTTGATCAAGTGATTAAGAATTATGGGTTCTTACAAAATGTGGATGAACCATGTGTGTACAAACACATTAAGGATAGGAATGTGGTTTTTCTACTGCTCTATGTAGATGACATTCTTCTAATTAGCAATGACGTTGGGGCATTGTCATCAGTCAAATTATAGTTGACCAAGCAGTTTGACATGAAGGACTTAGGTGAGGCTAATTTTGTTCTTGCTATGCAGATCTTTTGGGATAGGAAGAACAAAATAATAGCTTTGTCCCAGGTTGGCTACATAGATAAGATTCTTGGAAGGTTTACAATGCAGGATTCCAAGAAAGGTGGCCAACCAACTAGGTTTGAAATTACTCTTTCTAAGAAAGACTCTCTAAAGTCTGATGAAGAAAGAAAATACATGAAGAAGGTGCCTTATGCTTTGGCAGTGGGTAGTCTCATGTATGCCATGCTTTGCATACGACCGAATATTTGTTATGCGGTCGAGATTGTAAGTCGATATCAAGCATATCCAGGATCGAACCACTGGGTTACGGTTAAGCATATTTTTAAGTACCTGAGAAGGATTTGAGGGTATATGCTTGTGTATTTGGGTCAGGACTTAACTCCTCTAGGATATACTTACTCAGATTTTTAATCCTGTCTGAATTTTAGGAGATCGACTTTGGGTTTTGTGTTTACTCTAGGCGGCGGTGCCATCTGTTGGAGAAGTATAAAGCAAGATTGCACTTCGATTCAATGATGGAGGCTGAGTATGTGGCAGCTAGTGATGTTTCGAAAGAAGTAGTGTGGCTCTACAAGTTCCTTGGGGATCTGAAGGTAGTTCTTGGTATGGATAAGGCGGTATCAGTGTACTGTGATAATAGTGCTGCGGTAGCTAATGCTAAGGAACTAAGATTTCGCAAGAAGAGTAAACATATTGATCAGTATCATGTGATAAAGGACTTTGTTGAGGGCAGGCATGTCACGGTATACAAAATCGCATCAAAGGACAATTTAGTTGAATCATCTGTGAAGACACTTACTAGAAGAGTCTTCGAGAGGCATGTGAAAGCTATGGGGACGTGAGATTTGTTATATTTACTCATATAGTGCAAGTAGGAGATTGTTAGATGTGTATGCCCTAAGGAGTAAAAATGTAATATGTTTTTGGAGATATTTTTATCAATAAAGAATTCATTCATAATTTATATACCAAATCTTATCCTCTTTACGTTCATATTTGTTGAATGTATGTTAAGCAAACAAAAGTTTAAGGCTGTCGGTCTAAACCTTTAAGAATTGGGCATATGATGGACAGATTATGCGAAAGACACGATTCTTAAGGTGATGGTCTAAATCATAAGATCCGCAATCGAGAGAATAAATTTGGGCGCTTTATTCATGTAAAGATTGTTATGTTGTCTATATCCCTTTTGGGAGATGGTTTGTCTTGGCCATCGAAGGTGGACTCTATGAGTAGAAATATTGGCTCATTGTTATAGGTGATGATGTGTTGGATCGGGACATAAAGTGAATTGATTTGGATTAATAATTCTGTCTCAGCAAATCGATGAACTTTAGACAATCATTTGTATTGTATCTTAATCTTGAGATGAATAATGGGCCTGTTGTCTTGAATTGTGTCTTTTGATGTACCAAAGGGTGACACCCACATTTAATAGCGGTACGTTGGAGGCATAACTCTAGATGGCATAGACCTATTATTCATAGATATGGAATCCATAGCTCCTCTTTAGGAGTAGTGATATCCTCGTATATGCGTTATCCTGTAATTGAAAAACTGGAGCGCTCAACCATTTGGATACATAGGTGTAACCGAATGGTATACTGTCTTTGGATGGTAAGTTTTCCAATGGTGAGATAATGGAATGTCAGATAAAAATAATCGAGAAGGTAAGATAGAACTTATCTTAAGCCGATTATAGATAATTCTATGGGGATATGATACACTATGATATGTCATGGAGACTTAGTTATACGGGCTTCGTAATTCTATATAGTTCGAGAGTGTACCGCCAAGCTTTTAGTGGGCAGCATTGGAGTTGATAATTATGAAATGTTTATCTGGGATATTGGGCTTCATAATTATTGGGAGATTAAACTATATAGGTCCATCAGGTCCCCTTTGCTAGCTCACAAAAATCCTGTAATGACATGGTGTGCTTTTTTAATAATTGGTGACTTATGTCAGATTTATCAGATTGGCTGAAATTTGGTAAAATCAGATAGTTCGTGTTTGTTTATTGGTTGAATTAATTTTGTGATAAAATTAATTTAAGATAAACTTGTTGAATTATCAGGATCAGATAATTCATATCTGTTTATCGGTTGGATTAATTTTAAATTAATTTAAGATAAACTTGTTGAGTTATCAAGAATATTTATTTTCCTAGAGATTATCTAGATATGACTGTTTTAATCAAATAACTTCTCTATTTAAAACTGAGGCTCTATCCCAAGAATCTCGGGTGGAAAACAAAGATTCGTAGGGATCTTTTATCGGAGGTTCGGTAGGCTAATCTTTAAGTTCGACCTGTCGATGGAGTAGGTTTGGTAGGCTAATCTACTAGTTCGGCTTGCCAACCGACGATAAAAGGATCACGCGTTTTCAAGCAGATTTTATCAGATATTGTTTCTGATTTAATTTTGATTCGAATTTTTGAGGCTTTATTTGATAAGGACTGACCCTAGACCCAACCTCTATAAATAGGGAGTAGGTCGCCTAAGTTATTTAGATCAATTGAGAGATTAAGAGTGAAACTTTGCTGGTGAGATTCTAAAAACTCCCTAAGAGCTCTTGTTCACAAATCACGAACACTAGCTTTGGGTTCTCTCATTTGGTTGGAAGGAGAGTCGCCTGGTGGGGGAGCTATACATATGAGCCCACACTCACTCCGATCATGGATAGAGAATAGCAAAGAAGACTAGTTGGTTGAGGCTCTTCTAGAATGTTACTTCTCTTCACGGATTGCGGGAGTTCTTCAGCATTCAAAGGTTAGTAAGATCTGGTTAATTTATGCAAATAGTATGTCAAACTTGTGTTTTAGAAAATACTCTGATATAAAAATTTAAAATTTCACTGCATACTATTTTTCCAATAGCAGCAACCCCTAATGCAACACTAACTTCATCGTGATCACAAATGCCAACTCTAACAAAATCTTGGTGATCTTCGACAGCAACATCTACATTGACCTTTCTTGGCCCTGCCTGTGGGGGCTTCCACTTCATGCACTGTTGTATAATCAAAATACCTTTAAGTTGATCAATTCTTTCACAAGTAGTATAATCCCCTAATAAATGCTCAGCTCTCTCTAGAGTAAGGGCAACGTCCCTAATTTTTCTTTCAAAAACCAGCTTATTTTGATCTAGCCATAAGCTCCACATGAACATGCAAAAAATATCCTCATCCTCTCTCTTACAATTGGAAGCCATGAAGCAACATAAAGAACTAACCAGTCTACTTGGAGACTCCTTCATCTTATAATACACATAATGAGCACAATTCTTGTGCATGATAGCAATGCCAAAGAGAGTGAGCCAAGTCTTTCGATTCCTCAGCACAAAAGGACAAGATGGAGATATCCTTATCCCACAATGAGACACCTAGGATTACATTGGGAGAGCTTCATTGCAGGCATGCTAGACATGAATCTTAACCTTATTTGCACCTGAGTACTCCATAATTTCTTCCACCATGGTCATGCCTTATTCCTACTCGACAAATTTGCCACTACCCACCTACCCATCTCCACATGATAACTGGATTTGATTGAGTAGATCCCTCTCCAATCATATTGCCATGCAACACTATCCTCCCATCGATGGAACCTAACTTGGATACAAAAGACCAACTCTTGATTAACACCCCAAAAAACCTCATGAATTTTCCTTTTATCCTAACCCTAATAGTTAAGCAAACTTGCAACTACCTAATCCTCATCTCCTTCCCTTGGCCTAATTATATGTAGAAAACTTGATGGACGAGAAAGCCATGGTGCCTTGAAGAGTTTTATGTCATAACCATTCCCAACCTTCTAATAATTCTCCTCGCACAACAAGTCATAGCCAAAAAAAAAACTTCTCTAAATATAAGATGAGTTATAACCCATACAAGCCTCTAAGAACTCCTCATCCAAGAAATATTTAGCCTTGAGGACCTAAGACATAAGTGATTACTGATTTGTCAAAATGTGACACCCTTAATTAGCTAGAAGGCCTCATTAGAAGCCTCCATATCCCAAAAACCATTTCTCCCTCACTCTTTTTTTTACACAATTTCTCCCATCTTAACTAATGAATCTTTTGATCATCCCCATTACTACCCCACCAAAAGACTCTTACTCTTCCATAATTGTAATTTCTTCCAAATCATATCCTTAGTTTTTATTGAAATTTCTCCTTTTATACCAACCTGCAAAAGATGGCAAACCAAGGTAAGCATAATGAGAATCACTATTTGAAAGACCCAAAAGGGTAAGAAGGTTACCTCTCCATTCTGTCGAGATATTGGGACTAAAAGTAACCATTGACTTTTTGAAATTAGTCACTTGTCCCGATGCCAATTCGTATTTTGTTAACACCTGCATGATCGCTTTGCAATTACCCGCATATGCCTTTTCAAAAACGATGCTAGAAGATGGTTGATTCTAGGTGCCCCTCTAGCACAAGAAATACTATAGCTGATTGCCATTCTCTATACCTTTTAAAAAGTGAAGAAAAACCCTTTACACACAAAAGAAACAAGTGGGAGATAAAGGGCATCCTTTTCTAAGGACCCCTAGAAGGGATCACTTGAAATGTTTAAAATGGAATCATGGTTTGTGATCTACACTTTGTAAAATTTTGGTGCTCAAGATGATGTATTTTGTAAATTTTGGTTAAAAATGATAACAACTATACTAATAAGTGCATATTTTGACATATTTTTATATCATTCATTTTTATATTTATTTTGTTAGTTTTCTAGGTTTTATTATATTTTTGTGTCTTATAGGTGATTTAATATGAAAGGTTGAGAAGAGGATTAAAAATCTGGGTTTTAGATTTTAAAGAGTTATATAGTTTCATTTGGAGTCCATCGAGAGTCATCGGAAGCAAATCGCTTGAGAAATAGGCTAAAAATAATTAAAAAGTGTAACCCATCAGCAACCTCAAGGGCTCACCCCTATTAGAAGAAGGCCCGCGGCCGCCCCACAGCACTATATAGGCATGCAACAACGAGCAATCATTTCATGTGGCCATGCACACCCCTGGGTAGTCTCAAAAGTCCGTTCTATGCACGACCACGAGGGAAATTCAGTGCTCTCACGCGTCCTTTCATTCTAGGCCTGAATTTGACCTAAGTTTGAACCAAACTTACACATTTGCAACCCTAAAAGACCAAACCTATAAATACTGCTTTAGAAACACACTTATACTAGTTTGTCCTTAAGTTTTAGTAGTCTTAAAAGATGAAAAAGAAGTGAATAAATGGAGCTTTTCAAGAGGATCATCCATGTAAAGATCCTTGAAGATCCAACCTAGTTCTTTCTATCATTTTTTGTCTTTTCATTAATTTTATTTTATTTCTCATTGTCTTTAGTTTAATTTTATTTGTAGTTGAAAGGAATTTCAAAACCCTAGACATAATTTTATGATTAATCTATAGAATTTATTTTCTAATTTTCCAATTGAAATTGTTTATGTTCTTCTAAATTATTGTTTATGATTATTTTCTTGTGTTGTTTGGGTGCACAACTAAATAGGACTTGAGTATATTTTATTGCTAGATTGGGATGCTTGATTCATAATTGTCTTGTTGTTTTGATCATTAATAGTGAATTGTGGTCATTGATTATGGTCAAATTTTCATATGATTGCATGTGGAGCATAACCTAGGTTAAATAATCCGAGCTTGTGTAATTGTTGCCTTGATCAACCTATCTTTCTCAACCTAATGCTTTCGTTAGATTAAATCTAGAGAGCTTGTTCTAGGTTGTTTAGTTGAAAGGGATTTAATAGAGTGTTTATCCTATTAAATCTACAAACTAAGGAAAGATTGAGATATCAGAGCTTTTTATTATCTACAGTTGGTAGTTTCAATAAATTGAGAATAGTTTTGTGATTAATTTATGTAGTTATTGTTTAATAGTTGTGAATGATCCTTTAACCGATTTTATTATTATTGTTTCTTGTTTATTTATTTTCTTTTGTTCTATTTAATCTTGTTATTAGTTGCTTAAAATCAAAACCCCCATTGTTTATTTAGTTCTACTGTGTCTTAGGTTTTAGTGCTAATAACTAATTAATTAGATACAACCCTTGGCGAGATCAACTCTTACTCATTACTATACTCAATAACGACATTTTAAGTAAGGTTAATTTGGTGCTTCCTTCGAGGCCTACCATATGCAAGGAATTTATTTTATGAAACCCTAGAGATTTGTGCCAAAAAGCTCATGCCACTAAGGAGCCAACCCAATATAGCTCACATTGCTAAGGTTCCAACATAGTGTTGGATTTTTTGTGAAGATAGAAAAATAGTTTCAATCACGATTTAAATTATTTATTTAAATTTAATATTCAAATAATTAACTATCTCAAATCTTAAACTTAATTTTAATAATTATTTCCTTTAACTTAATAGAAATTAAATTAATCAAACAATTAATTCTAAAATAAAAATACAGTGGAAGTCACATGCATCTAGTTGGACTTCATTTGGTGTTAAGAGTCCAACTGGCCTGTTGCGCATACGCAGTTCAAACCCAGTAAGCCTAAGTTGAATTATGTCTAGATAATTTATAGTATTCAACTCTTGCTCAATTCGGCAAGTGAAGTTAGAGATTTAGTGTTGATACCCAATAGATATATGCTTTCTAAAAAAGTAGTACACAACAGAATTTTAAAATTTTTTAAATAAAGTTGTTTCATAAAATTGAGTTAGGCATGCTATAAAAATTATTATAAGATCTTCGTATCTTCAGGAGACCAATGACTACACTTCTGACAAAAAGCATTTGGTAGAACTGCTACGAGAAAATTGCTATTGAAAGAGCCTTAACCAATTTTCCTCTTTGCAATTCTCTTTCCAAGGCATAATGCGAGTGGGCACATGTTGTTCAATCTTCTTCTTTGTAACAAACCTCCTTCCAACCACAAAAGAAAACCTAGAATAATTGATCTTGAATTAGGTCATGGAATTAATTCAACTAACAAACTAACATGAAGCATTGCAATCCAATCAACTAAATTTGATACAATCATAGAATTGACATAAGTTACCAATCTGTAGGAAAAACATGTTGTATCATTTAAAGAAAAATGTATGAGCTTGCAGAAAGGACCCAATGACATGTATAGATAAAGCTCCTATAATTATGCAATATGATGTCCCTAATATTGATCATTTTATAATTCCAACTGTAAAGCTACTCTACTAAAATTTAGGAGCTACACTTTTGAACTATATACAAGATTATGAAACTCCAAGTTTTTTACATGACATATGCTGATGTATAACATCCCTGTACAATATCTATTTTCAACTTAAGGACAAGTTTCATTTTACCTTCTTGTCTATATTTATCTCATATTCTATTATCTCATCATAAGAATACTTACTATTTATAACCAATGCAAAAAAGAAAACCATTTGGCCACACAATTGTATCCAAATGGCTGAGCGCTCTAATTTTTCAATTCTTAGATAATGCGTATAAGAAGATATCATTGATTCTACTAAAGAGCTATGAATTCATATATGTGAATAACGAGTCTATGCCATCTAAGAGTCATGTCTCCAATATACTAGTATGTATACCTTCACTTAATTTAGGATGTCATCCTTTTGGTGTATTAAAAAGACATAAATCAAGAATATGTTGTTAGACTAGGTGCCCAAAGGATCAAATAAGTTGATTGTTTTTTTTAAGACATTTAATCAATAAAGAGTTTATTATTTATTTCACATATCAAATATGTGCTCTTTATGTTCATTTATATTGAATGCATGATAAGCAAACAAAAGTTTGAGACTGTCAATCTAAACTTGTAAGATCATGCATATGATGGACATATTATGCAGAAGACGTGAATCTTAAAGTGATAGTCTAAATATAAAAGGTCCACAATTGAGGGAATGAAGTTGGACACTTTATTTATGTTAAAGTTATTATGTTGTCTACATCCGTAGTAGGAGATGACTTTTTTGGTCAATAGAGTGGGATTTCGCAAGTAGAGACATTGGTGACAATATATTGGATGTCACTAAAATGAATTGTTTTAGTTAATAATTTCGTTTAAATAAAGCAATTCACTTTAAACAATCATATGTGTTACATCTTAATTTAGAAATGAATCAATGAATCCGTATTCTTAATTTGTATCTTTTGATGTACCAAAGGATGGCATCTTGAATTATATGAAATATACATATTGGTGCATTGGCGACATGACTGTTGAATGACATAGACTCGTTATTCATAGATATGAAATCCATAGCTCTTTTGTAGAGCCAATGATTTTCTCTTATAGGCATTATCTTATGCTTAGAAACTAGAGCGCTCAACCATTTAGATACATATTGGTAACCAAGTGGTATACTATTTGTATTAGTTATAAATAGTAAGTATTTTAATGTTGACTTGATGAAACAAAAGATAAATATAGTCGAAAAGATAAAACAAAATTTTATCCTTAAGCCAATTATGAATATTCTATGAGGATGGTACATATTATAATATGTCATGGACGTTTAACTTATTGGAGTTTTGTAATTTATATATAGTTTGAGAGTGCATCTTTAAGTTTTTAATGGAACAACTTTGGTGTTGATAATTATAAAATATACATGTCGGGATATATTTTATAATTATAGGAGCTTGATCTATATACGCCTATTAGATCCTTTTTGCTAGCTTACATATTTTTCTGTAACATTATGACATGTTTTTTTTAAAATATTAGTAACTTATATTAGTTCTTAATATTGGCTTAAATTTGGTTAATTAGATTTAATAATTCTTGTTTATTAGTTGAATTAATTTTCTAAATTAATTCAAGATGAACATGTTTGAATATTTTCTTTGAATATGGGATTATCTCTATATGACTGTTTTAATCAGATAATTTCTATATTGGATTATTTGAATTAAAACTGAGGCTCTATAAAAGATACCTAGATCAAATAAATTAGGAATTATTCAATCGGTTTAAACTGATGGATTGGATAGCTCTCTAGCAGCTAGAAAACATGTGGCCACATCTGCCACGTTAGCCCGGTGAACTAGGTCTAGTGTAGGCCAGTTGATCGGACCCTACTAGGTTAGAGATTCACATCCAAGGCAGTTTTAGCTGTAGAAGTCGATTCTAATTTGAATTTTGAAGCCTAATCTAGCAAGAATAAGTCCCTATCTGACCACTATAAATAGGGAATATTTTCCTATGGTTTTTAATCATAGGTGAAGTCACTTGAGAGGTTTAGAGAAAAATGTATAGAGAGAAATTCTATCACTCTAAAGAATTATTGGTCAACATTTTAAACAATAATTCTTATTGTACACTTGTGATTATGGGGAGTAGTTAACGAAGAGGGAATCAAATGATGTTTGCCCACTTGTACTTCCGTTGTGGAAAAAAAGAATAACAATGAAGACTAGTTGGTTAAGGCTCTTTCGGTCAAGATTCTTGGTAGCAATTCTCTCAAGTGGTATCCTGCTAGAAGTGTGGTTTCGATTTTGTAAGGTATGAAAGATCTTTAATTAGATTATTATATATAGTATGTCTAACTCATTTATACAAAAGAATTTATTTAAAAAATTTTAAAATTCCCCTGCATGCTCATTTTCCAATATATGGACCTATTGATCTATTTCAGGATTAAGATGTAACACACATGGTTGTCTAAAGCGAATTGATTTATTCAAATAAAATTATCAATAAATAAATTTATCTTTAGTCGCGATCCAATATATTGTCACTAATGACAATATATAAATGTCTCTGCTCATGGAGTTTCAACTCCAATAACAAAGACAAGTCATCTCCCAACACAAATGTAGACAACATAATAATCTTAATATAAATAAAGTGAGCAGCTTTATTTCCTCGATTACAGATTTTTACATTTAGACTATGACTTTAAGATTCATGTCTTTTGAATAACTTTTCCATCATATGTATTATCTTAAAGATTTAGAATGATAGTCTTAGACTTTAGTTTTTTGTCATACATTCAACAAAAATAAATATAAAGAGGACAATATTGATATATCACGTAAATAATAAATTCTTTATTGATCAAATATCTCAAGAACAGTAACATTTTTTAATCCTCAGGACACTATTTCTAACAATCTCCCATTGGCTTAAGTGAGTAACTGTAACATGTTATGCACCCTCGTAGCCTCAAAATGCTTCTCAAAAGTCTTTGATGGTAGTGTCTTTGTGAAAGGATTAACTATATTGTCCTCGGATGTGATCTTGCATATTGCCACATGCCCAGTCGCTAGGAACCCCCTTATCACATGGTACTTCTAGTCTATGTACTTACTCATCTTATGATATTTTGACTCCTTAGAATTAGCTACGCTGCACTATTATCACAGAATAACATAATAGGCTTGTTCATGCTAGGATCTACATCAAGATCCCCAAGGAACTTGTGCAATTACACTGCTTCTTTTGAAGCATCACTAGTAGTCGCATACTCGGCCTCTATTTTAAAATCAGCAATGCAAGCTTGCTTAACACTCCTCCAAACAATGACACCTCCTCCAAGAGTAAATATAGACATACAAGTGGATTTCCTCGAATCCAAACAAGATTTAAAATTCAAATCAGTGTATCTAAGAGTCCTGATCAAAATACACAGCACATAATTTATAGTCCTTATCTAGTACTTAGAAATTTGCTTGATCACCACCCAATTGGTTGGTTTTAGATTTGACTGATATTGATTTATTATTCTAATTGTGTAGTATATGTTCGATCGTATGTAAAGCATTGTATACATGAGACTACCTACAACAAAAGTATAAGGCACCTTCTCACGTATGCTCTTTCTTTATCTATTTATGGACAATCTTTCTCAGAAAGAGTTATTTTAGACCTAGATAGTTTCCCACCTTTCTTGAAACTTTGCATTGTAAACATTTCAAGAATTTTGTCTATATATGAATAAAGCCATCATTTGTTCTTCTTATCTCGAAAGATTTAGATATCCATAACATAATTAGCCTCATTGAAGTTCTTCCTGTCAAATTGCTCAATCAACTAAACTTGACAAAGCCCCTACGTCATTGCCAATAAGTAGAATGTCATCAACATAGAGTTGCAGAAAAACCACTTTCTTGTCCTTAATTTGTTTATAAACACAAGGTTGATTTACATTTTGTTTAAGCCCATGTCTCGACTACTTGGTCAAATCTTATGTTCCAAGAATGGGAAACTTGCTTAAGTCCATATATAGACTTTAGCAACTTGTAAACTTTCTTCTCTCGACCCTTGGCTTTGAACCCATTTGGTTGCACTATATATATTGTCTCATCAAGATAGTCATTCAAGAAAGCCGTCTTGACATATATTTGCCATATCTCATAGTCGAGAGCGGCAACAATGGATAAGAAAATGTGAATAGACTTAAGCATAGCTATAGGTGAAAAGGTTTCCTCATAATCGATTCCTTCCTTTTGCGTGTATCCCGTAGCTACTAGTTTAGCCTTATAGGTTTCAATCTTTCCATTTGCTTATCTCTTTCTCTTATAAACCCACTTACACCTTATGGGTTTTACCCTTTCAGGAAGGTCTACAAGCTCCTAGACGATTAGTTTTTATAGATTTCATCTATATGTTCATAGCTTCAGTCTAGAGTTTTGCCAACATCCTTAATAGCCTCTGTGTAAGTGTAAGGATCATTATCATGTTCAATCCGTTAGCAAGAGAGGCCTCACCAATGAACATATACCTCTCAAGTTGACGCCCGACTCTCCTACTACGTCGAAGCTCTCTAGGTTGTTGTTCAATTAGTTTTTCCACATTGATTGGATCAGTTTCCATTGAAACCACTAGAGCAATGGTATCCCTCACCATCTCCTTGAGTACCATTCCACTATAAGGCTTAAAGTCATTCATGTATCTTTCCTCAAGGAATGTTGTATTAGTTGAAACTACAACTCTATTTTCTTTTGGGTTATAGAAATGACCACCTTTTATTCCTTTAGGATGTCCCACAAATACACAAACTTCCAATCATACATCCAACTCATTCATTTTTTATCCAAGACATGTACTAAATATCTCTATATGCGAATATGATTTAAGGATATCTTCCTACCCGTTCATAACTTGTAAGGAGTTTTAGGAACCAATTTTAAGGACGCATTGTTCAAAATACAACACACGGTTTGTAGGGCATATCCTGAAAAGGATAATGGCAATGTAAAGTAACTCATTATTTGTAACACCCGAGATTTTTAATGCATTAAAAATGCATTAAATTAAAGATTATATTAAGACAAAGTACAGTTTAAAGAAAAATACCAGATAATAAGATGGAGAATTATACAGTATTAGAGCAATGCAGTATAAGAATTGGATTGTGTGGACCACAATTTTTTTTTATACTTTTATAAAAAGAAAAGAAAAGAAAAAAAAGGAAAAAATCAAAAAATCTCTCAAATTCGGGACTCTCTCTCTCTACTTTCTCTCTCTACATTTTCTCTCTCTCTCCTCAAATCTCGTCCGAGATTCCGGCATCCGTTTTCGACACCTCCCGCGCCAATGGAAAGCTCTCGACGAGCTGAGTCCAACGAGGTGCCGTGCCGCCCAAAATGTCGCCAGAGGAGGCCACACGCGCCGTCCAAAGTGGCGACGAAACCCATTTCTTTCCGACGAGATATCTTCGTCGTCCGATGTCCGATCGACGTGATTCTTGTTCCTACGCAACCACCGTGATGAGAGGAACAAAACCCACCCTTGGTGGTAGCTCAACAACGGCCGGATTGCTCCGCCCGCCTATCGCCGCCGTGCGCCGCCGTCCCCACGGTGGAACTCCGCCTTGTCGGAGGAGGTGGCCGACACCACCCCTCCCAATGAGTTCAGTGGATCAAGGGGAGTAAAACCCCTCGATCAATTGCACGGAAGGAGCCCGTTTCACCGGAGAACGGCCAACGCTGCCGTCAACCGCTGCAGGAGCCTCGGTTTTTGCTCTTCCCAGCCACGTTTCTTCAAATTGGATGAGGGGAAATGCTCATAGGATGATGGGTAGCAAAAGCCCTCAGCCAATTTCGGGTTTCCATCGCCGGAAAGCCATCATCGGAGCCTCCATTTTTGCCATCAATGTCGAGCTCCGAACCACTATGTTAGAGGCAGAATTAGCTGAAATTGACACCGCCATTGGACTCAGAAGGGTAGATTTAGGGGGGTAGGCCCGAGCCCAGCTGCCAACGGACCCCGATTGACGCCGGTCAACAGCGGTCAAAGTCGGTCAACGGCCGGTCAACGGCGACTTTGGATTTTTGTGATCCGGACCTCCGATCGACGATCCGAGACTGCCTCCCGACTCGTTTCAATGCTCTGAACGCAATGGTGACCTCCATTCGAGCAAATTACACTCCGATGAAAATCGTCCGGTACCGACTACATGCGGATCGAGGCGATTCAAACAGCAGTATCGGAGTCCAGAATGACGTTTTTAAGAATGTATGATCTCCAGGAAGCATTCTTAGCCATTCATGGTTGCTCGAGGAGCACTACAGAGGATGCTTCGCATACTGTAGATGCAGCGAGATACAACTGGATCTGCTTAGCTTGGAGTTCAAGTAAGTAGGAATCTCGCTTACAGTATGAACTGTTTTAAAATAAATTGTTTTATATGCTTTCATAAAAATTTATGAAATGCATGATTAGTGAATGTTACACTATTTTATGTAAGAATAGGTTTTATAACGTTACAAAGTTGACGAAAAACCCGTTAAGGGTAAAATCGTCATTATTAAGGAAACGGCTAGACAGAGTCGAACACTCCGATTTAGCATAACTTTATTGGATGAAAAATGTTCCATAATACGTTAAGTAACGTAACGGTTATGTGAGACCAGAGATTTAATAAAAGATGTTTTAAGTAAACGAGAGGTAACCGATGGGTTACAAAGTTAAAAGGAAATGTAACCCCGGTGGGTTACAAGGCTAATTGAAGGAAATGTAAACTGATGGTTTATAAGGTTGAGTTAAAAGAATGGTAGACCGATAGTATACTAGTCATTAAAGGAAAGAATGGTTAATGTTTATGTTTTATTATCAATCGAGTGGATTGATAATAAAGAAAGTTAATTAATGAGTCGGCTGTCGTATGATCAGGACACAGAGGCCGACTAATGCAAGGAAAAGGAACGGAATAGAGAACGCTAGAGCATAGTTTGGGTAAGTTTCACACCTCACCTACAGCATGAAGTAAATGATTTTTAAATGCTTATTTGTATAAATTGCAAATGAGTTTGCAATTATTATGTAAGTTTCTTTTAAAGTATGTTTGCATTTATTATGCAAAAAGTTTTAAAGTTCAAGAAAAAGATTTGCAATGAATTTGCAATCGTTATGTTAAAGGTTTATTTGCATATTGATATGCATAACATTTCTTAAAAGTGTAAGTTATGATTTTTAAAGTATTGAAAGTATGTTTTGCATTATGACAATGCAAAATGTTTAATAGTTTAAGTTATAAGTTTCATGTTGCATTTGCTATGCAATAAGTTGCATTTATTGTGCAATAAGTTTTAGAATAAAAGTTATAGTTTGTAAAATGTGTTTGCATTTTATGATGTATTTATTAAGCAATATGTTGCATTTGTTATGCAATGAGTGTTAGAATGCAAGTTATGATTTGCAAAATGTGTTTGCATTTTTTGATGCATTTGTTAAGCAATATGTTGCATTTGTTATGCAATAGATTTTATAGTACAAGCTATGAATTGCAAGTGTATTGCATATGATGCGATTGCATTTGAAATGCTCACTAAAGTTAATAAGAAGGTAACGTAAGGATAAAAAGAAAGTGTCGTACCAGCCTCTTTGTTATGAGGTAATGAAAGAAAAATTAAAGTTTGACCTCCTAAAGGTGAGGTACAAGACCTCAATGTTTGATGGTCTCAAGTCTTCCACAAGGGAAGCATCATGTATATGATCTCATGATTAATGAGTTGGTACGAACACTAAAGTAAAGTAAGGAAAATGAAGTTTATGAGATAAAGAAAGTTAAGGAATAAGAATAAAGGTTGAGAAAGAAAGGAATGTTTAAGTTTATAGAATGTTCGTAAAATGCTCATAATTGAAGTTAATAATTGAGCATAAATGGAGTCATGCATTCTGATGTTGCTTGAATGCTTTTTATGAAATATTTATATGTTATGTTATGAAAAACATTCAGAGAAATGTTTTATGATAAATGTTTATAAAAAAACATTTTCATGTTTTTAAGAGAAGAATTATGAATGACGTTTTAAGAAAAACGTTTCAGAAATGTTCTATGAAAAATGTTTATGATAAATGCTTTTAGAAATGTTTAAGGAAAACGTTTATGAAAAATATTTTCATAAATGTTTATGGAAAACGTTCTTGAAGAATGTTTCAAGAGAAAGGTTTTCATGAGAAAAGTTTTCAAAGCATGTTTAAATGCTTTGTGAGAATATGTTTGAACTTGCTGAGCGAAAGCTCATGAAAAGTTTTTCATGCTGTAGGTAATTTATGGGTGACCAATAGGACCCGCTAGAAGAGCTGGGTGTTGCGGAGGACAGATGTGAAGATTTGGGTGTGGATACCGTCACTGTTTGCTTCCGCTATGCAAAGAAAATGTTTTCCATTGTTAATGTAGTGTTTGTGAAGTTTTAAGAAAATCAAAGTTTTAAGAATCGTATTCAAAGTTTTAAGATACAGTTTATGAACTGTTTTATGTAATTATAAAGTAAAGTTTTAAACTATGATTTAATAAATGTTTCTTATTAAGTTTTAAGAAATGTTTTGAAATGATTTTAAGGGCAAGTGTTGAGCGATGTCTCAACTTGAATGCGACAGAGGTCGTATCAGTATTAAAGAACGTTTAAGAAAAAAAAAAATTTTATTACAGTATTTTCTTACTAAGTAAGTAAGATTACTGTTTATGAAACAATGTTTATGAAAGTAAAGTGACTGCCCGAAAAGGCGGGTCGTCACATTATTGATCTAACCATATCTAATAAGATCATTTCTTTTTTTAGCTATACCATTTTGCTGCGGGATGCTAGATTCAGTCAAATGGGACATGATTAGTGAGTATTTTACTTACAAATCAATTATTTCTTAAGCTTAAATATTGTGAAAATCCTCAAGCTATTGTGTTATTTTAATGTTTTTGGTGTTATTTTGTAAGAAATAATAAAATTGGACTTAAAGGGACTTTTAGCATCATTTTGGAGTGAAGAGAGGCCAAAACAACACCTATTTGTGCAGCTAGGACAAAAACTAAGCGCTACAATGCCCAACTGAGCGCTCAGCCACGTATTGCTTTTCTCCGCAGCCATGCGAGTGCACGACTTATGCAACATGCATGGCCTCTTGCTATTTTCTTTGTAGTCACACTTCCCTCGTCTTGATGGCAATATTTGCCTTTTTTTAATGATTCAATGGCTAGAAATCATCCATTTTGGGAGCTCTATATATACCCTCTCAAGCCATAATCCTAGCATGGAGAATTGTGGGAAAGAAACCCACGAATGAGAGCCAAAATTCTAAGGAGAGAAGAGCTTGAGGTTGAAGATTCTTGGAGGATTTTGGTGATTCTTGGAGGATTCAAGACTTGAAGTTCATCTCCACAAAGAGTTTCTTCTTCCTTTCGCTTTACCCAATCTTCATTAAAATTTGTATTTGTATTTGTATTTGTTTATTAAACACATTTATTTTTATAGATTTTATGAAGAGATAAATAATGGATTTGTCTATGTTTGCTTAGATTTCCTATTCTAGGGCATGATATAGTTTGATTTGGATTACGTTTGGATTATTTTGTTAATTGCTTAATTTCCATTTCAATTCATTTATGTTTCTCTATGCTTAATGCTTCTAGTTTATTTGGCCAATGAATTAGTTGATTCGATTTATGAACTTCAATGCTTAGTAGGGATTGACTCATTTATCGTTACTTGGGAACCATAGTCTTTGTTGTTGTTGAGAGTCAGGAGGGTCGAGAATACCTAGATAATCAATATAGGGTTGAGCTTTGTATAGATTAACGAGTTAGATAGAGATATTGACTTGAATATTTATGCATATAATCTCCATTTGATGCTTGATAGAGGTAACGAAATGAACTTAGAGTGCTAGATTAATGAATTAGATAGAATGAAGTTAATGATCACAAAATAGGAAGAGCATAGCAAGAATAGAGCTAAATCAAGTCCCTAGACATATTATAACATAGATTATCCATATAGTAAATTATTTCATTGTTTTTGGTTTTGTTTAATTAGTTTGATTAGAGTTATTTTCCTTTCATTTAGTTTGCTTCAGAGTCTCATTTCCTAAATAGAGCTCAGTCATTATAGCTACGATAATTAGCTAGTTTTTAAGTTTCAATCCTTGTGGGAGATGACAACCCCTAACTCACCAATCCTATACTAAAACTTGACCCCATGCACCAGAGGATTTAGGAAAAAAGCCTTCAATAGGATAAAAGCTCATTCTCTATTAAGTGTTCTATGATCTCATCGGAATGGTATTCACCACCTGAATCAAATCAAAGTGCCTTTATAGGTTTACCTAATTGTTTTTCCACTTTTGCTCAAAACTCCTCAAACTTGTCAAAAGTCTCGCTCTTATGATGCATAAGGTAAACATATCCATATCTTAAGTAGTCGTCAATAATGGTGACATAATACTCATACCCTAGGTGGCATAATACTCGTACCTTCTTCGTGCCTTGATGTCCATGGGACCACAAATATCACTATACACCTGTTATAAAACCCCATCGCCTTAATTTCCTTTAAACCTAAATGGTCTTTTGGTCATTTTGCCCTCCTAACAAGATTCACATTTTGGTAGATTTTATTTTTAAATTATTTATAGGTCCATTTCTTACCAACCTTTGAATCCTATTTAAGCTAATATGACCTAATCACAAGTGCCAAAGGTATATCTTTTTAGATTGAGAAGTTTTAAACCTCTCAGAGTTCTCATTAACTTTAGTATTTAGCAATGAGTCCATCTTAAGTGTCCAACTTTATTTTCTCGATTGTGGACCTTTACATTTAGACTATTATCTTAAGATTCATGTCTTGATTTACATAATCTTTTCATCACATGCACGATCTTAAAGGTTTAAATGACAATCTCAGACTTTACTTTGCTTATCATATATTCAACATCAAAAGATATAAAGAGGACAATATTGATATATAGCGTAAATAATAAATTTTTTATTGATAAAATGTCTCAAAAATAGTAACATAGTTTAATCCCTAAGGCTCTATATCTAACACTTTCAACCTCCTATATATAATTATAAAATAAATCATCCATGACTATTTATTTATTAATCATCAACTTTGATATAATTCAATTATAAACTGAAAGCTATACTCTTGATAGCATGCCAATTTACGAGATCTTGAATAGTCTTATCCATGATCTCTCAAATTATGTGAATCCCTATAGGTTATGCATAGTTAGCTTAAGCACAAGTTCCGTTTTACTTTCTCAACTATTTTATCACAAAGTTTTATTATTCCTTTTATTTCTAAAAATTCTATTTATAATAGAAACATATGGAAATCACATGGTTACCATATGCATTTATATGATCAAGGCTTCATTCTTTTTCCAACTACAAAAAATAATGCCTTTATAAATATAACATCAAGGAGTTACGGATTTTGTATTTGTAAGTTATGCTCTTATCGAATATAGGTCAAGTAACGCCCTGTCTTTTTGGGTCGTTAGTTAACTTTTTAAAACTTTATTTTATTAACTTAATCTTACTTATATGTAAGAAAAATACCAAATAACAATTTTTTTGTTTTACTTAAAATACTTGAACATACTTGAAAATTTTCTTAAACTGTTACGATTTTCGTTGCAACTGAAATTGAGACACAACTCAACACTCGATTTCAAAATCATGTAAAACATTTCTTAAACTCATTAAAAAATATTTACTTTTGTAAAACCCTTTTACTCTTCTTATAAAATTTGTTTGCAACTTTCGTTGCAACATAAATTGTACATGTCATTCGTAAAACATTTCTTTAAAAACATTTCCTTAAGCATTGACTTTCTTAAAACTTTTCAAACGCTACATCAAATAGTAAAAAAAAACTTTTCTTTTACCTAGCGGAAGACTTCTTGTAGTGGCATCCATACCCAAATCTTTGTATCTACTCACCGTATCACTAAGCTCTTTAGCCAGTCTTACTAGTCTCCTGTAAGACTACCTATAGCATGAAGAAATTTAAAATAAGCTTACGCTCAGTAAGTTCAAACTTAATCTCACAAAACTTTATAACATTTGTCATAAAACTTTGCTCTTAAAAACTTTCTCATAAAACATGTTTCATTAAACATCGTTCATAAGTCTTTCTTGTAAAACATTTCATATAAACGTTTCTCAAAAAACTTTCTTCATGTACCTTTTCTTGTAAACATTTTTCATAAAATGTTCTTCATAACATTTATCGTAAAACATTTCTTAGAATGCTTTTCATAAACACATCACATAGACATTTCAAAACAAGGAATGTAAGCAAATCATAATGCACGATTCCATTTATGCTCATTTATGAACTTTCAATTATGAGCATCTTATTATCATTATTAACATGTTTTACTTTCTTACTTTAACTTTTTATTATCAATCTTTTCTTTCCTTATCTCGTAAACTTTAGTGTTCGTACAAGTATAATTAATCATGAGAACATAAACATGATGCTTCTTTTGTTGAAGACTTAAGACCATCGAACACCGTGGTCATAACTTTAACTTTACTTTATACCTCACATCAAGGAGGCTGGTGCGACACTTTAATATTATCATTGATTTACCTTATTGTAAACTTTAGTGAGTATATCAAATGCTAACATATCATATACCATAATTTATTACTTAAATATTAAGCATAACATATGCAGTCATATTGCAGACCATAATGTGAACTCTAAAATATAATGTATAAGAAAGGCAAACATACTTAAAACCTAATAGTTGCAAGCACATTGTAAACCTTTACTCGATCTTTTTAACTTTATGCATATTAAATGCGAACATACTATTAACATATAGTTGCAAATACCTTGCAAATCTTGTCTTGAACTTTAAAACTTATTGCATAACAAATGCATACATAAAACATATTGTAAGCATTTGAAAATTCATTATCTTCATGATGTAGGTGAGGTTCAGAACTTACCTAGACTAACTCTAGCGTTCTCCATTCCGTTCCTTTTCCTTTGGTTAGTCGGCTTTTATATCCTGATCAAATGACACCCGGTTTATTGGCTAACTTCCTTTTTATCAATCTACTTGATTCATAATGAAACTTAAACATTAACCTTCTTTCCTCTTAACTTGGTACCCTATTGGTTTACCCTTCTCCTTACTTTGTACCCCATTGTCTTACCCTTTTCATTTGCTTCAATTTGTTACCCATCGAGTTACCTTTATCTTTACTTAGCTTTGTAACCCACCAGGTTACCTTAGCTTTCTCTTTAGTGAACTTTATAAACCATTAGTTTACCTTTCTTTAACTTTGTAAATCATTGGTTTACCTTGCTTTTAACTTTGTAACCCATCAAGTTACTTTTCCCTATACTTATTTTTGTAACCCACCGGGTTACTTTTCTCTTGAATTTGTAACCCACTGGTTTACTTTCTTCTTACTAAACTTTAGCATTCCTTAGTCAGTTTGACCATCTTACTCAATGGTTTCATTACTTAAAGTATTATGAACACTTTCTATCTAAGAGTATTTTGCTAATTCAGAATCCTCAACTCTGTTATTAGTCGTTTCCTTCAAAAATGTTGATTTTACCCTTAACGTGCTTTTCGTAAACTTTGTAATTTTACTAAATTCTTTGCTTAACTTTGCTATCTCGATACTTATGGATTCAAAAACATTCCTACTTAGGACGTTTTCCTAAATGCAAACGTTTCGGGTCCGCTTTGGCTATTTTTACCAAAAATGACCATTTTGCTCTTGACAGGTCTTAAAAAAATTTTGAAACTCATTTAAAAACGTAACTTACAATAATTTGCATCTCATAACATTATGGAAAACAAAATAAAGATTTTCCTTTCGTTAAAACCTATTTTGCCAAAACTTTAAACTTTTGACCCTAATGTGAAAATATTGACATTTTTGCCCTTAATGTTTTTCTTGCCTTATTTACTTGATAAAATTCTTAATCTTTAAAAAATTACACCATGTGGTTACTCACTACCCACGACAGTGCAGGAAACCAACATTCCTCAGTGAAATGCTAGTTTTACATAGTTTTACGATTTTGGCCCGAAACATAAAAATATTGACATTTTTGTCCCTAGAACCAAAAACGATCGTTCAATAATAAAACATTCAATTTTTGCAAGGAATTAAACTTTTAAAATATCTTTGGTCTGATTCAAATGCTTCCATCACATTTTTCATTTTACAAAATTTTATGCTTAAAATCTTGAAAACTTTATAACTTACAAACCGTACAGAATTTTGGAAAACTGTCTATGCTATCCCAACATTTTTTTTGAGTTCTACAACCTTTGTGTTTTAAATTTCTTAAAATTCCAATGTTTAAGGGAACTTTTCAGCTGATTTTCAAATCTATCGAGTTTTTACAAAACTTTACAATTTAGTCCCTTTCAGAATTTTTCAAAACTTTGTTTACAAAAGTTGTTTCCCTCACTATTTTGGCCATTTTCAGATTTTACGTAGAGAGCAACTTGGCCTCTAAGGCCCTTAAAAAAATCATTTCTTAAAACTAGTTAACAAACCCCTTCCTTTTAAAACTTAAAACCATATTTGACATACCATCAAATTTCATCATCATATAGTAAAACACTAAGTAATCATACCATATAGTTCTTTTACATGCCATAGTCCAATTACTTGCAAAACATACTCTAATTTCATGAAAATAACAAAGTTAGGGTTTAGGTGTTTATCTAGCAATTCCCAAGCTTTGCATCTCCTCTTTGGTGCTTGATCTCGGCTAAAATTCCTTGACAACCATAGCAAACCCTCTTATAAAAATCCTTCCAAAAACCTCAAGAATACTTGAAGAAAAAGTCTAGAATTTACCTTTAAATTTGACAATTCTTGGACTTAAAAACTTGAACTTGCTTTTAACCTTGATTGGAGGTCATTTTTCTTTAAGAAATTTTTGTGAAAAACCTTGGAGAAGAAGACTTAGGGTAGCCAGTTCCTCTTTGGGAGGAAAGAGCATTTTTTTTCTTTCTTGAGTTTTGCATAATGAAGACCAACTTTTTGTCTCTTTTGTGAGCCAAAACCGGTGGAGAATTAGGAGCTCGGTGGCCTTTTCTCTGCCTAAAGAGTGGCATAAGGATGCGTCCCATGTCATCTTTTTAGTAGTCTAAATTTACACTGAAAGTAATTTTCCTATTCTGCCAGTATATATCTCATACTGCTAGTATTCTTTCCTACACTATGTTTTCTGATCCACATGCTTCCACATCATCCATACAATGTAATTACTATATAGCTTAGCTTTATACAGTCTAATTTCTACACTGTATTATTTTACGCAATATAATTTCCATACTGCTTAACTTTATACAATGTAATTTCTATACTATTTAACTTTATCAGTAAAGTTCTTATATTGTATAACTTTATCAATGCAATCCTTACATTGTTTTTTCTCATACTGCATGATTCCCCACACTATATATTCCTTAATTGTATTTTTGTCTTAAAATTTGTTGCAATATATTTTGCAAAAATTAAGCTTTCTAGCTTATTTTTCCTATCATTCCTTCTTTATTGAAGATTATGGCATAATTTTTAATCTTAAAAATCCCAATTTCACTTTTATGAATTTTTTTTGTAAAAATCGAATTAAAACAATAATCTTTGTAACACCTTTATGTTTAAAATATTTAATAAATTTTCGAGCATAAACTTATGCTCATAAAATTTGTACTTAAATTACTTAACATAATCCTTTAATTGTTGCATTTTAATGCACTAAAAATGCTCATGTGTTACAGGTCATGTCCCGAACATACCAACAAGTAAAACCTTAGATCATCATAGTTTCGACCTTTAGTATAACAAAAGGCACAACATACAAGTGTAGAGTCATTAACTCATTTTAGCATTATGATAATATATAAATGATTATCAAAGATCATTGATTTGTGTAAACAAAATTATTAGTCAATCAATTGATACTTTAGGTCCAGTTCCATGTATAATCTCCATTTAGATTAATACATTATTATGTCAACCATGGAGGCTCATTTATTCCTGAAGATCAAGATAAACCGCCTCCTTAATTGGACATAGATTCCATGATAGGTTTATCAAGAATAAAGTCATTGGCTTTATTGCACAAGCTACAGACTATTATTTTAGATTATTAATCTTGCAATCATATTTTCTCACATATAAACCTCATATACTCATGATTCGAGATTCAGTAAAATAATCACAAATATTTTGTTTGCTTGTCATACAATCAACGATACAAAAGTAAATCGAACAATATCTTAATGAACATGCAACATAGCATTATTATTTATAAAAAAATGTCTATTAAATACAAGTATCTAATGACTTAGGATACTAACCTAGGATACTAACCTAACATAACCTACAAATTCTCTTCTTTAATTCTCCTACCAATTTTCCTCTAAAGTTTCATTTTCTCTAAAAATAGGAGAACAAGAAACCTAGTAATGGAGGTTCCTTAAGAAGTCCTTATGCGTTTTTATATTGTAAGATAGAGTGGAAAAATTTCACTTCTAGCCTTTATATGTGTAACACACACCCATCCCATATAGGTCATAGGCACGAGACATAAACTTCCACAACGAGCGTGCCACGTGTCAACTTGTAATCACATAATGCATATTTTCCAATGAAATCCAACATTTGTATAAACATAATATTATTTTGGAATTAAAATGAATGAATTTATTTTTTGAAGGCTAATTTATTTTTATTTTAACATTTGAAATAATAGTTTTGCACTTTCAAAAAAATATTTTTCACACTTATCATAATAATTATTTTAATAATAAAATAACTAATTATTACACAATATTTATTTCAACAATTAAAATAAATATTTTATATGCAATTGATATTGCATATTGTCTTGCATATTGTCACATAAAATAATAGAAATATATTAGTATTGCATTAAGATATGCCACCTAGTGTGTGACATTATTTGTTGGCACCATAACTAGTCCAAATTATTTGATCAAGCATTTTTAATATACTATTAAGAGACTAGAAACTGTTGAGAAAATTCAATTAATTTTGACATTGAGCATTTCTAGAGTTAACATAAGGACCAACTGAATGTGTATGATTGAAGCTTCAATAATTAATATTTAATGCGATTAAGCTGTTAATCAATTAGCCTATTATTATTGACTTTTGTTTGTGATATGTTCAAAAACCAAAGCTATACTGTAAGATATTTTTTTAAAAGTTAATTATTCAAAATAAGTGTGTAAATTGATATAGCTGATGACTAAGTGAGAGGTTACTTTTTGAAAATTCCAAATTAGTGTTTTTTTCCAAAAAAAAATGAAAAAGAAAAGAGACAACTAGTAGTAGATCCTACCTACTAGATGGGCAGTGAGCCAATTGGCAACCCTTTGCATTTCTTTGTGCCTTGAGAGATCTAAGACTAACTTACAAAAGGCAAATGGCAAAAGTAATTAAGGGATGACTATAGTAATGTACAATAATATTGAGGCAGAGGGCAAGTAATTACCCAAAGCAACTACAAGGGCAACGGGTAGAACGACGTGGCAAGGGTGATGAGCAGTAAAGTCTTGTAATTTTCTTCTATGGCTCACAATGTGTAAGTAGTGAATTGATCAAAATGATGATAGAACACTATCAACAATGCAAAGTAGTGTTAGTATATTTGTGCATAGAAACAAGAATTGAAGTGAGAAAAATCTGGAAACAAGAGTCTAGTTTGAGGCATATAGGAATACTTTCCTTAAAGTTTTATTTGCCCCTACTACTAAGTTTGTTAACGGGTTATAACAACAAATTACCCCCAAGATACAACAATTCCAAAATACTATATCTAGCAATAATATGGTGTTCAAGAACAATAAATGAAATTTGAAAATTTCTAAACATTTAATGAAATGCAAGGGTGTTATTTCATGAATCAATGTAATCATTTCAACTCATATAACCTTCCAAATAAAGGTATCCTTTCATGAATCAACATATCTATTACAACAAATATGTTTTTAGTAATAGATGCTTAGTTTTGTACAAAAGCATACAACTAATCAACTTAACAGTTTGAAACAATTCCAAAGACAGAACATTTCAACACCAGCAAATTTGGGTTGGCTACGTGGCATCAACTTTCAAGTGCTACATGCCGAGCATACTGCACAAAAGTACTTTGTAACAGCATGGCTTTGTAGTGCCAAGAGTCAGCAAGCTGGTGCTGCAACATGACCTGCAACACAAGTTCTCCATCTCATAGCATAGATGCTGAAAAATCTAGCTCCATGGCTTTGAAATTTTAAGACCGTGGGCTAGAAGCTGATGCTAAACACTTTAAATTTCACATAGTTTTTTTTTTTTTACTTATAACATTGAAGAGATATGTTACAATCTCTCTTACAATCCTCCCTAGATTGTAATACTTCTCCAGATTCAATAATGATAAAGAACTCATACGTACAAGAAGTTATCTTTTGATTTAAACCTTTAATTAGTAAATATACTTTAAAATATTCACAAGACAAAGATGTGCTAAGTATTAACCTTGTCTCTTAAAAAAACACAAGAAATATATCACATATGAGCTATCTCATATTTCAAATTATGTTCCAATAATTTAGTACTATTCCAGCCTTGTGCTCTATCTTGGATTCATAAACATTTACAAGAATAAACCATGGTCTTGCTAGGAACAAAACCTTTTCTTTTATCCACTTAGGTGAAGTTTCAATTAATGTCTCTAGCTACTTGAGACTTGAATTTAATATGGCTATACACTCAACCTCATCATGTGGCTATTTGTACCAAACATCCTAGAAGGGACAATTGAATCTCAATACCTAACCAATCATTTGTCAATACTTGTTCTTACCTATTAAACTATGGAATAATGGTCTATTACTCTTAGGATATATGCCCATAAAGCATAAGATGTTTTGTAAGGACATATTTATAAATAAATAAAGTGAATTTATTCATTATATTTACATGTTTGTATTTTGAATACTTTATGAATATCATTAAATAATTAAAATAGTCAGCAACATATAATTAGTTATTCAATTAAAGTATAGAATCTTTAATTGAGCATTACTAGGGCAGGTCATTTCCATTATGAATGGAATAGACTTACCTGAACCACTAATATAGTGAGTCGTTAAAGGAGAACACTATACAAAATAAGATTATATAGGATCGGGACATGATATGATATGAATAGCTAATAATTTCAATCAAATATAGCAAGTTTTAATCATATCTACTAATGGTCATATATAAGTCAGTATGAATTTGACATTCTAATCTTATTCCTTGTATCTTGGAGGCATAATGAATCAAGTAGCTGGAAATGTTAATATTATAAGATGGAATCTATTCCTTTTCTAATAAGAAATAGATAAATAATTCTCTTGGATATTAATTTGGGGCTTGAATAATAAGAGTGTTTAATTCATGATTAAGTTCAAGAATTTATTATTCATTAGAGAATCAATGGCATTCAAGAATAAAAAAGTAATTAGATAGGTTAACGACTATTACCTAGCTCTAATTATGAATTATTTATGAAGTATAGACTTATATATAATGGCTATATCAAATGGATGTCTAAGAAATGAGTAATTAAATATCTATAATTTCAAGTTTGATTCCAAGTATTTAGTGGAGTTACATTGGAATTAATAAAAGAGTAATATATTAATTAAAGAGTTAATTAATATATTAGTTTTATTGGAGTTTGAAATAATGGGTCCATTAGTCCCCCCTCCTCGCCCCCATTCTTGTAAATGCTGTTTGGACAAGTGAAATTATTGGTTTAAATAATTAATTTAGAATTATAGAATTCTAAATTAAATATCACTTAAATAAATTAATTATGAATTAATTTATATTTATATTTATTAAATGATTAGATTATTTAATGAAATAAAAAATAATTAATTTTGAAAGACATACAGTATTGAGAGTTATAGGTGACTTTAATTAATTGAGTAATCATTTAGAAACTATATTCGTTCTACGTTCACACATACATCCATTATGTGTTAAGGACTAGGCATGGAAGATGATGATTTTGTCTTAAAGAGAACGTCCTTTGCAAGTCACTTGTTTCTGATTCATATTTGTTTTATTCCAATAGGTAAAGTTTGATATATATGTATATATATTTAAGTGTTAAGTTAATATAATGGATAGCATTTTACAAAAGTTTTGAGAAAATTTTTGTTTTATATAATCCACACCACAACCACATTTCTGCTATATTTTGTGAAAAACATTTTTTGAAACCAACCATTAGTATCAAAGCAACCTATAGAATATATTTTGGTCTTAATTATATGGTTCCAAGAATCTCTTTGATAATCGTAAATTTATTTTCCATTAGAATTAATGTTTGCTCGAAATTAAAGGATTAAATTTTTTTGTAATTTAGTTTTCCACAATTTTATATTATTGTTATATTGAAGATGGAAGGTTTCTTCAAGACTCGAAGCAATAAAAGGAACCAAGGAATCAAAACTAACGACCATGGGATGGTCGGAGGTTGACATTTGAGAAACCGTTAAGAACACATGAAAAATAGAGTTTTTAGCTCTAGGATGTAATGCCATGGTGCTAATATTTGGCACTGTAGTGCTTGCTGGTCGAGCAAGGCATGTGGCCATGCGCGGAGACAGATTCCAAAGCACTGCGGCTTTAGAAACTGGCATTGTTACGCCTCATTGTAATGCCAAAACCCTAATCTAGGGTTTTGGGCATTTTTTCCTGCCATTTTCTCACCTTGTTTTGATTTTACCCCTTAAGGCAAAAAATGATGATGCAAAGGAATTACAAGAAGACCCATGAAGATTTTGAAGATTAAATAGACTAAGAATTTATTTTATTTTTATTATTTACGATAGAGTTGTAATTTAGATATCTGAGGACCTCGATTAAATCCATTTCAAATGCCAGGAATTGAATGCTATATTTTTATGTTGATAATTTTATATATCTATGTATTATAACAAGTCATATTAGTTCTACTATGCCCACTGATATGTTTTTTAACATGCAATACATGCACACACATTTGTTTATTACACTAAAATTGTTTTCATTATAAATATAAAACATGCGCTGTATCTGGCCTTACTTAATACATTGCATACTTTAAGCTACAAATCGCACTAGCATACTCTAGCTATGCTACTACTCTACTAGAATTTTCTAGTAAGTTAATACTAAAATCAAAAGGGATATTCACCTTTTTAAATTTCAAATGATTGAATTTTAGAAGCACATTCTCAGTGTAATGAGATTGACACAAGGAGTAACCCCTAACATGCTTTTTCACTTTCACACCTAAGATTGTGTCTACCTAACCAAGATCTTTCATCTTAAATTGTGAAGTTTGATGCTTGTTAGTATCATTTATCTCTTGCATGTTGATTTTAAAGATAATCAAGTCATCAATGTACAAACAAATAATCACACCAAACTCATTTGTAAATCTAGAATAAATACACTCATCCTAATAATAGAATCATATTTCTTATGCCACTGTTTTGGTGCTTGCTTTAAACCATAAAATGACTTGATTAACTTGTATACTTTCTTTTCATTTCCAAGAAATACAAATCTCTCGAATTGTTCCATATAGATTTTCTCCTCAAGATCACCATTAAAAAAGCTGTCTTTATATCCATTTAGCGCATATGCAAATTTATATCAAAGAAATTGCATATAGCACTCTAATAGATGTTAATCTAGCATATGGAGCGTATGTGCTAAAGTAGTTTATACCACGTTTCTGTTCGAAACCCTTGGCTATAAATCTAGCCTTGTAAGTTTGTATAGACTCGTTAGTGTTGTTCTTTCTTCTAAACACCTATTGTTGCTTATCAGTTTTGATCTTTGATAGAGATCAACCAAAACCCATGTTTGATTAAACATTACAAAATCATTTCTTCATAGCTTCTCTCCAAAAGGAAGCATCTCTAGATGACATGGCTTCACTAAATGTCTTTGAATCTTCCTCACATTTAGCGACAAAGGTATTTTATTGAGTATACTATTTCTATCTTCTTCAACTAAGAAGGCTAAAGCTTGAGATGAAATAAAATTTGGAGCTAAACTCTTTTCTTTCCTTTTACGTAGACTTCTCCTCGGTTTGAAAGATGTTGTGGACTTTTTTTTCATTACTAATGGAGTTACTAGGAGCTAAGTCACTTGGTTGATCAATACTAGATTTCAATTTAGTTATAAAATCAATACTACATTTATTTTCATTAAATTCAACATCTCATGATTCCATAATTACATTAAAATCTAAGTTCAACAGCCTATATGCCTTGGAATTTTCAAGATACCCTACGAAAACACACTCAAAACCTCTTACATCTAACTTTGATGATTAAGGGTTATGCATTATATAAAAGGCTAGAAAGCCCACACCCTTAAATACATCAAGTTTGGTTGCCTTTCTTTCCATGTCTCAGGTGAAGATGCATGTGATTTCATTTCTAGGTTTTTCTTCCCTGGTTAGGACCAACCAAATTTCTCCTTTATGTATGATTTGAGCCCTCTCTAGAACAACAACAACAACTTGTTCAAGGGAACTAGTCCTTCAGTTTCTCCGTGTTTATCATCATTGGACCTCTTCAATTTGTTTGACTTTTAATTTAAGCTTTGGATTTGGTTTAGGCTTCAAACTTCTACCTTAATCTCATTTAGCAAAACCACTAATGATGATGATGACGTTGAGGCTTTCCCGATGACTTGCTGTCTTGTTTCGGATGGGTCACAATGGAGGACGAAGATCTATCACGATGGAGGTTGCCACAAGGTCCCGATGTATTAGAGATTTGCTCCTATGAAGGTCGCAATCTGTTGGAGATATGCTCCAACGGAGGTCACGATATATGTCAGAGATTTGCTTTTTTTTTTTTGTTTTTGATTTTTGTTTTTAAATGATTTTTTGTTTTAATTTTTTTTAGTGAAGATTTAAATAAATCTGGTGTAATTTGCTTATTTTAATTTCAGTGACCTTGTTTAATTTTTATCCATGATATTTTGATCAAATGGACAAAAAAATGTGTTATTGATGAATTTTTAAAGGATCTTATCATAGCATCTCTTTTTTTAAGAAACTTTTTTCTTTTTGATAGAATCATTTTTTCTATCAAAAAAATGTCTTCTGATGGAAACTTTTTTTTTTAAAAAAAAATTCTAAAAACACCATTGACTATACCCTATATCGCATGTGTGTGTATATATTCACATATTATGGTCTAGTAACACATTTTGCACTTTTCCCAGGTAGAGGTGAATGAAGAGTCTACTAGGCTCTCGATTGAGCAATAACATATTGAAGTGCACCACTAACATGGTCTTTATGCTTATCTTCTCCACCTTGACCGCATGGTTTTGTATTAACTCTTGCATTCCATCAACTTTGTCACTTCTAGAAGCACTCTCCCACAAATGGAAAATTCCATTTTCTATGATCATGTGCCATGCCTACAAAAATTCTAATCATACAAAGTTAAAACACAAAGGAGACGACCTCTGCGTTTAATGCATGGGTGGGTCTACTCGGGAATTGATAATTACAAGCTCAAACAATTACCCCACTTTATATAATCAATTAACTACTTTTAGATAAAAATATATGGATGTTTCTAATGATTACATCTCTAGTTTCCAAACTAATTATAATAATAATTACACTGCTTTATTAATTTGATTACTTGGTGTTTATATGACTAGCTATAACAGATTACACAACTTGTTAACTTTATAATTAATTGTTTTGTTCTCTTAACTTTTTATTATAATTTTATATGACGCCCGCAAATTTTAAATAAAGATTAATTATGTTATTAAGTGTTAATTTCAGTCATTTAAAATTTTATTACATATGTTATATTTAAAATTTTGATTTTTGGTTTTTAAATACAAATAACACTTTTCTCCATACTTTTAATAAATCACCAAACCCCCAACACACTCCTTTAGGCCCAAATTTCACGTGAGATTCTAGGCTTGAAACTCAACAAACCTAGCTCCCAAGTCTGGATAGAAAACTAGCTCCTAACTTCACTCCTAAATCAGAACTAGAAGAGCAGTCCACACACAATTTTAGAGACACCTCATGTTTTCTCTCCTCCTCTCAATGCTTCTTTCTCTCTTTTGCCTTTTCATTTTGTTTTTAGGTTTGAGGGAAAAAAATGCTTATTGTTCACCAAAATAAAAGACAAGAACCCTTACTCAAACTTAGAAAAAAAAAAGGTTTTTATGGTCAATTTGTGATTGAGTTGTCAAATTCTTTTTCAAAGGGTTTAAGGTATGCTCTTGAAGAAAGCAAATCTGGTTTTTCACACTAATTTCGTTCCAAATTCAGCTTGAAATTCTTTCTTTATATGCTACATCACTGTGGGTTAAAAATATAGGTTGTGGTATATTGTTAATCATCTTTTATTCTTGAGGTATTTGCCAAATATAAGCTTGCATGTTTGGAAATCTAGGTTTGGATTTCAATTTTTTTGATGTTGAGCATGTCTATTCCATGATTTCTATGATCTTACCACTTGATGATGCTTAGAACTTCAAAATCTGCTCATACTTGGTTTCATTTTATTCAAAGTTCCATGTTATGTTGTAAGATATGATTTTGGTGTTAAAAAAATTGGGAAAAATAGGTTGAACATGTTTTAAAAAGATTTTCCAATCATTCCTGAATGTTTTTTGTGATTTATGAGCTGATATAGTAGGTTAAATCGAGCATTTATGCTCGAGATTGCCGAAGCTCGAAATCTAAAAATTTTCCATATTTTGACAGATCTGTAAGCTAAACTCATCCTTAGGCAAACCAAATTCAAATAGTTCGGCAGGCCGGACTTAGGAGGCGGTAGGCTAAACATCAATAGTTCAGCAGGCCAAACTTAAACGGTCAGTAGGCTGACAGTGCAGCGTAAAAATAGTAGTTTTGCACTAGTTTTCATTGTTTAATGATAAAAAAAGATTTTCATTTTGTGACATAATTATTTGGACTTTAAAGGCATACTAATAATGAAAATAAATGAGATAACTTGGCAAAATGAAACTCAAGTAATGATATAAGTATTATAGTGTCTAGTACCAAACGTATCAAGAGCTTCGTTCAGAATGAGACATTAGTGCATGATTCCATGTACAAATATTGGGTCATGTAGAGAATGACTTTGGAGGCAAGTCTCGAAACCCAGCTGAGCGACTATGGTGGTCAACTAGATGGCTTTGCATATAGTAAAATGGTAAACTTGTTTTGAGGAGATCGTTGGACCGTAATGGCAGGTATTGCCAATGAGATATATTTGAATTGAGCAATTTATTTATTTAGTTATTCTTTTTGTTTAATTAGCTGTTTAATTTACTTGAACCCCATTTACTTTAATTTATCTCTGTCCCAGCCCTCCGATCATGACATTTTATTAGTTAATAAAATTACCACAAGACCAATTAGAAATACACTTACATCCTAAATTTGGGGATAGCTTTTGGCTATCATCCCACCTTCCATTTGTAATGGCCAAGGGAAATACATTAATAAAATCTAATATTTAATTGGGTTATTTTATTAATGAATTTACCCTTATAAATCAGATTTTTGTAAAAATTACGATAATGTATAATAAACAACATTAGTAGGAAATTTTACGATAAACTTGGTACGACGTTGGATATTACTAAATGTAGATTTTGTGAGTCAAAATACTAAACAATTTGTAAATAATATCCATAAAATGAATTTTATATCACAGTTAATTATAGAATTGTGATATATATGGAGGGGTAATTAAGGTATAAATAAGATAGAGAGTTTACCAAAACCTTAAACTAATGTAAAAAGGGGCCAATGCAGTATAGGTATACTGCTAAGTGAAAACGCAAATATAAGAAATGTTATGTTTAGCCTCCAAAAATAAACCAAAGGTAAGTAAAATATTTCCTATAGTCTAAGAATATGTTTTCATTTTGATTTTATCACGGCAGTATAAGAAAAATACTGTGTGGTGAAAAATTATACTATACGAAATTTTAGGGGCCCACCAAGTGGACACTCCATGAGTTTTTATTGGGCCACCACACCATGAAAGGTGGCCCAATCATCTAAAGCCACCTATTGCCCTTAATTGTGAAGGTGATGACTCACCTATTTTTTTTTTTTTAAAGTAGAGATAAGTCTTTAATTAATGCTTAAAACATCAAAAATTTTCATTTATTCTTCTTCTAAGTTCTGGCAGCCCCTCTAGCCTCCCTCTCAAAAATTTTCTCAAATCAAAATTCTTACAAAACCTTCTCCAACCAAGTTTCAAGCTTCAAAGATCAAGGTTTTACATAGTTTTAAGGTAAAAATCTAAGCTTTTTCTCAAATTTTCTTCTTGGTTTAGGAGGGGATTGCGACCAAATATTTTCTTATATGAAATATGCCAAGGAAAAAGGTTCAAGGAAGCCCTTGGAAGGCTAAGATCATCCATTCTTCTTTTGGTAAGTTTAATTTTTTTAAAATCTAAAGTTTATTTGGTTTTTGTTGGATTTTGATTATTTCAAAAGGCATATGGATATTCAAGCAAGTTTATGGTTTGATTGTTTGTGTATATGGTTTGTGATGGGGTTGTGTTGTTGAAATTGGGGTTAAATGTAAAAAAAAAAGGTGATTTAGTGTAAAATAGGTTAATTTTGCAAGTTTGACGATGTTTTGAAAAAGAATGGTGATTGGCATGAAAAGTGTTTGAGAGGGTAATGAAACTGCATAAGCAGTGGCTAGAATGTTGTTTAAAGCTGATTTTTACAAAATTGCCCTAGGGACCAAATTGCAAAAAAATTCTTGTTCTCGGCAGAATTAAAAAGGGCAAAAACTCTCCTTTCTAGTGGAAGTTTTGAAAATGTCAAAATACGAAAGTTTTAGATCTTGATGAAACTGTTAGAAATTGCAAACGGTTCGTCGAAAATCGCTTCCATTTGTGAGATATAAATTTTACAAAATTTTTTAAAGTTGGTAAAAAAAATTTTAGGGGCAAAAATGTCATTTTACAAAAGGAATTCGGGTATGGTACTTTGAGAAAATTTGATCCTCTTGAAAAATGGGGACTAATGGTTTAAAAAGATTATTTTGGGTCCCGGGGCAAAATCCAAAAAAATTTTCAAATGAGGGATAAAATTACAAAGTTTTGTTTAACTTGGGTTTTTATTGCAAACTAGTAACCCAATGCCCTAAACATTTGTTTTCATGCTAGTAAGCAATGTTTCACATTAAATTAGTCAAGTTGGGCCTAGGAATTCAAAGCGCCCCATCAAGGGTAAAAACATCATTTTTCCTGAAATAAGCAGTACAGATCCCGAAACGTATAAGACAGAGAACAACGAGAGGATGGTTGAACTTTAAGTAGTTGCAAAAGTATTCTGAAATAGTAATCGAAAAAAATATACCTTATTGACGTATAGCTAAATAGTGATAATTTGGCTAATAATGATATAATTGGCCAAACAGGTCCTTAAACGAGTAACAAGAAAAACTTGAAGATGGTTTTAATAGCGGCAAAAACAAGTAAGTTTCAAACCCACCTACAGTATGAAAGAGTAGATTTAAGGGTATAGTGTATTTATGTGAATATGCTTATATGTGCTATACAGTTGAGAAGTGTAAATGTTTCACACATAGTATGTACGTATATTGTCATGCATTGTATGATAACCAAAATAATTAGACTAGTAAATGAAACACCAGAACTAAGGAAAGTGTTGTACCAGCTCCCGAAGTAAAGGAGAGTTTAAAGTTAAAGCTATGTTATGGTCTTGGTGTTACGAAGACCTATGTGCACATATGGTACGAGCACTTGGGCATTAATGAAAGAAAAGATATAGCAAGAATAAGGAATGTTCATAAGAATGCATAAATGCATTATGCATATTAGTATAAGATTTATGTGGGCTATGTTTGGACTTACTGAGCATAAGCTCACCCAGTTATTAAATGCTGTAGGAATTTCCACTAGAAGGTTAGAATGAATATGCTGATGAGCTGGCAGGGGAATATGAGCAATGTGCAGACTAGGGTGTGGATACCGCCATAGAAATGTTTCCGTTGCTATGTATTTTAAGTTATTTCGATCATGATGGATAAATGATATAGTATGGTTAAGTGAGATAAAACCTTTTTTGGACACTCTAAGTAGGTGTTGTTTCAAAAAAGAAAGTTGTTTGTGTAATTATACATATAATTATAAAAGAAATTTGAGTATGTAAGTGTAATATATTTATTAAAAAAATATTTTCAACTTTTTATAGATATGTAATTAAGGAAAACGTTAAACCACAACCCGTAAAAAGACGGGTTGTGCTAGTTGGTATATGAGCAGATATCCTACCATCCTACTACACATTGCCACATGCTCCTCTGCCACAACTCAAGTAAGATAGTTTAATTTTACTTTGCCACAGCTCAAGTATGACAGTATAAGAATGTTAAGATTTTACTCTGTGTGGAATTAATATATTAATTAAGATAAATGTAGTAGATGGTGGCACCACCTAATAAACCCAATGCAAAAGTGGATCAGAGGGCAAGCATTGCTTTCTAAGACATGATGTCACCTCGATATATGGGAGTCGACAGCCCATGGTTCTAACTGAGTGGCTTCATGCTATAGAAGTAATTTTTGCCACATGACATACCCCACCCCACCTTTAGGTTTTATTAGCTTTGGAATGATTATAGAGAGAAGCACTTACATGGTGGCTTAGGATTGGTCTCGACAAGCAATGTATGGATTGGCAAGGCTTTAGAGAACAAATTTTAGTTGAATTTGCACCTTTACCACCTGCTGATGATATGCAAGTTCAAATGCACCCGTTAGTATAGGCAGATTGGCACCATCGGCTTTTTATACATATAGAACCGATATGGGGATGGTACGTAGGGAACCGGTGAACCATTATATCCTAAGATTTCATCATACCATGATACCATTGATCCCGCTAGAGATACCTTTGCGGCATATTTGTGATTTGATTTGACAAGACCTACTTGTGGAAATACAGCAACAAATTCAGTACCCCAGCTTAGATGACTTCATTATGGAAGTGTTGCATGCAGAACAGAACGTGGTAGCACCCCTTGAGGACCCTCCAATGCAAATGGATGGGGATAACGAGGAAGAGGAGGAGGAGGAACCTGAGGACGTTCCTGTACCCCCTGAGCCTATTATTGCCAGTGATGATGAATCCACCGACTCTAGTGAGGAGGAGGAGGAACACCCAGAGGAGGACCCAGAAAATAGTGATATGTCAAAGGTTGACTCGAACTAGGAAGAAAATGGGCACTTGATAATTTTTTGATACTGTTAGTGTATAGAAATATATAGCTGGTGTAATTTTGACTTACTGATTTTGTACATGAGTGTACTACCGGTAAAGTAATGTCCTTCTCGGCAGTAATGTTTGTGTTGACTGAAAGAGATGACTGCTCCCTGAAATGATAAAAAGTTTGTGTAAGAAAGTTTACTAGGTGTGTATGTTAGCCATCTCCATAAAGTTTTCACAATGGAAGATGTAAAAGAAAAGAAAAAATTAATGAAATGATAAGTTTACTAGGTGTGTATGTTATTGCGTGCATTTATATGGATGCATGCGACCTGAGAAAATTTTGATAATTTTATTAAGTCAGTAATATGAGTATTGATGTAATGTTATTATTTTATGGTAGGATTTTAAACTATAATTAATGGCGAAAGTACCTGGAGGACTAGTAAACTCATATTTAATGACCCTGATCGTTGAGCTACAATAAAGGCTCCATGCTCAGGAGCAGGAAATGCAAGGGTTGAGAGAGCAGCTGGCTCAACAAAACCCTACACCCTTAGCACGTGCAGCTTCTCTGCCACCACCACCGCCGGCCCTGTAGGCAGAGCTGGTAGTTCCAGTAGCTCCTACAGTTCTTGTTATTGAATTTTACAAGAGATTTCGACGGATGAAAGTCCTGGAGTTTGACTGTTCTATAGATCCGTTGGTTGTAGATGACTGGCTCACTGGTATTGAAAAGGTTTTGAAGTTTATGGGACTTAGCGATCGTGAAAGAGTTCTACGTGCCTCATTCTCTCTCACTAAGGATGCAAGAAGATGGTGTGAGTTTGTTGAGCATAGGAGAAATATGGATGTAATGACCTGGTCTAAGTTTGTCAAGGAGTTTGGACAGGCTTATTTTAATGTGGAAACTATGGCTACACAACAAGAGGACTTCAACAATTTTCGACAAGGGAATCTGTTAGTGGCTGATGTTGTGAGAAGATTCAATCAATTGGCACGTCTTTGTCCTGAACTGGTGCCTATTGATCGAGAAAGAATAAGAAAATTGATGAGGATGTTTCAGACCGATATTACTCTTATAGTTGATAGTGGAGGGCAAGCTCCTAAGAATGTGGAAGATTGTATAGAATGGGCGACGGGAGCTAAATTCAAGATCTCCCATGATAAGGAAGAAAGGGCGAAGATCTTTAAGACTCGAAGGGAGGAAAAGGCTTTGGCTAAGCAGAACAAAAGGACAGGGAAGTAATTTGAGCCAGAAGGGACAACCCTAGAAGAGAATAAATGATAACAATAATAAGAGAAAGTGGAATGCAAACAACCAAAGAAACCAGAAGGGACAGCTCCATAAAAGAATAAATGATGGAGGAAATAGCAAGCCTCTCTACAGTCAATGTGGAAAAAGACATGGAGGGGAGTGCAAAGCAGGCACTAATAAATGTTATATCTGCGCAAAGAAGGACATTATGCCAGAAACTGCTACTCCATTTCTTAGAATCAAAACAGTCAAAACCAGCAAAGGCCTCAAGGAACTTAGCTACACGCGGTTCGAGCATAGATTGAAGGTCCCAACATCAATCAAGGCCTACTGGAAGCTCTAGAGCCTAGTGGACGAATCTATAATTATGCTAAGAAAAAGGATGATGCAGGAACCTCAACGGTGGTAATAGGTCATCTCTCTGTTGCCAAAACTGATGCTTATGTTTTATTTGATTCTGGAGCAACACATTCATTTGCATCACTTAAATTTGCAAAACAAATAGGATATGAAGGGGATAGGATAGAACGGATATTTAGGACTGTACTTCCCTCTAGGGAGGCATTAAGTTCTGATTATTGGCTACATCATGTACCAATTATCATGTGCAGTAGAGAATTTTTATCGATTTAATAATAATCGATATTCAAGATTATGATGTTATTTTGGGAATGGATTTCCTGGGAAAATATGCTGCTAAGATAATTGCCGACATCATAAGGTCACATTTCGACCCTCTGGAGGTGAAAAGTTTTTGTATTTAGGGAAGATTCCCAAAAACTCCGAAGGCACTAAGGTCGGCATTGAAAGCAATGAAATTGTTGGAGAGCAAATGCACTGGTTATCTGGTGAATCTAGTAAATAAAGACCAAGAAGCTTAGTTAGGACCATAAAACGTCCATATAGTGAAAGAATTCATCGACGTGTTTTCAAATGAACTACCTGGGTTACCACCAAAGCGAGAAATTTTGTTCGAGATTGAGTTGACACTTGGTACAGCTCCAATCTCAAAGACACTGTATTGTATGGCTTCAGGAGAACTTAAATAACTTCAGGTGCAGTTGCAAGAATTGCTAGACAAAGGATTTATTCGGCTAAGTCATTCTCCATGGGGAGCGCTTGTTTTGTTTGTGAAAAAGAAAGATAGAACTTTATGAATGTGTATTGACTACTAGGAATTGAACAAAGTCACGATTAAGAATAATTATCCACTTCTGAGAGTTGATGATCTATTTAATCTATTGAAGGGAGCAATAGTATTTTAGAAGATCAATTTACGTTTTGGGTATCATCAACTTTGGGTTAAGGAGGAGGACGTATAGAAGGCGGCGTTTCAAATGCAGTATGGGCATTATGAGTTTCGTGTCATGCCATTTGGCCTGACTAATGCCCCGGTAGCTTTTATGGACCCTATGAACTGGATTTTCAAGGACTACCTCGACAAATTTGTCAACGTTTTCATCGACAATATCTTGATTTACTCAAGAACACTAGAAGAGCATGAGGAACATTTTGAGGCTTGCACTACAGTTGTTGAGGAAGCATCAATTGTACGCCAAGTTCTCAAAATGTGAATTTTGGTTGGAAAAAGTTCATTTCTTAGGACATGTGGTCTCACAAGATGGAGTTTCTATTGACCCTTCAAAGGTAGAAGTAGTAAATAAGTGGCCTATGCCAAAAAATATTACCGAGATCAGGAGTTTCCTCCATCTAGCGGGCTATTATCGACGTTTTATGGAAGGGCTCTCTAGACTCGTAACACCACTCATAGTCCTTACACGAAAAGCAGCTAAATATGAATGGACCAAGAAGTGCGCAGAGAGTTTTTAGGAACTGAAAAGACGACTTACGAGTGCCTCGGTACTAACCATACTGGATCTGAACCTAGGAAACTTCATGATTTACAATGATGCATCAAAAACAGGCTTGGGAGCCATTCTCATGCAAAATGGAAAGGTGATCGCGTATGCATCTCGGTAGTTGAAGGATCGTAAAAGGAACTACCCAACGCACGACTTGGAATTAGCAACAGTCGTATTTGCACTAAAGATTTGGCACCACTACTTGTATGGAGCCAGATGTGAGATTTATACTGACCATCAGAGTCTAAAGTACATTTTCACACGAAAGGAACTAAATATGAGGCAACGAAGGTGGCTCAAACTAGTCAAGGATTACGACTGTGAAATCCTCTATGATCCTAGAAAAGCTAACTGAGTAGCGGACGCACTTACTCGTAGAGTAATGTATTTTCTTACAATGATGCGATTGATACCAATATCTCTTCAAAAAGATTTGATGGAAGCAGGAATAGAGGCGGTCACAGGAAGATTAGCTGATTTGTCATTCCGACCAAACCATCTTGGAAAATTTGAAGGAACGACAAGAAGCGGATTCTTCATTACTCAAGCATAAAAATAAAGTCCTTGAGAATAAGGAAATAGAATTTAGCATCCTGGAAGATGGTATCCTCCGCTATAGGGGCAGATTATGCACTCCCAATGATGAAGAACTAAAGAAGCAAATACGAGAAGAAGCCATGAGACACCATATGCTGCTTATCCAGGAGCTACCAAAATGTACACAGACTTGAAGGAACATTATTAGTGGCATGGAATGAAGAATGATGTCGCATGATTTGTCAGTAAATGTCTCACTTGTCAAAGGGTGAAAGCTGAACACCAACCACCGACAGGTGAACTGCAAAAGATCAAAATTCTAGAGTGGAAATGGGACCAAATAACTATGGACCTGGTGACTGGACTACCCAAAACTACGAGGGGACATGATGCTATATGGGTAATTGTGGATAGATTGACCAAATCTACTCACTTTTTACCCATTAAACTTAGCGGTTCTGTTGAACAGTTAGCTGAATTATATGTCGCTCAAATACTTAGATATCATGAAGTCCCAAAATCCATCATCTCTGATTGTGATTGTTGATTCACTTCCAAGTTCTGGAGGAGAGTTCATCAAGCAATGGGAACAAAGCTGACTTTAAGTATAGCTTTCCACCCTCAAATAGATGGTCAGTTTGAAAAGACCATTCAAACTTTAAAAGATATGTTGAGAGTCTGTGTGCTAGACTTCAAAGGAGGATGGGATAAAAAGCTTCCACTGATTGAATTTGCATACAACAATAGCTATTAAACCTCCATAGGTATTGCTCCATGAAGCTCTATACGAAAGAAGATGTAGATCACCCTTGCATTGGTATGAAACCAGAGAAAAGGCATTATTGACCACAGATATTGTTCAAAGAAGAACAGAAGATGTAAAGTTAATTCGTCAATGGATGGAAACTACTTTTAGTAGGCAAAAGAGTTATGCTGACCGACGACGGAGACCTTTAAAGTTTCAAGTGGGAGACTTGGTCTTTTTGAAGGTAACACCAATGAAAGGAGTAGTAAGATTCGGGAAGAAAGGAAAACTCAGTCCAAGGTACATTGGACCATTTGAAATCCTGGATAGAGTAGGCAACGTGGCTTACAAGTTAGCCCTACCCCCTGAAATGGCATCGGTACATAATGTATTCCATGTATCCATGCTAAAACATTATGTACCTGATCCCTCACATATACTTCAGCATGAGCCTATTGAGGTGCAAGAAACTAGTTCAAATCTTGGCTCGAGAAGAGAAGGAGCGAAGGAACAAAAAGATACCACTCGTCAAAGTTTTATGGCGTAACCAAAAAGTGGAAGAAGCAACCTAGGAATGAGAAGATGAAATGAGGAGAGTCTACCTGAAATTGTTCTAATTTTTAGGGACGAAAATTTTAAAAGAGGGTAGGTTGTAATGGCTAAGGGAAATGCATTAATAAAATCCAATATTTAATTAGGTTTAATTAATGAATTTACCCTTCTAAATCAGATTTTTGAAAAAATTACGATAATGTATAATAAACAATATTAGTAGAAAATTTTATGATAAACTTGGTACGATGTTAGATATTACTAAATGTAGATTTTGTGAGTTGAAATACTCAAAAATTTGTAAATAATATCCATAAAATAAATTTTATATCACAATTAATTTTAGAATTGTGATATAAATGGAGGGGTAATTAAGGTATAAATAAGATAAAGAGTCTACCAAAACCCTAAACCAGTGTAAAAAGGGGGTCGATGCAGTATAGATATACTGCTTAGTGAAAATGCAGATATAAGAAATGTTATGTTTGGCCTCCAAAAATAAACCAAAGGTAAGTAAAATATTTCATACAATCTAAGAATACGTTTTTGCTCTGATTTTACCATGACAATATAAGAAAAATACTGTGTGGTGAAAAATTATACTGTGTGAAATTTTAGGGGCCCACCAAGTGGACACTCCATGAGTTTTTATTAAGCCACCACACCATCAAAGGTGGCCCAATCATCTAAAGCCACATATTACCCTTAATTGTGAAGGTGATGACTCACCTATTTTTTTTTTTTTAAAAGTAGAGATAAGTTTTTAATTAATGCTTAAAACATCAAAAATTTTCATTTATTCTTCTTCCAAGTTCCGATAGCCCCTCTAGCCTCCCTCTCAAAAATTTTCTCAAATCAAAATTCTCACAAAACCTTCTCCAACCAAGTTTCAAGCTTCAAAGATCAAGGTTTTACATAGTTTTAAGGTAAAAATCTAAACTTTTTCTCAAATTTTCTTATTGGTTTGGGAGGGGATTGTGATCAAATATTTTCTCATATGAAATATGCCTAGGAAAAAGTTTCAAGGAAGCCCTTGGAAGGCTAAGATCATCCATTCTTCTTTTCGTAAGTTTAATTTTTTTAAATCTAAAGTTTATTTGGTTTTTGTTGGATTTTGATTATTTCAAAAGGCATATGGATATTCAAGCAAGTTTATGATTTGATTGTTTGTGTATATGGTTTATGATGAGGTTGTGTTGTTGAAATTGGGGTTAAATGTAAAAAAAGGGTGATTCGGTGTAAAATAAGTTAATTTTGCAAGTATGATGTTAGTTTTGAAAAAGAATAGTGATTGGCATGAGAAGTGTTTGAAAGGGTAATGAAACTGCATAAGTAGTGGCTAGAATGCTGTTTAAAGCTGATTTTTACAAAATTACCCTAGGGACCAAATTGCAAAAAAATTCTTGTTCTCGATAGAATATAAAAAGGGCAAAAACTCCCCTTTCTAGTAGGGATTTTGAAAAAGTCAAAGCACAAAAGTTGTAGATCTCAATGAAACTGTTAAAAGTTGCAGACAGTTCGTCGAAAATCACTTCCGTTTGTGAGATATAAATTTTACAAAATTTGTTAAAGTTGGAGAAAAATTTTTTAGGGGCAAAAACGTTATTTTACAAAAGGAATTAGGGTATGGTACTTTGAGAAAATTTGATCCTCTTGAAAAAAGGAGACAAATGGTTTAAAAAGATTATTTTGGGTCCCGAGGGCAAAATCCTCAAAAATTTTCAAATGAGGGATAAAATTGCAAAGTTTTGTTCAACTTTGGTTTTTTTTTTTGTAAACTAGTAACCCAATGCCCTAAACACTTATTTTCACGCTAGTAAGCAATGTTTCACATTAAATTAGTCAAGTCGGGCCTAGAAATTCAAAGCGGCCCATCGAAGGCAAAAACATCATTTTTCATAAAATTAGTACGGACCTCGAAACATATAAGATAGAGAACAACAAGAGGATAGTTGAACTTTAAGTAGTCGAAAAAGTATTTTGAAATAGTAATCGAAAACATTACAAGAAATTTTTGATTAGACGACCTTTATTTAACGATGGTTTCCTAAAAACGGTCGTGGTAAGGTGAGAAAAGCGCAACAAGTTACGCCTGTGAAAACGAAGACCGTTGTGGAAGGGGGCTGGAGCTACCACGACGGTTTTAAAAAAACCATCATGAAATACTTAAGCTTCCACGACGGTTTTGTGAAAAACCGTCGTGGAAGCTCCTTGATTCCACGACAGTTTTTGAGAAAACCGTCATGGAATATCGAGCTACCATGACGGTTTTTCATAAAACTGTCATGGAAGCTTATGTATTTCACGATGGTTTTTTAAAAAACCATTGTGGTAGCTAATACATTTCACGATAGTTTTTTAACAAAACCGTCGTGGTGTCTTACTTAAAACCCCTTCTCCACCTTAACATTCAGACACAATTCAGAAACTCGCTTCTCAAATACAAACACAGACCCATCTGAATCAGCTGTCGCCATCCCTCTCCGCCTCCACACTACTTAACTCAACCCAAATTGTAAGTTTTTGTTAGAAATTGATAAATTGTTGTTGATTGTGTTGTATAATTAATCCGAAATTGATAAATAGTTGTTGATTTTGTTGTTTATTATTTGTATTGTGGATCATGTGTATGATTTCTTTGTTTTATAATGAGTATGTGTAACTTGTTTTATGATGGGTGATGTTTTTGTTTTATGATTAATTAATATATATAGGTGGGTATATATATAGATTGTAAAATTAATTTAATTGAGTATTTGCTATTTATTATTTCGATTTAGGTATTGCAAAATGGATAGGAAATGGATGTGGAATTTTTGATTGTCTAGAGAGTATGTGAATGCTGTGGAAGAGTTCTTGGATTTTGCCAAAAGTTATGCCAATGGTGATAAAATTTGGTGTCCTTGTGTTCAATGTGGAAACCATAGATTGTATCTAATTCCAATTGTTAGAGGACATTTATTTCTAAATGGAATTATAAGTAGTTATCAAACATGGCATTTTCATGGCGAGTCTAATTTCAATCCAACTTTACTAAGTAAAGAAAAGCAAGCTATTATGGAGGATAATATATATGATCAAGACAATATGGTTGACATGATCAATGATTTAGAAGAACACTTTGTACACCATCCGGATTTATTTGAGGCAATGTTGAATGATGCAGAGACACCCGTGTATGCGAGGTGTACCAATTTCACTAAATTGTCTGCTTTAGTTAGATTATGGAATTTGAAAGCGTCAGGTGGGTGGTCAAATTATAGTTTCACAAAGCTATTGGAATTTTTAGGAAGGCTTCTACTAGAGGGTAATAAATTACCAACTAGTATGTATGAGGCTAAGAAGACTTTGAGCACTTTGGGAATGGATTATGAGAAAATTCATGCTTGTGAAAATGATTGTGTTCTCTATAGGCATCAGTATGAGGACGAAAATTATTGTCCAGTTTGTCAACAAGTAGGGTGAAAGAAAGGAAAAGAGCAAAATACGACAAGAATGAAGTGCCAAAAAAAGTGTTATGGTACATTCCACCGATACCACGTTTGAGATGTTTATTCAGAAACCCAAAACATGCCAAGAATTTGACATGGCATCATGACAAATGAGTGGATGATGGTATGCTTAGACACCTGGCGGATTCACCATAATGGACGACTTTTGAAGCCGATCATCCCAACTTTAGTGCGGATCCAAGAAACATACATTTCGCTTTGTCGACGGATGGAATGAACCTACATGGTAACATGAGTAGTAGGCGTAGCACTTGGCCCATAATACTTATTAACTATAATCTCCCTTCGAAGTTGTGCATGAAGCGAAAGTTTTTAATGTTGTCTTTATTGATTTCAGGTCCTCACCAACCAGGCAATGGCATTGAAGTATACTTGGCACCGTTAATCGATGACCTAAAAAAGTTGTGGGAAAATAGAGTTGAAGTTAGAGATGCTTATCGAAAAGAGACGTTCACACTCTGTGTAATGTTGATATGGACAATTAACGACTTCCCCGTATATGGAAATTTATCTGGTTATTCAGTGAAGAGTTCTATTGGTTGTCCTATTTACATGACGAAAATATCTCACAAACGGTTGAAGAATGGACAGAAAACCATTTTTCTTGGTCATAGAAGATGGTTGCCAAGAGATCATCGCTACTGCAAACAAAAGAAAGCCTTTGATGGCAACAATGAAGAAAGAGACCCCCCTCGCCCTTTGATTGGTGAGCAAATATTTAAAATGGTAAAAGATATAAGAGTCATATTCGATAAGAGAAAGCGAGGTAAGGATGAGCTGAAAAATGATGGACCATGGAAAAAAAGATCAATCTTCTTTGATCTTCCCTACTGGAAGATACTTTTTTCGTCATTGCTTGGATGTTATGCATATTGAGAAAAACGTTCGTGAATCCGTAGTCGGCATGTTGCTTGACATTCCGGGCAAGACTAAGGATGGTGAAAAAGCTTGGTTGGATCTCATGGAAATGGAGATTAGGCCTAATTTATTTCTCGAGAAAAGAGAGAACCGTACTTACTTACCTCTGGCAAAGCACACGTTATCTAGAGCAAAAAAGAGAAAGCTCTGTGAATGGCTTGCTTCATTAAAAGTGTCGAACGGGTATTCTTTGAACTTCAAAAAGTTGGTATCAATGAAGGATTTGAAACTTATTGGTATGAAAACACACGATTGTCATGTGTTGATGTAGCAATTACTACCACTTGCTTTGCAGGGAATTCTAACAAAGGACGTGAGATTTGCAATTTTCAAGTTGTGCTTGTTCTTCAATTCAATATGCTCGAAGGTCATTGATCCACTTGTGCTAGATTCACTGCAATCGGAGTTGGTGCAAACCTTATGCATGCTTGAAAAGTATTTTCCACTGGCATTTTTTGACATCATGATTCATTTAACGGTGCACTTAGTACGTGAAGTTACATTATACGGACCGGTGTATTTGAGATGGATGTACCCATTTGAAAGATATATGAAGGTTTTGAAGGGCTATGTGAAGGATCGAAATAGGCCGAAGGGATGTATTGTAGAAAGTTACATAGCTGAGGAATCAGTTGAATTTTGCTCTGAGTACCTATCTAACGCAGACACAATTAGGGTGTCAAAGACTATAAACATTGAGGCTAGGGGACTATCTACTGGCAATCCTTCATCAGTAAATCGAGAGGAGTAGGAGCAAGCTTGTATTTATGTCTTGCACAATGCTAATGCAGTGGAACCTTTCATTGAGGTGCACATGAATGAATTAAAAAAAGCATACCCAAAAAGCTCAAGAAATGAGAAGTGGTTGCAAGATGAACACAACCGGACCTTTCGGTTGTGGATTAAAGCACACATCTATGGCAAGTGCTCCACATTACAAGATGGAGGCATGTCATACGAGTTGAAGAACCTAGCTAAAGGACCGTTGTCAGTAGTTATAAGGTATATGTCATATTCCATAAATGGTTACACTTTCTACACTCGCGAAAGAGATAAGAAGCATCCAGTACAAAATAGCAGCGTGACTCTCTATGCTGAGGCTATGCATATTGCCCCCACCAAGGACAAGAATCCGGTATGTGGGACCATGAACTACTTTGGTTTCATTGAAGATATTTAGGAACTTGATTATGGGGGATTATGCGTAGTACTTTTTAAGTGTAAGTGGGCCAACAATAACTATGTTAAGAACGACGATGATGGCATCACGATGGTTGACTTTAGAAGATTGGGATACAGGAATGATCCCTTCATTATGGCATCATAAGCAATCCAAGTTTTTTATACTACAGATCCCCAAGAAATGGAGCTGTCTCTAGTCGTCTCGACAAACCTAAGAATAGTTATCGATGGTGAAGAAGTTGATGAGGATTTCTCAGACATCCCTTCATTCACAAAGGGGTTGTCACTGGTTGAAGAGATAGATAATTTTGAAGATGATGTTTCGCACTTGCTTCGTGAAGATGTGGAATAGATATGTATTGAGGAACCAATGAAAAAAAAGATAAAAAGATGAGCATCAATAAACCTTTTTATGTTAATTTACTTTTAAGATTTTTCTTTAAATTATTTCATTTTTCAATCTTTTTTAACGGGTTTTGTATATGTATCCATAGTTAAATTTGTGGTGAAAATGAGGATAAAGTATTCATGATTATGGGCCATTGGATGCTTAACACACGGACTGGTCACCCTAGGGGAGCAAAGAATATTATTATGTGTAAGAAATGTTTAAGACAATTTTTTTACGACGATTTTTGCAAAAATCATCGCGGAATATATAGATTCCACTACCGTTTTCAAAAATTTAAAAAATTTGAAGAATCACATCTTCAACGACCATTTTTTATGAAAAACCGTCGTGGAAGAGCTAGTCTTCCATGATGGTTTTTCACAAAACCGTTGTGGAAGACAAAACCGTCATCGAAGACTAGCTCTTCCATGACGGTTTTTCACAAAAAAGGTGGTGGAAGATGTGATTCTTCAAATTTTTGAAATTAACGCCAATAACCCATATCTATGTGCACCCACCACCTCCAAGATGCCTCACTCTCCTCTCTTAAATCCCTTTTTCTCTCTCTCTAAAATCCCTCTTTCTTTGTCTTTAAAATTGCCTCCACCGCACTGCCATCACCTCCACCGCCAGTAAACTCCCTCTCCCTCTCTCTCCTCTTCCCCCTCGCCCCGCCACTCACCCCCACACCCACACCCACCCCCACCCCCACCCCCACCTGCACCCGCACCCGCACCCGCACCCGCACCCGCACCCGCACCCTCTTCACCCCCACCCCCCACCCCCACCCCCACCTGTCCCTCGCCCAGCCCCCCCATTCGCAAGGCCCAGCCCCCCGACCCCCCACCCCCCACCAGTGAGGCCCGCCCCTCGCTGAGCCCCCTACCCCCCCTCGCCCAGCCCACCTACCCCCTACCCATGAGGCCCAACCCCCCCCACCCCCCCTAGCCCAGCCCCCTCATCCCCCCACCTGCAAGGCCCACCCCTCGCCCCCCCCACCCCCCCTAGCCCAGCCCCCTCATCCCCCCACCTGCAAGGCCCACCCCTCGCCCAGCCCAACCACCCCCCCCCCCCCCCCCCCGCGAGGCCTACCCCTCACCCAGCCCCCCACCCATGAGGCCCACCCCTCGCCCATCTGTGAAATTGTATAATTGAAGTTGTAAAGATGTGCATATGTGTAATATGTGAGGATATGTGAATATGTGTAATATGTAAAATTATGTGAATATGTGTAATTTGTGGAATTATATATGTAATTGAAATTGTGAATTTGTGAATATGTGTAACATGAGCAATTAAATGAATATGTGAAATTGTGTTGTTGAAATTGTAAACTTGTGAATATGTCAAGATTTGAATACGTCAAATTATGTCAATATATGTAAAGTTGTGCATATGTGTAATATGTGAGGTTATGTAAATATGTGTAATATGTGCAATTTGTGAAATTATATATGTAATTGAAATTGTAAATTTATGAATGTGTAATATGTGAAATTAAATGAATATGTGAAATTGTGTAAAAATGTAAGAAGTGGAATATGTGAAGATGTGTAGTTTGTGATTTAATATTAGTATGTATGTGTTAGTTTTTGAATACTTTGCACAGCTACAATGTCTAGCCCCATCGATAGTGACCAATACGAGGACGAGTATGAAGACTGCACTCCATCTTCATCGCAATATAGCAAGGGAAACCAACGCAGTAAGCCATGAAGGCGAATCAAATTTGATCCAAAAGTAGACTTTGAGCGAAGGGGTACATTAATGAAAAAAATTCATCGGATGAGAAAGCAAGTTTTAAGAATTGAAGTGACTTTTGATTCAAAAGGCCAACCGAAAGGTGCACCCGGCCTTGAATTAAGCAGTTGGATCGGAGTCCTCAGTCGAGAGCATGTTTCGATATGGACAAAAGATTAGAGGTCTAAGGATTTAGATAAAGTAAAAGATGTGATTTGGAGAGAGATATACACAGCTTTCACAGTCGAGGATTGGTATAGGAAAAGGGCTTTTAAGGTTTGTGGCGAATTAGCAAAGGGTTTCGGATTTGACCTCTACGTTACCTTCGTACAGCCATACCTTTCCATTCCAGAGGAGGATGAAAATGTATATAAACGGCCTCCTACGGTAGTACACTACTACCCCTCCATAAACGATGACGATTGGGAAGCTTTTGTGAGGTATCGACGTTCAACCGAATTCCAACTGCTATCATCAAACGCAAGAAAAATAAGAGCAAAAAATGAATACTACTCTATGGTTGGCTGAGTCAGATATAGAGAGCTCGAGCAATCCTTGGTATGTTAATATTTTACTCATATTACATATATCAATTATTCTATCATTACTATGTTACTAACATAGCGTAAGACAGTTTGCAAAGAGGGGTGTGCTACCAACACGGGAGGAGTTATGGGTCAAATCACGTCAAGGTCCTGATGGCCAGTTCAAAAATCCAAAACTAGCAGAAATCGGGAAATTGATTGTAAGTTTACTAACCACGAACAATTAATTTGTAATTTAATACCAGATGAAGGATTACTTGAATAACATGGTTGTGTTGTTTTACAGGATGAATACACAACGTAACAAAGTGAAGGAAGCTTCCAATCAGTCCGTAACGATGACATTTTAACGAGGGCACTAGGGAAACAGAACATTCAGGACATGTTCACGGTCAATCGAAGTATGTGAAGCAGTCTCAATACTTCGACCTCCAATCAGGTACTTCGAAATTGAATTCCCAAATGTCGAAGATGCAAATGGAGATTGCAAAACTGCGGGGTCTTGTGACGGAGCTCATTTCCCAAGGACTTGCCAAGTCGACAGATGATAGCATCTCACAATGCAACAACGTCAAAGCTAGTTGTAACCTTCCTAATAATGTAGCAGAACCTCCAAAAGTCCAATTGTCACCTCCTCGTCAAGAGCCCGAACAATGTAGTCTCTTCATTGAGGATAGAGTTAATGGTGGGTGTGGATGGAAAGTCTTCCAACTGATACAGTTCATGGACAACTATTAGGGGAAGAGAATGTGCGCGTTAGCATTAGCACCATTAGAGTTATAACAGCTGAATTACCTGTTCTAACACTTGAAGCAACAACTATGGGTAAAGTAGCTGGAAGCTTCGTTGCATGGCCGAAGAGGTTAGTTGAAGCCATCACATTGACGAAGATGAGTCGAACACCTAGCCATGTTCCACAAGATCTAAGCGAAAGGAAATGCCAAAAAAAGAAAAGCTCTACAGAAGCAAGAGAATCACAACCTAAGGTAGAACAAGAACAAGAACAAACCATTGCTAATGAGCAACTACAAGCATTTAACTTCACTTCAGTACCTCAAGAATTTGTGCAGTTGGCTCCATACAGACATTCTTTCATGCACGATGGGTCAACGATTCAGTGCCCGATACCGGTAAATGTCACTGGCAATGAATTGCCTATCTATGTGGGGTATGAAGACTTTTACTACTTCATCAACTTTGATAAAATCAGGGCAAACTGTATCTTGGTATATCTCAGGCAATAACTCCATCCTTATTTCACATTTTTAAAATATAGGTAGAGTTGTATGGTGCCTTCAAATTATTGACTGTATTTTTTTCTATTGTAGTTTTTGGTGGAATATTGTAAACTTCAAGGCTTGGCCCAAAATTCTGACTTCATATCTCTGGCCATTGTTTCAAGTGCTGCAAGAAACCTATAGGGTGATCGTAGAGAGCATGCCACATCACTCATCCACCTATTAGCTCAAGCACTGAGGGGGAAATTATTCTTCCTGCCATACAATGTTGGAGAACATTGGATGTTGGGACTTATTTCACCATAGGAGGACCAAATATATTGGTTTGACCCCCTCGGACACCCACCACGCGAGGATTTTGTACCAGTCACAAGATTGTAAGTATTAATATTCTCTTATAAATTTAAATTAAATGTTTTTAGTCCCACATATTTGTATCGTCTATTAATTCATTTAAACATGACACATTGTTAGGGCACTTAACGATTGGAAGCTTCAAGCGAGAAGCGGTGTCATAAACCGACAGAACGGAATGCTATATTCCAAACGTAAGTGTCCAAGACAACAAGAAAATGTAGAATGTGGTTTTTTTATTCTACGTTTCATGCAGGATATAATTACAAGTGGTACACAAGCCTTAGGAAAAAAGGATTTTTATATACATACGGATATACATGAAGTTAGATTAGAGTGGGTACAATTTGTAAATAGGTATGTGCTCTTTAGATAGATAGATAGAGATAGTAGATAAACAATTGCTCAAAATAGCTCAAATGTATATGATCTTGTAAATACCTAGTAATTTCAATATACTCTAATTTTTGTACGAAATCAAGGCCTTGCTGAAATGGATAATAACACACGGGACTGGCCATCCTGTGGGAAATCAAAAATTTTTGGGGATTTTTTTTGGGGGGAATACCAATTTTCCACGACGGTTTAATGGTAAACCGCAGTGGAATCCTTGAGTTTCCATGACGGTTTTTCATGAAACCATCGTGGAAACTTGAGGATTTGTAACACCCTAAAATTAATTTAATGTTATTGTAATGTAAAATGATGAATTAGTGTGCCATAATTAATGTTTCAACGTTAATTTGATCATTTGGATAAATTTTAAATTTTAGGTTGTTTTGTTAATTTAATAAATTCTAATGATTTCTTATTGTTTTGAAATGTTGTTTTGAGTTTTAAAACACAACAGTTTGTAAAATGTTAAAAATATTCTGTTTTACAAAACCGTGGGTGGCATATGGTTTTCGTACAGTAAAACCACCCACCGTTTCTCTCTATTATTCTCTCCCTCACTCTCTTCCTCTCACTCTCTCTGATCTCTCTCTCTCACTCTCTCTCTCCTCCCGCGAGTCTCTCTCTCTCTCTCTCGGTTTCTCTCTTCTCTCTCAATTTTTCTTCAAATTTTTGAATCAAAATTTGAATCCAAGCTTCGGGTTACCAAGGAGGAAGCTCGGGGACGTGATTTGGCAACCAAGAACGTGGATTGAAGCTTCGATTTGAGGTTAGTTTTGAAATTTCTAAACTTTTCCAAAATTTTTAATTTTCATGCATTTTTGAAATCTAAGTTTGTTTGAGCTTAGAAAAACCCTTGATTTGAGTTAAAGGAACTTAGAACACCTAGAATCTAAGCTTGGATTAAAGAAAAATGGATTTGATTCAAGATTTTTCATTTTTCCTCATTTTCTCCCATTTTCAGATTTTTGGGATTTTTGTGTTTAAATCTTGTTTAAATGAGTTCAAAAGTGTTCTATTATGTTTTTCTATCATCTATGATTGTTTTCTATGTTTGGGATTTGAGAAAAATAGGTTAGAATCAAGATTTGAGTTTTGGGAAACCCAAAACCCGTGGCTGGAAATTCTGGGTTTTCCTAGTTCGGCAGGCCGGATTCAAAGGATCGGCAGGCCAGACTCATCCATCCGGCAAGCTGAACCTGGAAAATGTCTAGTCCTACCGGATTTGATTTCTGGCAGGCCGAACTACACAGTTTGGCCGGCCGAAGCAGGGCGTCTGGCAGGGCATAGAAAAATTTTGTGATTTTTCACCCGTTTTCACTATTTTGAACCCCGATTGAAATTCCAACCTTGTAAAATGATTTTAAAGATACAAATAGCACACTAGGGCATCATGAAATGGTTTAGAAACATAAAATGTCTCAAACTAGATATTGATCAACTTATTGTGTATCTAGGATCGTTCGTAGTTCCGCGGAGCTAACGTAAAGCGGACTGCGATTATGGTGTGGGGTACTAGCACGGGTATCGAGGTAGGACTTCTACCCTATCTTTGGTAACCCAGTTTTAAAATGATTTGGCTTAGAAAAGGGTTTCTATAAAAATATTTTCAATGGTTGATTGAAAATGGAAGTTATCGGTTTTATTTTTGTAAACCATGAACTGAGATGAACTTCATAATGAATAATAATGAAAACTTCTGGTAAATGGGTTTTGAATAATGTTAGAAATGAATATAAGGGCATGATGCCATATCAGAGATTGGGTCGTGTAGCGATCGACCTTGGGGGCAGGTCCCAAAATCCAGCTAGGCCACTACAGTGGTGATATTCATGTGGTTTGCCTAGGAAAAGAAAATAATGTATTTCTGGTCGATCGAATAAACTGTTTTGGGTAAGAACGGTTTTATTAAATTTATTTATTCAATGTTTCTTTTAAATAATTCCCTGAATAGTGAGACTTTTTTTTAAATTAAATGATTTATTAAAATATAGTCCTACTAAGCTTTTCGCTCACATTTTGTTTGTTTTTTCTTAAATTCCCCCTCTAGGCGGATTCCCACTTAGGTTCAGAGAGGACTCTACGAACAAAACTCAGGAACAGTAGAAGGACTAGCAGATTATTTGTATTATATAATCAAGGCATGTAATGTTTTTAACTTTCTTTATGCTTGGACTGTGGTTGCTCTATTATATTGTCAGTACTATGTGTGTGCACAAGTTGTGGGTTAGTGGAACCCTTATTCACGGTTCTTTATTGATTTATTATTCGCTTAATGACTTCACCTGCTTAATGTTTATGAATTCTTTTATAAAATGTATTTTTAAAACTTTCACATTTTTATATATTTGACTTAACCCCTAATTCTTGATTTTAATTAAATTCCTCTTTTAATTAATTTAAATAATCCACCACGTCACCTCCCGTACTCTGGGGTGTGATAGAATGGTATCAGAGCTCAAGGTTATGAACCTTGGGAATTGTGCACACATAGGTATGACAATGAAATACCTCTGATAGTCCAAATTTTGTTTTCAGAAGTGAGAGGATGCCACCTAGACGTCGTTCAACAGCTGACGCTGAGTTCAAAAATGATGAGGGTATGATGAGGTCTATGTTTGCAGCTTTCTGACAGATGGCACCCTTGGTGTGCCTGATGAGTACTGTGTGGAATTTGTTGCATATAAGCTTGAGGGTGGTGCTAATACTTGGTGGAAACAAGTTAAGCATTTGGAACGTGGTGGTGATATCAGTTGGGATAGATTCGAGGAGCTGTTCTATGACCTGTATTTTTCGTAGGGGTATAGAAATCAGAAGGCAGCTGAGTTCTATAGGTTGCAGCAGGTGATTTGTCAGTTCGGGAATATGAGGCAAGATTTAATGAGTTGGCCAAGTTTGCTCCATCAGTAGTGGCATCAAAACTGTGAGAGGTGCATTAAGTTTCAGGAAGGGCTCAAGGCTCCTATTCGGCGACAGGTGGTTGCTCTACGACTTAGGAGTTTTAGAGAGCTTGTGTCGTCAGCAATATCAGTGGAGAATGATTAGGCGTAGTATTGTGAGGATCGAGCAAAAGCTTCAGGAGGATCACAGAGGAGCGGTAGGAAGAGCACCAATAGCCATCCAACTCTAGGGAAGAACAAGCAGCGTGGCGCGAACAGTGGTAGTAGCAGTTTGTCTGGTAGCAGGCGTAGCAATCCCTACAGCTTCCATCGTCATTTTTGTCAGCAGCCAGGACACATTAAGAGGAATTACCCGATCAGGAGTGCCCACCTTGGATCTCAGACCGGAGAAGATGCCAGTCGTCAGTCTCAGCCTCAGACCCTACCTCAGCCTCAACAGTATACGTAGTTGCAGTATCCTCAGTTCTCTCCTCAGCAGTTTTCATATCCGGCACGAGGGCAGCAGCCGCAGCATTTCCAGCATTGCATCCCTCAGTATCGAGCGTCGAGTGCAGCTAGTGTGCAGTCGTCTCCGTCTCAGCAGTATCGGCAGAATAATCCAGGACCTAGCAATGTTGGTAGAGGAAAAGGGAAGGCACCAATGCAGGTTAATGCAATGGCATCTGGAGGTTTAGATTCTCAGACCAATAACGCGGTTGTCGATTGTACGATCTTTGTTTCTCGATCTTTAGCTTGCGTTTTATTTGATACAGGTGCCTCTCGTTCTCTCATTTTGAATTTTTTTGTACATGCCTTGGGACTAGAGATAGAAGAGTTTACTGAACCCTTAGTCATAACTTCTCCCTTAGGGCGGGTGTGTGTGAATTGTGTATGTAAATCTTGTAAAATAAAGATTGGGGATGAGATTTTGAAGAGTGATTTGATTATACTCCCCATGAGCTCATATGATGCAATTCTAGGGATGGACTGGTTGTCCAGGTATAACACAGTTGTAGACTGCCAACTTAGAAAAGTAACCCTAGTGTCTGATAGGGGGACGATGATCACCTACCAGGGTGGTGGTGATTGGTTAATGAGTGAGCGTCTCATAAAGTCATGTCTAGGAGGGCAAAGGTGTAACGCCTCCTTTTTAAGGACGTCACAGATGTCATTATATTCTTACATTCATACTTATTTAAACTTTAAACATAAACATAAATACAAAACTTATAAGATACGTTTAATAGTAAACATAATTAAAACATACATAACCAGGATCCATTCATGCTTTTTTTTTAAATAACATAACATTGCTTAATTTATTCCATATCATAATTATTTCAATTATAATTTAAATTAATCATAAAATTATTTTTATAATATAGACTTACCAAATTGTAATATCACAAATTATAAAAACATCACATTGTTTGTAACTCATTTGCTCCGACAGTTCAGCAGGCCGAACTTGGGACTTCGGCAGGCCGGACATGATCGGTAGGCTGGAGTTCCTAAAACGGCAGGCTGGCAGAGGCTTTGCAAATCAGGTTTAAAAACTCATCATCGTTCGGTAGGCCAAAAACGTGATCAGCAAGCCAAACTTTCAAACATTGGCAGGCCGACCCATGATGTTCGGCAGGCCGACCGAGCCAAAAATCCTTGAGAAAACTTAATTTGTAAAATAGATTTAACTTTTTGTAAAAATGTGGAAGATCAAAATTCTTTAAAATGATAAAATAAAATATAAAACCATAGTTCAAGTATTCTTAAAACTTAACATAAAAATATGTTCAAAATATAAAACTTGATTTAAAACATAAAAACATTCTTCTTGGCGTTCTTCTGGTTACAATTCATCGTGCTTAATGCTCACACACCTTCCCATGTCCTCCGCCTATTCCATGATCTTCTTACCCTTATCTGCAACATGACATAAAACTTGATTAAGCTAATGCTTAGTAAGTACATATAATTCTCACAATTTAAAACATTACATATACATCATCATCATCATTGTCATCATATCATAAAAGGGCCTTAAGCACAATTTCACATAAACATATCTTTCATTATATTGACCATATTAAAACTTATTCCATTTTATCTTAAGGGCCCAAGTGTTGCACCATGAACATCATTGTAGGCGCGCCGTCATGAGAAGAGAAGGATAGCTAATCCCAAACAAAACATGACATCATAACATATCATTTCATAACATTGGTGTGCAACACTTATTAGGTGATACATATATACATAATTTTCATACTTAGAAACATGTCATCATCATACATGCATAACTTTAAATCATGATAATCCTTCATAAGAAATCCTTTAAGGAAAATAACCATAAAATCATCATAAATATCATTGTGAACATATCATCAAACCTTGTAAAACGGGTCATGTTGCAGGTGAGAATGTACTTACATTAACAGCTAGCTTACTTAACCTTAATACGGTTTTGGTGACGACGTCGCGGTCTCGATGTGCTCGTTCCTTTGAGTGTTCATGCCATTTATCCATTTAAAAATACAATAAAATTAATACTTATCATAAAACATCCATTCATATAACATTCATTCATATATATATTCGTCTCATATTACAAACATAATTCATAACCATAACTGTGAAAACATAAAAATCTTTTGAAAATATAGACATTATTCATAACATGCTTCCTTAAATATTATCATCAAAACATCTCATACATTACAATCATGAAAATATTTTGAAAACGTTTTCGAACAATTAAAACAAATATATTTTAATTTTAAAATTCATACAAACATCTTATTATCATGCATTTCAATATCATAGAATCATTTCATCATCAATAAAAATCATTTAAACATATAAAATATTTCATAAAACGAAATCCAAAAACAACATTGTTAAAACAATTTTCATGACCTAATCTCATAGAATTTCACATAACTCAATATTACGTTCATCAAAACATTTCCAAACTTTGCAGTCCTTATCATATAACATTTACATGAATATTCTTGTCAACTTCCATGAAAAACAACACATTTACCCCTTGAAATAAAAATTACTTTTTCATACATCATAGTCAAACAGTAATATTTTACTGTGAAGGGTAGAGGATAGAAAATTCATAATTTGTTATAGAAACATCGAATTGACTTGAAACTTGGGGAAGCATCACATAACACATACATGCATAACATATTAAAAAAATTCAGAACAAACTACAATACCTAGAGAAAGATATTGCAGACGAATTGAGGAGGAGAATTACTTTTCAGAAACCGAAAAATTGAGTTCTTAACTTAAAAACTTTCTTCTCAAAACCTTTGAATTCAACCAACAAAATTTCAATTTTTCTTTCAACTATTTGCAGAGAATTTTTGAGAGGAAGAAGAATGGAATTCGTGGAGAAGAGAAGAAGAAGAAGAAGGAGAAATGAATTAGAAACGTCTCAGAAATGAATGAGAGGAAATGTGAGAGGATGAGAGAAAAATGGAAAAAGAAAACGTTAAAAATTTTTAATGTTAAGTTAATGGCATAACGTACAAAGAATGAGAGTCAAAACTCTTCATTAAGTCAGAAATTTTCTAACTCAAATGGTGCTGATTGGCGTGAAGGAAGGAAAGCAAAGAAGGAAAGTCAAAACTATAGTCTCACTTACCATATTTTTGCCCTCTAAAAATAGGAAACCATTCAAAATAATACCAATCAATGTGAAGTCAAACCTTTTATTTCCTTAACTGATAAAATTATCCCATTATTATGCCAATTAATCACCCATTTAACGTAATCATCTCAGCCATAAATTTGGAGAGATTTCTATTGACTGCTTGTCAGCTGTGTTCGGCCTGCAGGTTCCACCAAGTTCGGCCTGTCGATGCTTTCCATCAGCCTGCCGATCTTTGGCAGAATTTTTGGCCTGCCGAACTGTCTTTAATTGCCATACATTAAAACATTTAATTCATCATTGCATCATAATTAAACATACATTAAAATAATCATGAATACTTGAGCACAACGATTCCATGCGGTCGTCACCTGTCATAAAACTTAAAATAAAAGTTAGTAACATTAAAATCATATATCATAACATATAACATAAATTATTTTCCTTAATGTTGTTACTAACTTAACTTGATCCGTTACATAAAAATAGGTGGGTGTTACAATTCTTCCCACCTTATAAAAGTTTCATCCTCGAAACTTAAAAGAATTGCGGATACATAGATCTCATGTTATCTTCTCGTTCCCATGTAGCTTCTTCAACTTGTTGATTTCGCCATAACACCTTGACTAATAGAATTTCTTTATTCCTCAAGGTTTTGGTTTTCCGATCGAGTATCTTCATTGGCTTTTCTTCATAACTTAAGTCTTCTCGTATCTCGATCACTTGTGGCTCAATCACATGTGTAGGGTCCGGGACATACTTCTTAAGCATGGAGACATGAAATACATCGTGCATTGCAGACATTTCTAAAGGTAACTTTAGCTGATAAGCTACTTTGCCTATTCGCTTCATGATTTTAAATGGACCAATGAATCTTGGACTTAACTTGCCTTTCTTCCCAAACCTCATAACTCCTTTCATCGGTGCAACTTTCAAAAACACATATTCACCCACAGCGAACTCTAAGGATCTTCTTCTCTTGTCAGCATAACTCTTCTGATGGCTTTAAGCAGTCTCTATTCTTCTTCTTCTCAACTTTATCATCTCAGAAGTTCCATTCACAAAATCAGTTCTTTCAGCCTCAACGCTTTCCATCAATTTCTTTTCACCAGCTTCGTGCCAACATATAGGCAACCTGCATTTTCGTCCATACAACACTTCATAAGGTGCCATTTCAATTGTTGCCTGAAAGCTATTGTTGTAAGTAAACTTTGCTAACGGCAACATTTTACACCAACTGGTCTTAAAATCGAGAGAACAAGCCCATAGCATATCCTCTAAAATCAAATTCGTTCTCTCTGTTTGGCCGTCTGTCTGAGGATGAAAAGCTGTACTAAAATGTAGCCTGGCTCCCATAGCAGTCTGTACACTCTTCCAAAACTTAGATGTGAACCTGCCATCATGATCTAAGATCATTGACTTGGGAATCCCATGAAGTCATACAATCTCCTTAACATAATGTTATGCTAACAGTTCCATAGAGTAAGTGATCTTGATAGGAATGAAATGCGCCATCTTAGTCAGTCGATCCACAACTACCCAAATTGCATCATAACCATTCATAGTTCTGGGCAAACCGGTAATGAAATCCATTGCTATATCCTCCCATTTCCATTCCGGTATTTGGATAGACTGCAGTTCACCACCAGGTCTCTAGTGCTCAGCCTTTACTTGTTGACATGTCATAATTTCTTCACATACATTGCAACATCATGTTTCATTCCAAACCACCAGAAGTTACCCCTTAGATCATTATACATCTTTGTTGCACCTGGATGAATAGAGTAAGGAGTGTCATGAATTATTGCCAAAATCCTTTCCCTTAAGTCATCAACGTTGAGAACACATAAGCGGTCCTTGAGGTACAGAGTTCTGTCATCCACAATAAGAAACTCTTGACATTTTCCTTCTTTCATTTCTTGCTTAATCCTTACAAAACTTACATCTTCATCTTGTTTTCTCCGAATTTCATTGTACATCATCGGAGCAAGAGAGAGTGCTGATAGTTGTCCTGCTATAAGCTCCAAATCGAAATCTAGAATTTCCTTCCTCAAAGGTGAAGACATTACTTGCATTGACATTAACGTGGCAACAAACTTCCTACTTAGAGCATCAGCCACTCGGTTAGCTATGCCAGGATGATAAAGGATTTCACAATCGTAATCCTTCACCAACTCTAGCCATCTTCATTGTCTCATGTTCAAGTCTCTTTGCGTCAAGAAGTACTTCAGACTTTGATGATCAGTGAAGATCTTACATTGGACCCCATATAAATAGTGTCTCCATATCTTCAATGCAAAAACGATTGCTGCTAACTCGAGGTCATGAGTAGGATAGTTCTTTTCATAATCCTTTAGTTGTCCTGACGCATAAGCAATCACCCTTTAATTTTACATTAATACAGCTCTGAGGCCCATCTTGGATGCATCACTATAAATTACAAATCCATCATTTCCTTCCGGTATAGCCAATACTGGAGCTGTCGTTAGCCTCTTCTTCAGTTCTTGAAAAGTATTTTCATATGCATCTGTCCATTCATACTTCTTTCCTTTGTGAGTCAGGTTCGTGAGTGGAGCTGCTATCTTGGAGAAATCTTCTACGGATCTCCGATAATAACCTGCTAAACCCAAGAAGCTCCTTATTTCACTTGCATTCGTTTGTTGCTTCCAGTTGAGAACAGCTTCCTACTTTGGCAGGGTCAATCATAATCCCTTCCTTTGAAATAACATGCCCTAAGAAAGACACTTTATCAAGCCAAAACTCGCATTTGGAGAACTTTGCATATAGCTGGTGTCTTCTTAAAGTCTCCAGCACAATCCTTAAATGCTCCCCATGTTCTTCTTGATTCTTAGAATAGACAAGAATATCATTGATAAATACAACAACAAATTTATCGAGAAAATCCTTAAATACCCAATTCATCAAATCCATAAAGGCAGCAGGTCCATTCGTCAAACCGAAAGGTATAACCACGAATTCATGGTGACCATACCTCGACCTGAAAGCAGTCTTGGGAATATCTCCTTCTTTAACCTTCAACTGATGATATCCGATCGTAGATCAATCTTTGAAAACACAGATGCACCCTTAAGCTGATCAAACAAATCATCGATTCGAGGTAACGGATACTTGCTCTTGATCGTCACCTTATTAAGCTCTCTGTAGTCAATGTAGAGTCTCATAGTGCCATCCTTCTTCTTTACAAACAAGACTGGAGCTCCCCATGGTGACTGACTTAGCCTGATGAAACCTTTGTCAAGTAGCCCCTTTAATTGCGTGTGAAGCTCCTTTAACTCTGTCCGGGGCCATTCTGTAAGGCGCTTTTGAGATCAGATCGGTGCCAGGAGCAAGCTCAATCTCGAATTCAACTTCTCTTTCTGGTGATAGACTCGTCAGATCATCAGGAAACACATCCACATATTCATGTACAATAGGCACATCTTCAAGACTTATCTTTTCTTCTTGGCTTTTGTCTACTATGTTCGCCAGATAGCCCATGCAGCCACTTGCTAATAACTTCCTTGCTTTCATTGCAGATAGAAACATGTGGGGTTTCTTTCTAGATTCGCCAGCATAAACAAACTTCCTGATCACCTTCTGGATGGAAGATCACCTTTCGCTTTCGGCATTCAATAGAGGCATTGTACTTACTCAGGAAATCCATCCCAAGAATCATATCGTAGTCATGCATGTCGATCACAATGAGGTGGACGAATAGCTCCCTATCAGAAATCCATAGGGGTACTGTACGTAGACAGTGCATAGATAATATCACTTCCTCGGAGGGTAGTGTCGTAGTGAATCCCTATCTCATAGGCTCTAAACGAACCTCTAACTTCTTAGCATATGACATAGATACAAAAGAATGCGTGGCACCCGTATCAAAGAGAACATAAGCATTATTAGATAAACTTGTTATCTAACTTATGACCAGATTGGAGGCTTCAGCAGCCACTTGTTCCTTCATTATGGCATAGATTCGGGCATTCGTTGGTGGGGCTTCAATTCTCCCTTGACTGATAAGTGGCCCTTCAAGGGAAGCTTGTATCTGATGAAGCTGGGCTTGAGGAGGTGCTCTCTGCGGGGCATTGGCATTTATCAACTTGGGGCAGTTCTTAACATAGTGGTCTTCACGTCCACAAATGAAAAATTGGTTTGTTCCCAAATGACATTCCCCTGGATGCTTCTTTCCACATTTGGCACATGGTTGAAACCGCCTGTTGTTGTTGTGCTGACCATCATTGTGCCTCTTATTGTCTTGGCCCTGCTGGTTTTGAGGATTGCCCTTCCTCTTATTATTTCTCCAGTTTTGGTTGTTGTTGTTGTTCCTATGTGGAGGGCGGTTTTGGTTGTTTGCATTATTAACCTGTTGGCCTGACTGAGGGTGGTTTCTTCTTAACTTGGACAGATGGAACTCCGCACGTTGGGCTCTCATGAAAACCTATTCTTGACTCCTAAGTGGGCTTGTCCCATCCACAATAGCAGCAATTTCAGGCCTAAGAACCTTGATCAGCCTTCTGACCCTTTCACTTTCATCCATAACCATTCCTGGACATAAACGGGCTAACTGGTCAAACTTCGTCACCACATCAGTGACTAACATATGCCCCTGGCACAAGCTCTCAAACTCCTCATAATGCTTCCTCGTGATATTCATATGGAAGAACTTCGTGTTGAATTCATGCATGAAGTCAGCCCATGTCATTTCATCAACATTCCTGCTCATTTCAATGCCATCCCACCAAATTCCGGCCTCCATCGTGAGACAGTACGATGCACAGAGAACCTTCTCGTTGTCTGTGAAATCCATGAGTCTTAAGGTGGCTTTGATTTTCTTTAACCATCCTTGAGCTACTAACGGATCCTTAGAACCTTCGAAATCCATTGGCTTAACTTTCTTCCATCTGACCAGTAAGGGTTCCTGATAGGCCGCTCTTGGTTCAGCAACAGGAGTTGGAACTTCGTTGACTTGTGGCTGTAGAGGAGGAGGAAGCACATCATTGCCTCGTCGTTCGTCATTTTGGTCGTTGGCCCTTAACGTAGTAATTTTCCTTCTTTGATCCTCAAGTTGTCTCTACAACTCAGCAATTATTGTCATGAGTCTTTCATTAGTTTGGGTGTGAGTCTGCATTCTTCTATGAATGTCCATCGTTAATTTCCTAAAAGAATTAGAACTTAGAAATAATCTTCCAATTATGAGACAGGTTTTCACTACTAGATCATTAATCGTTAAACATCTAAACCTTAATCTTATCATCATACTTGCGTCAAAACATCTAACTTTATAACATACTTACTTGGAGGACTTGGACTGACGTGTGGCGATATGAATTGTAATCGAAAATTCTCTCTGATACCAAAGCCTGTAATGCCCCCTTTTTAAGGACGTTACAGATGTCGTTACATTCATACATTCATACTTATTTAAACTTTAAACATAAACATAAATACAAAACTTATAAGATACGTTTAATGGTAAACATAATTAAAACATACATAACCAGGATCCATTCATGCATTTTTTTTAAATAACATAACATTGCTTAATTTATTCCATATCATAATTACTTCAATTATACTTTAAATTAATCATAAACTTATTTTTATAATATAGATTTACCAAATTGTAATATCACAACTTATAAAAACATCACATCGTTTAATACATCACATTGTTTATAACTCATTTGCTCCCACAGTTCGGTAGGCCGAACTTAGGACTTCGGCAGGCCAAACATGATCGGCAGGCTGGAGTTCCTCAACTGGCAGGCCAGTAGAGGCTTTACAAATCAGGTTTAAAAACTCATCATCGTTCGGCAAGCCAAAAACGTGATCGGCAGGCCGAACTTTCAAACATCAGCAGGCCGACCCATGACGTTCGGTAGGTTGACCCAGCCAAAAATCCTTGAGAAAACTTAATTTGTAAAACAGATTTAACTTTTTGTAAAACTGCGAAAGATCAAAATTCTTTAAAATGATAAAATAAAATATAAAACCATAGTTCAAGTATTCTTAAAACTTAACATAAAAATATGTTCAAAATATAAAACTTGATTTAAAACATAAAAACATTCTTCTTGGCGTTCTTTCGGTTACAATTCATCGTGCTTAATGCTCACACGCCTTCCCATGTCCTCCGCCTATTCCATGATCTTCTTACCCTTATCTGCAACATGACATAAAACTTGATTAAGCTAATGCTTAGTAAGTACATATATTTCTCACAATTTAAAACATTACATATACATCATCATCATCATTGTTATCATATCATAAAAGTGCCTTAAGCAAAATTTCATAGAAACATATCTTTCATTATATTGACCATATTAAAACTTATTCCATTTTATCTTAAGGGCCCAAGTGTTGCACCATGAACGTCATTGTAGGCGCGTCGTCATGAGAGGAGTAGGGTAGCTAATCCCAAACCAAACATGACATCATAACATATCATTTCATAACATTGGTGTGCAACACTTATTAGGTGATACATATATACATAATTTTCATACTTTGAAACATGTCATCATCATACACGCATAACTTTAAATCATGATAATCTTTCATAAGAAACCCTTTAAGGAAAATAACCATAAAATCATCATAAATATCATTGTGAACATATCATCAAACCTTGTAAAACGTGTCATGTTGCAGGTGAGAATGTACTTACACTAACAGCTAGCTTACTTAACCTTAATACAGTTTGGTGACGACGCCGCAGTCTCGAAGTGCTCGTTCCTTTGAGTGTTCATGCCATTTATCCATTTAAAAATACAATAAAATTAATACTTATCATAAAACATCCATTCATATAACATTCATTCATATATATATTCATATATATATTTGTCTCATATTACAAACATAATTCATAACCATAACTGTGAAAACATAAAATTATCATCACATATACATTCATCTCATATAGACATTATTCATAACATGCTTCCTTAAATATTATCATCAAAACATCTCATACATTACAATCATGAAAATATTTTGAAAACGTTTTCGAACAATTAAAACACATATATTTTAATTTTAAAATTCATACAAACATCTTATTATCATGCATTTCAATATCATAGAATCATTTCATCATCAATAAAAATCATTTAAACATATAAAATATTTCATAAAACGAAATCCAAAAACAACATTGTTAAAACAGTTTTCATGACCTAATCTCATTGAATTTCACATAACTCAATATAACATTCATCAAAACATTTCCAAACTTTGCAGTCCTTATCATATAACATTTACATGAACATTCTTATCGACTTCCATGAAAAACAACACATTTACCCCTTGAAATAAAAATTACTTTTTCATACATCATAGTCAAATAGTAATATTTTACTGTGAAGGGTAGAGGATAGAAAATTCATAATTCATCATAGAAACATCGAATTGACTTGAAACTTGGGGAAGCATCACATAACACATACATGCATAACATATTAAAAAAATTCAGAACAAACTACAATACCTAGAGAAAGATATTGCAGACAAATTGAGGAGGAGAATTACTTTTCAGAAACCAAAAAACTGAGTTCTTACCTTAAAAACTTTCTTCTCAAAACCTTTGAATTCAACCAATGAAATTTCAATTTTTCTTTCAACTATTTGTAGAGAATTTTTTAGAGGAAGAAGAATGGAATTTGTGGAGAAGAGAAGAAGAAGAAGAAGGAGAAATGAATGAGAAACGTCTCAAAAATGAATGAGAGGAAATGTGAGAGGATGAGAGAAAAATGGAAAAAGAAAACATTAAAAATTTTTAACGATAAGTTAATGGCATAACGTACAAAGAAGGAGAGTCAAAACTCTTCATTAAGTCAGAAATTTTCTAACTCAAATGGTGCTGATTGGCATGAAGGAAGGAGAGCAAAGAAGGAAAGTCAAAACTATAGTCTCACTTACCATATTTTTGCCCTCTAAAAATAGGAAACCATTCAAAATAATACCAATCAATGCGAAGCCAAACATTTTATTTCCTTAACTGATAAAATTATCCCATTATTATGCCAATTAATCACCCATTTAACATAATCATCTCAGCCATAAATTTGCAGAGATTTCTGCTGACTGCTCGTCAGCTGTGTTCGGCCTGCCAATTCCCTACTTCGGCCTGCCGGTTCCACCAAGTTCGGCCTACCGTTACTTTCCATCGGCCTGCCAATCTTTGGTAGACTTTTTGGCTTGCCGAACTTAAAAGTTTGGCCTGCTGAACTATCTTTAATTGTCATACATTAAAACATTCAATTCATCATTGCATCATAATTAAACATACATTAAAATAATCATGAACACTTGAGCACAAAGATTCCATGCGGTCGTCACCTGTCATAAAACTTAAAATAAAAGTTAGTAACATTAAAATCATATATCATAACATATAACATAAATTATTTTCCTTAATATTGTTACTAACTTAACGTGATCCGTTACATAAAAATCGGTGGGTGTTACAGAAGGAATCTAGTTTGTTGTGCTTTTTTTACAAATCTAGAGTACGAGCCCTATGCTTTGAAAGGAAGTGTGGCGATTCTGGTGGTTGATGAGTTTGAGGATGTCTTCCCAGACGAGTTGCCAGTATTACCACCACATCAGGAAATCGAGTTTGATATTGAGTTATTTCCAGGGACAGCATCGATTTCTATAGCACCTTATCGGATGGCGTCGATAGAAATGAAAGAATTGAGGAAGCAGCTTCAGGAGCTTGCTGATAAAGGGTATATTCAGAATAGCACATCTTCGTGGGGAGCACCAGTTTTGTTTGCTAAGAAACATGATGAGACTCTCAGGTTATGTGTAGATTATCGGCAACTGAATCGTGTTACAGTGAAGAATAAGTATCCCTTGCCCAGGATCGATGAGTTGTTTGATTAGTTGGGAGGTTCGTGATACTTCTCAAATATTGATTTGCGTTCAGGGAGCCATCAGCTTAGGATTAAGGAAGAGGATGTTCCTAAGACAGCTTTTAGGACCCGATATGGACATTTTGAGTTTCTGGTTATGTCATTTGGGTTGACGGATGCTCCGATAGCTTTCATGGATTTGATGAACAAGATATTTAGGCTGTATCTAGATCAGTTCTTGAGTGTGTTCATCGATGACATTCTAGTGTATTCTAAGACTTGGGAGGAGCATGAGCAACATCTCTGGATCGTGCTTCAGACTCTGTGGGAGCACCAGTTGTATGCCAAGAGGAAAAAGTGCGAGTTTTGATTGACTGAGGACAAATTTCTAGGTCATGTCATCTCTGAGCATGGTATTTCTGTGGATCCGTCCAAGATTGAAGCCATAGTGGAATAGGAACGGCCAAGGAATGTAGCAAAAATTCGCAGCTTCTTAGGTCTTGCTGGTTATTACAAGAAATTTGTAAAGGATTTTTTGAAGATTGCAGCTCCGTTGACAAGATTGATCAAGAAAAATGTCAGGTTTGAGTGGGGTGAAGAATGTGAGCTTGCTTTTCAGGAATTAAAGAACCGGTTGACTTCAACCCCAGTGTTGGTTATCCTTAGCAGTGACAAGCCGTATGAGGTTTACGTAGATGCTTCAGGATGTGGACTTGGATGCGTGTTGATGCAGCATGGACATGTGGTTGCATACGAATCGAGACAGCTATGACCTCACGAGCGGAATTATCCTACTCATGACTTGGAACTCGCGGCAGTGATTCACGCGCTGAAGATTTGGAGGTGTTATTTGTATGGAGAGACATTTTAGGTCTTCTCCAATCATAAGAGTTTGAGGAATCTGTTCACTCAGAGGGATCTTAATTTGAGGCAGCGTAGATGGATGGAGTATATGGAGGATTATGATTTTGCGTTGCAGTATCATCCTGGAAAAGCTAATGTGGTCGTGGATGCGCTTAGCAGGAAGTCTTTAGGGATTCTTGCTTGTTTGGCTCTTGAGGATTGGAGCAGGGATGCGACAGTGAGCGAGTATAGGCTACGGTATCATGAAGACTATGATCGAGTTCTAGTATATCATGTGGAGGTGACCCCAGCTTTTGTTCAGATGGTGAAGCAAAATCAGTGGCAGGATCAGCATTTGCAGGGGATTTGGACACGGATTCAGAATGGAGAGCGGTTTGAAGAATGGAGAGTTCATGCAGATGGATCGTTGTATTTCCAGGAGCATCTTGTAGTTCCAGCTATTGCAGAGGTGACGAAAGCCGTTTTGGATGAAGCTCATAGGTCTTAGTTCGCCATTCATCTGGGGAGCCCAAAGATGTATCATGATTTGAAGAGGCAATATTGGTGGAGAGGCATGAAGAAAGACGTTTGAGAGTACGTGGCCAAGTGTACGACGTGTCTTCAGGTGAAAGCCAAGCATCAGAAGTTGGCAGGTCAGCTTCAGCTGCTTCCTATTCCAGGGTGGAAATGAGAGCATGTAACGATGGATTTTCTCATAGGTTTGCCGAAGACGGAGCAGCGGCATGATGCAGTTTGGGTCGTGGTCGACAGGTTTACGAAATCGATGCATTTCATTCTATTCAAGTCGACATGTTCGAGGAGGATTCTCAGGGATTTGTATCTGCAGAACATAGTGAGGTTGCATGGAGTTCCTTTGTCCATCACTTCTGATCGAGACACCATGTTTAATGCTAGGTACTGGAGGATTTTTCAGGAGGCTTTAGGTACAGATTTAAACTTTAGTATGCCGTTTCATCCTCAGACTGATAGGCAGTCTAAGCGGGTTATTCAGATTCTCGAAGATATGTTGTGTGCCTGTGCGTTAGACTTCGGTGGGAATTGGAAGAAATATTTGCATCTGGCGGAGTTCGTGTACAACAATAGCTATCAAGCGAGTATTGGTATGGCACCATTTGAGGCGTTGTATGGGTGACCGTGTCGGTCACCGGTGTGTTGGGTAGAGCCAGAAGACAGGGTTATTCTTGGGCCAGATGAGATCCATGATAGCAATGAGAAAGTTGATGTGATTCGAGATCGATTGAGGGCAGCTCAGAGTCAACAGAAGAGTTATGCAGATAGAAGACGTAGACCCTTAGAGTTTACGGTAGGAGATTTTGTTCTCTTGAAGGTATCGCCTCGTAAAGGAACTATGCAGTTCGAAGTGAGTGGAAAGCTTGCACCAAGGTATATTGGACCGTTCGAGATCACTCAATGTGTTGGTGTGGTTGCTTATCGGCTCGACCTTTCGCCCGAGCTCTCTCATGTTCACGATGTGTTCCATGTGTCGATGCTTAGGAAGTGTCCGCCTGAGCAGTGTAAGATAGTTTCATTTCACGATGTGCAGGTTCGGGAGGATACGACATACGAGGAGGTGCCGATTCAGATCATCAATCGAAAAGTGATCAGTTTGCGTCGTCGTAAGATACCATTGGTAAGGGTCGTGTGGCAGCATCATGGGGTTGATGAAGCCACTTGGGAACTAGAGTCGAGTATGCGGGAGTTGTATCCGCATTTGTTTTGTTTCTGAAATGAGATGTAAATTTCGAGGGCGAAATTTCTTTTAGGGGTGAAGAGTTGTAACGCCCCAAAATTAATTTAATGTTATTGTACTGTAAAATGATGAATTAGTGTGCCATAATTAATGTTTCAATGTTAATTTGATCATTTGGATAAATTTTGAATTTTAGGTTGTTTTGTTAATTTAATAAATTCTAATGATTTCTTATTGTTTTGAAATATTGTTTTGAGTTTTAAAACATAATAGTTTGTAAAATGATAAAAATATTCCGTTTTACAAAATCGTGGGTGGCATATGGTTTTCGCATAGGAAAACCGTCCACCATTTCTCTCTATTTATTCTCTCTCTCACTCTCTTTGATCTCTCTCTAACTCTCTCTCTCTTCCCGTGAGTCTCTCTCACTCTCTCTCTCTTGGTTTCTCTCTTCTCTCTCAATTTTTCTTCAAATTTTTCAATCAAAATTCGAATCCAAGCTTCGGGTTAGCAAAAAAGAAGCTCAGGGACGTGATTTGGCAACCAAGAACGTGGATTGAAGCTTCGATTCGAGGTTAGTTTTGAAATTTTTAAACTTTTTCAAAATTTTCAATTTTCGTGCATTTTTGAAATCTAAGTTTGTTTGAGCTTAGAAAACCCTTGATTTGAGTTAAAGGAACTTAGAACACCTAGAATCTAAGCTTGGACTGAAGAAAAATGGATTTGATTCAAGATTTTTCATTTTTCCTCATTTTCTCTCATTTTCAGATTTTTGGGATAATTGTGTTTAAATCTTGTTTAAATGAGTTCAAAAGTGTTCTATTATGTTTTTCTATCATCTATGATTGTTTTCTACGTCTGGGATTTGAGAAAAACAGGTTAGAATCAAGATTTGAGTTTTGGGAAACCCAAAACCTGTGGCTGGAAATTCTGGGTTTTTCTAGTTCGGTAGGCCGGATTCAAAGGATCGGCAAGCCGGACTCATCCGGCCGGCAGGCCAAACCTTGAAAATGTCTGGCGTACCAGACTTGATTTTTGACAGGACAAACTGCACAGTTTGGCCAGCCGAAGCAGGGCGTCCGGCAGGCCGGCAAGGCAAGGAAAAATTTTGTGATTTTTCACCCGTTTTCACTGTTTTGAACCTCGATTGAAATTCCAATCTTGTAAAATGATTTTAAAGATACAAATGGCACACTTGGACATCATGAAATGGTTTAGTAACATAGAATGTCTCAAACTAGATATTGATCGACTTAGTGTGTATCTAGGATCGTTCGTGGTTCCGCGGAGCTAACGTATAGTGGACCGTGATTACGGTGTGGGGCATCGGCATGAGTATCGAGGTAGTACTTCTACCCTATCTTTGATAACCCAGTTTCAAAATGATTTGGCTTAGAAAAGGGTTTCTATAAAAATATTTTCAACGGTTGATTGAAAATGGAAGTTATCGGTTTTATTTTTGTAAACCATGAACTGAGATGAACTTCATAATGAATAATAATGAAAGCTTCTAGTTAAATGGGTTTTGAATAATGTTAGAAATGAATATAAGGGCATGATGCCATATTAGATATCGGGTCGTGTAGCGATCGACCTTAGGAGCAGGTCCCGAAACCCAACTAGGCCACTACGGTGGTGATATTCATGTGGTTTGCCTAGGAAAAGAAAATAATGTATTTATGGTCGACCAAATAAACTGTTTTGGATAAGAACGGTTTTATTAAATTTATTTATTCAATGTTTCTTTTAAATAATTCCCTGAATAGTGAGACTTTTCTTTAAATTAAATGATTTATTAAAATATAGTCCTACTGAGCCTTTCGCTCACATTTTTTTTTGTTTTTGTTTAAATTCCCCCCTCTAGGTGGATTCCCACTTAGGTTCAGAGAGGACTCTACGGACAGAACTCAAGAGCAATAGAAGGACTAGTAGATTATTTGTATTATTTAATCAAGGCATGCAATGTTTTTAACTTTTTTATGCTTGGACCATGGTTGTATTATTATATTGTCAGTACTATGTGTGTGCACAAGTTGTGGGTCAGTGGAACCCTTACTCACGGTTATTTATTATTTTATTATTCGCTTAATGACTTCACCTACTTAATGTTTATGAATTCTTTTATAAAATGTATTTTTGAAACTTCCACATTTTTATATATTTGACTTAACCCCTAAAATTCTTGATTTTAATTAAATTCCTCTTTTAATTAATTTAAATAATCACCATGTCACCTCCCGTGCTCTAGGGCGTGATAGGATTCCACAACAATTTACCATAAAACCGACATGGAATCCTCGAGTTTCCACGATGGTTTCAACGATTGTTTCTCTTGAAACCATCGTGGAAACTCGAGGATTCCACGACGGTTTACCATAAAATTGTTGTGGAATCCTTAGTTTCCACGACGGTTTTTCATGAAACCATCATGGAAAATGACCCCATTTTACCCCTGCTCGTGCCAATTTTCCTATTACATGAAAAACCATCGTGGAAACCTTAGGATTCCACGACGGTTTCTTGAAAAACCATCGTAGAATCTTTAGTTTCCACGACGATTTTTCATGAAACCGTTGTGGAAAATGACCTCATTTTACCCCTGCTCGCGCCAATTTTCCTATTACATGATGATAAAAAACCATCGTGAAAACTCTATGTTATACCACGACTAAAGTTTTCACGACAGTTTTTTGATCGTTGTGAAATTTTTCCACGACGGTTTATAAATGTCGTGGAATCTACAGTTTGTAGTAGTGAAAAAAAATACCTTATTGAGGCTATAGCTAAATAGTGATGATTTGGCTAATAATGATATAATTGGCTAAACAAGCCCTCAAATGAGTAACAAGAAAAACCTAAAGACGGTTTTAATAGTGGCAAAAACAAGTAAGTTCCAAAGCCACCTACAGTATAAAAGAGTAGGTTTAAGAGGATAGCATATTTATGTGAATATGCTTATACGTACTATACAGTTAAGAAGTGTAAATGTTTTGCACATAGTATGTACGTATATTGTCATGCATGGTATGATAACCAATTCATTGGATTGGTAAATGAAACACCAAAACTAAAGAAAGTGTCATACCAGCTCCCAAAGTAAAGGGGAGTTTGAAGTTAAAGCTATGTTATGGTCTCAGTGTTAGGAAGACCTATGTGCACATATGGTACGAGCACTTGGGCCCTAATGAAAGAAAAGATATAACAAGAATAAGAAATGTTCATAAGAAAGCATAAATGGATCATGCATATTAGTATAAGAATTATGTGGGCTATGTTTGGACTTACTGAGCATAAGTTCACCTAGTTTTTTCATGCTGTAGGAATTTCCACTAGAAGGTTAGAAAGAATATGCTGATGAGCTGGCGGGGGAATATGAGCAATGTGTAGACCTGGGTGTGGATACCGCTATAGATATGTTTCCGTTGCTATGTATTTTAGGTTGTTTTGGATGATGATGTATAAATAATATAGTATGGTTAAGTCAGACAAAACCTCTTTTGGACACTCTAAGTAGGTGTTGTTTTAAAAAAATAGTTGGTTGTGTAATTATACATATAATTATAAACGAAATTTCAGTATGTAAGTGTAATATATTTATTAAAAAAATATTTTCAAGTTTGTATAGATATGTAAGTAAGGAAAATGTTAAACCACAACCCGTAAAAAGGTGGGTTGTGACACCTTTCTTCTCCTATTTTAGTATTTCTTCGTAGATAACCTTGCAATACATGTCAAATTTGCAGTATTGAGTTTTACATCCTTATAAATTTAATATTTTGGTTGAAGAATTTTTTGCCTGGCTTAAAAATTAGAGAGCACATGAAAATCTTATAGGTTAAATATATGAGAGATGCTTCGAATAGATAGTCTATTGAAAATAAACCATAAATGGGGTTGTTTAGGAGTAGCTTTTCTGTAGTGAAACATCTTGGTTTGAGTGTCCTTTTTTTTAAGTGCTACAGTTCCAGCTTGGAGGCACAAAATAATTAATGCTTACTAAAAGGGTTATTTATCCTTTTATACCCTATATTTTAGCTTTATTTAAATATTATACCTTTAGTTTTGAATCTCATTAAATTTATATTTTTAAATTTGATTTAATGTACAAATTTATATATTTTCCTAATCAATATTCAATTTTGCCCTAAGAATACCCTTTACAAATATAAAAAAAAACTTATAATAAGGTTTTCAACTTTAAAATGTATAGAATACCCTAAAAATAGGCGTTTTTGTGTGTTTAATTTTTCCCTATTTTGCTTAAGGATAATTTGGTCATTTTAAAATCAAAATCAACTATTGACTAAAGTAAGGTATAAATTTGTGTATTAAATCTAATTTAATGAGATCAAAAACCAAAGATATAAAATTTAAATCAACTTAAAAATAGAAGGTATAAAAAAGATAAATATCCCTACTAAAAAATATGTTGGACTCATCCAAATAATAAGTATATATATCCCTAATTTAAAGTTCATTGCATTTTTTTACAATAATTTTTTAGTGGAATTTTTTTTTTTTGAATAGTTCAAGAACCAAGGATCCAAGTTCGCTCTTCTATATTTTATTGGAAAGATCCCAATGTTGCTTCAAGTCATACACTTATATTAGTTATGTAATATGTATTAAAGTTATGGTCTTCTTTAATTTTAAGTCCAAAAAAAAAATGGTGGAGAAAATTTAGACAAGTGCATCTGAGGTTAGTAACTGGCGTCGCGGTTGAGCACACTGATATTTCTCAAAATAAAAAGAAAACATGTTAGTAGGCTACAAATAAGTTATCAATCCAAATTCTATTTACAAAGATTCTTAAAGTAAATACCAATTAATTATCAGAATATTCTTTTTTATCAACTATCTACTTCGTTATAGTCGTTAGATTTATATCAAATGGCTAATATAGTAACAACCATCAGAGGCATAACTTTTAAAATGACATTCATATATATATATATATATATATGTATAGGATTAATTATAAAACTATACCTCGTAGTTTTAATTATTTTTCAATTTATCCCTATGTTTTGAGAAACTATAAAAACATTATTTAAATTTAAAAAACTTATTTCAATTTTATCCCCTATAGACTTTTTTTTAAAGAAAAAATGGAGATAAGATAACGATGCTTTTAATGAAACCAAATTTGTTTCTGAAATATATTTTTCTTCTAGAGAAATTTTTTTAAAAAATGTTTTACATTTAAAAAGCTATAAAACTTAAGGTCTTTTTTCTAAAATATGATATTTTATTTTAAGATGTTTTATGTTTTTAAATCTATAAAAAAATTTTAATAATTATTTAAGGGTAGCTATGTCGTTTTGCTTAATTTTTTTTCTATTCATAGAGATGAAATTGAAAGTGTTTTTTCAATTCAAAAAATACCCTTTTGGTTTTTAAAAACAGAGCGATAAATTAAGAAATAGTTAAAATTAAGAAGTATAATTTTTACGTAATCAATTATATATATATATAAAGTATTGGTCTGCACATAAAAGTGCTTTTTTATTTGAAAAGTATCATGAAAGGTATTTTATATAACAATTACTTTAATATATGTAACGCTTATACATGATATTATAATACAAATTTCTCTTTATTATCCCTTTACAAAATCATTATTATAAAAAAATAAACATCATAGTATTCTTACCTGCGACTATAGATAGCCATGGTACTCGTTCCTAGTAAGGTGCAGGTTAATAGGTCTAAGGGTATTATTATATAAGGTAGAGGGTGAGTCTGGAGGCAAAAAATTAGCCCCAAAATAATCCCCCCAATTTGAGGACGGGGAAGCTCCCCAGTCCCAATTACACGCACACATTAATACATTGAGTGAAGTTGCAACGGAAAAAAGCGAACAAAGGAAGAATAGTGGTGGTGTAAGTGTTTTAAGTTTTTTGCTTTGCTTTTTAGGTCTTGAATTGAATTTGAGGAATTTAATTTCATTTAATTTAAGTTTGGGTTTTGCTTTTGGACGTCCGTTTGCTATTGTTAGAGTAAGTTTGGTTTTAAATTTTCTAATTATTTTCATGTGATATGAGTACTTGTTGAATTTCAAAATTAATTTAATTAAATTTGTTATTTAGTTTTGAGAATGATAATATCAAATTTCTTTAAACTCATAATAATAAATAAATATATAAGTGATTGAAGACATAGTCTAATAATAATTAATTTCTTAGCTATTTTCGCAAAAGAGTATAGTGCTTGAATCCCCCCAATTTTAGAAAATAAAAAAAAGAAGACAAGTGGGTGGGACGAAAGTACTGGGATCGAAAAGGGCGTTGTCATCCATATTATGCTATCTTCATTAAAACTTACCTTCTGATGTTGGAATATATCCATGTCCATACTCCACCTTTTACTATGTGTCAACCTCTTATTTTTGTTATTTTGTTTTTACTTTTTATTTTTTTTTAATTTTTTCTGATTAATTATATTTTGATTTTTTTAATTTTTGCTTTTTGTTTCTTTTGTTTTTCTTTTCTCCAAAATCTTGTTTGTGGCTTAATTTTTTTACCATATATTTCTATTTTTTCCTTACTGTGCTCCAATTAAAATAATTTCTTTTATATATGTCCAAATTTTATTATTTTTTCTTTTCTTCTTTTTGCCAAAAGCTCATATATCGCTTAATTCTGATTTGATGAGCTTTTTAAAAATATTTTTCACCACTTGCTCCTATTAAAATATTTTACCTTATGTTTCCATATTTTATATTTTTTTGTAACACATTACATAAAAATTGATCTTTATAAATATATTTTTTTCCTAATTGGCTTCCGATGACAATCTTTTCTCCAACGACTTTTTATAAAGATTTTTTTTTTTGCATGACATTTCTGTAATGCCCCGAAATTAATTACATGATATTAGAATGTAAAATGGTGGATTAGTGTGCCATAATGCATATTTTAAGGTTAATTTGATCATTGGTGACATTTTGAGTTTAAATTTATTTATTTTTTTCCTATTTTGATGATTTCTAATGATTCTTATTGTTTAAAAATGTTATTTTGAGTTTTTAAAACAAAACAATTTTGTCAAATGTCAAATATATTTGGTTTTTCAAAACCGTGGGCGGCACACGATTTCTGCACAGTAAAACTGCCCACTTTTTTTCTCTATTTATTCTCTCTCCTCTCCCACTCTCTCACTCAGCTCGCTCTCTCTCTTCCTCTCTCCCGCGTGACACTCTCTCTTTCTGTTTCTCGGTCTCTCTCCTTCTCTCTCATTTCTCTCAAAATCTTGAGTTCAATCAAGCTCAAGCTTCGGGCTTTGGTGCATTGGAAGCTCGGGAGCTCGATTGATCAACCAAAAACGTGATTTGAAGCTTGGATTTAAGGTTAGTTTTGAAATTTCTAAACTTTTTCAAATTTTTAATTTTTCATGCATTTTTGAAATCTAAGTTTGTTTGAGCTTAGGAAACTCTTGATTTGAGTTAAATGAACTTAGAATAACTAGAATCTGAATTTTGTTTGAACAAAAACGGATTCGATTTAAGATTTTTTCATTTTTCTCCCTTTTTCTCTATTTTCATATTTTCTTGGATTTTGAGTGCAAATCTTGAATCTTAAAAAGTGTCCTATTATGTTTTTCTATCATCTATACTTGTTTTCCATGCCTGAGATTGAGAAAAATAGGTTAGAATCAAAATTTGGGTTTTGGGAGACCCAAAACCTGTGGCTGGAAATTCTAGGATTTTCCAGTTCGACAGGCCAGATTCAAAGGATCGGCAGGTTGGATTCATCTATTCGGCAGGCCGAACCTGGGAATGTTCGGCCGGCCGGACTGTTGGAAAAAACGGTGCGCAGCAGAATTTTAAAAATGTTATATATCAGAGTAATTTCCAAAACACAAGTTTGACATGCTATATGTATGAATTAGACAGATCTTACTAACCTTTGTGTACCGAAGAACCTCTGCAACCTGTGAAGAGAAGTAACATTCCAGAAGAGCCTCAACCAACTGGTCTTCTTTGCTATTCTCTATCCACAACCAGAGTGAGTGTGGGCTCACACGTACAGCTCTTCCACCGGTGACTCTCCTTCTAATCAATCGAGAGACCCCAAAGCTAGTGTTCATGATTTGTGAACAAAAGCTCCCAATGAGTTTTCAGATGCTCACTAGAAGAGTATCACTCTTAATCTCTCAATTGATCCGAGTAAATCATGAGACTCACTCCCTTTATATAGCGATTGGTCCTAGGGTAAGTCCTTATTAGATTAGGTCTCAAAAACTCAAAATAGAATCAAGTTCAGATCAATATCTGATAAGATCTGCATGAAAACGCGTAATCTTACCTCTCGCTGATCGACAGGCCGAACAGCCTGATCGGCAGGTCGAACAGGCCCCATCGGTAGGCCAAACACGTAGATCGGTAGGCCGAACTCCCACGAAAATATCTCCGTAAATCTTTTATCTTCCACCCGAGATTCTATAGGATAAAGTCTCAGTTTTTATTCAAATAACCCAATAGAAAAGTTATCTGACCAAAACAAACTTTATCAAGATAATCTCTAAGAAAATAAATCAATTCACAATTATTCTACAGGTTTATCTTGATTTAATTTATCCAATTAAATCAACCGATAAACAGACAAGAATTATCCAATCCTAATAATTCAACAAGTTTATCTTAAATTAATTTTATTACAAAATTAATTTAACCAATAAACAGACATGAATTATTTGATTCTTTCAAATTTTAAACCAATCTGATAAATCTAACATAAGTCACCAATTATTGGAAAAGCACGCCGTATTGTTACAGGATTTTGTGAGCTAGCAAAGGGGACAAAAATGGACCTATAAAGTTCAAGCTCACGATAATTATAAAACCCAATATCCCAGATATATATTTCACAATTATCAACTCCAACACTACTCCACTAAAAACTTGGAGCTACACTCTCGAACTTTATAAAATTACGAAGCCTGTAAAGCTAAGTCTCCATGACATATCATAGTGTATTGTATCCCCATATGAAAATCCATAATCAGCTTAAGGACAAGTTCTGTGTTACCTTCCCGATTATTTTTATCTTACGTTCCATTATTTCACCATTAGAAAACTTACCATCCAAAGATAGTATACCATTCGGTTACACCTATGTATCAAATGGTTGAGCGCTCCAATTTTTCAATTACAGGATAACGCATATAAGAGGATATCATTACTCCTAAAGAGGAGCTATGGATTCCATATCTATGGATAACAAGTCTACGCTATCAAGAGTCATGCCTCCAACGTACTGGCATGCATACCACTATTGAGATGTGGGAGTCACCCTTTGGTACATCAAAAGACATAAGTCGAGACAACAGGCCCACTATTCATCTTAGAATTAAGATACAATAAAAATGACTGTCTAAAGTGAATCAATTTACCGAGACAAAATTATTAATCCAAATCAATTCACTTTATGTCCCAATCCAACACATCGTCACCTATGACAACGTGCTAATGTTTCTATTCACGGAGTCCAACTCCGATGGTCAAGACAAACCATCTCCCTAAAGGGATATAGACAACATAACAATCTTTACATGAATAAAACACCCAACTTTATTCCCTCGATTGCGGATCATGTGTTTTAGACCGTCACCTTAAGAATCACGTCTTCTGCATAATCAATCCATCATATGCCCAATTCTTAAGGTTTAGACCAACAATCTCATACTACTGTTTGCTTAACATACATTCAACAAATATGAACGTAAAGAGGACAAGATTTGGTATATATAAATGAATACATTCTTTATTGATAAAAATGTCTCTAAAAACTTATTACATTTTTACTCCATAGGGCATACATATCTAACAATCTCCCACTTGCACTCAGTGAGTAAATACAACAAATTTTGCATCCCCATAGCTTCCACATGCCTCTCAAAGACTCTCCCAGTAAGTGTCTTCGTAAATGGATAAGCTAAATTGTCCTCTGACGCGATCTTGCACACTGTGACATGGCCGCCCTCAACGAAGTCCTTTATCACATGATACTTCCGACCAATATGTTTACTCTTCTTGTGAAATCTTGGTTCCTTAGCATTAGCTACCGCCGCATTGTTATCACAGTACAGTGATACCGCCTTATCCATACCAGGAACTATCTCAAGATCCCCAAGGAACTTGCAGAGCCATACTGCTTCTTTCGAAGCATCATTAGCCGCCAAATACTCGGCCTCCATCGTTGAATCTGAAGTGCAATCTTGCTTCGCACTTCTCCAACTGATGGCACCGCCGCCCAGAGTAAACACAAACCCCGAAGTCGATTTTCTAGAATCCAGACAGGATTGAAAATTTGAGTTAGTGTATCCTAGAGGAGTCAAGTCCTCACCCGAACACACAAGCATATACCCTCGAGTCCTTCTCAGGTACTTGAAAATATGCTTTACCGCAACCCAATGGTTCGGTCCTGGATCCACCTGAAATCGACTTACAATCTCGACCGCATAGCTAATATCCGGTCATGTGCAAAGCATGGCATACATGAGACTACCCACTGCCGAAGCATAAGGCACCTTCTTCATGTATTCTCTTTCTTCATAAGACTTTGGTGAGTCTTTCTTAGAAAGAGTAATTCCAGACCTAGATGGTTGCCCACCTTTCTTGGAATCCTGTATTGCAAACCTCCTGAGAATTTTATCTATATAGCTAGCCTGTGACAAAGCTATCATTTTGTTCTTTCTATCCCAAAAGATCTAGATATTGAGAACAAAATTAGCCTCACCCAAGTCCTTCATGTCAAATTGCTTGGTCGACCATAATTTGGCCAATAACAATGCCCCAACATCATTACCAATTAGAAGAATGTCATCTACTTAAAGTAGTAAAAAAACCACCTTCCCATCTTTAATGTGTTTGTAAACACATGGTTCATCCATATTTTATGAGAACCCATAAGTCTTGATTATCTGATCAAATCTTATGTTCCAAGAATGAGAAGCCTGCTTAAGTCCATAAATTGACTTTAGCAGCTTACAAACCTTACCCTCTTGACCTGTGACCTTGAACCCGTCTGGTTGTACCATATAAATGGACTTATCAAGATAGCCATTCAAAAAAGCTGTCTTGACATCCATCTGCCAAATCTTGTAGTCGAGAGCAACAACTATGGACAAGAGAATCCGGATGGACTTAAGCATGGCTACAGGAGAAAAGGTTTCCTCATAATTGATTTCTTCCTTTTGCGTATAACCCTTAGCTACCAGTCTAGCCTTAAAGGTTTCTACCTTTCCATCCACTCCTCTTTTCCTCTTGTAGATCCACTTACACCCTATGGGTTTTACCCCTTCGGGAAGCTCCACAAGCTCCTAGGCCCGATTAGTCTCCATAGACTTCGTCTCTATGTTCATGGCCTCTATCCAGAGTCTTGAATCAACATCCTCCATAGCTTCTGCGTAAGTATAAGGATCCCTGTCATGTTCATCTGGTTCAACCAAGAAGACCTCCCCATTGAACATATACCTCTCAGGTCGACGCTCGATCCTCCCACTACGCTGAAGCCCCTAAGATTGTTGTTCAAGTTTGTTTGGTTTTTCTACACTAATCGAAACGGTTTCATTTGGAACCTACGGAGTGATTTGATCACTCTTTAACTCCTCAAGCACCACTTTGCTTCGAGATTTAAAGTCGTCCATGTAACTCTCCTCAAGGAAAGTTGCATTAGCAGAAACCACGACTTTATTTTCCTTCGGGTTATAAAAATAACCCTCTTTAGTCCCTTTTGGATATCCTACAAACATGCAAACTTCCGAACATGCTTTCAAATTATTTGGATCCTTAAACAGGACATGAGCCAGACATCCCCATATGCGAATATGATTTAAGGATGCCTTCCTTCTTGTCCACAACTTGTGAGGAGTTTTAGGGACTGATTTTGAAGGCACATTGTTCAAAAGATAACATGCAGTTTGCAGCGCGTATCCCCAAAAAGATAAAGGTAATGATGAATAACTCATCATGGACCTGACCATGTCCAACAAAGTCCTATTTCTTCTCTTCGCTACGTCATTCTGCTGCAGAGTGCCCGGCGCAGTCAAATAGAATAAAATCCCATTCTCTAACAAGTGTCCCAAGAACTCATCAGAAAGGTATTCTCCACCTCGATCGGATCGAAATGCCTTTATGGGGCTACCTAATTGCTTTTCCACTTCAGCCTGAAACTCCCTGAACTTATCAAAAGTTTCGCTTCTGTGGTGCATCAGGTACACATACCCATATCTTGAGTAATCGTCAATAAAAGTGATGAAGTACTCATACCCTCCTCGTGCCCGGATGTTCATCGGTCAACAAACATCACTATGCACAAGTTCTAGAACCCCTTCGGCCCTATTGCCCTTAGACCCGTATAGTCTTTTGGCCATTTTACCCTCCAAACAAGATTCACATTGAGGTATAGATTCCACCTTTAAGTGACTTAAAGGTCCATCCCTTACCAACCTTTGAATCCTATTTAGGTTAATATGACCAAGGCGCAAATGCCAAAGATAAGTCTTATTTAAGTGAGAAGTTTTAAGTCTTTTTGAGTCATTATCAATTATCTCACCATTAAGCAATAAGTCCATCCTAGGTTTGATAAAATATAGATTATTTTGCATCCATTCAGAATAGGTAAAAGATTTGTTTTTACGAATCACCACTTTTTCATTAAAAGATACCACATAGGAGTCTTTAAATAAACAAGATATAGAAATTAAACTCCTTTTAAATTTAGGAACATAAAAACGATCTTGCAAAATTAAATTCCTATAATTATCAAAGTAAAGATGGACATCTCCCACTGCTTCCGCTGAGACCAAGGATCCATCGCCCATCCGAAGCATGAAGTCTTCACACAGCAGACTTCTCGTTTCTTTGAACCCCTGGAGAGAAACACAAACATGATTAGTTGCATCAGAATCTATGACCCAAATGTCATTGATTCCTCAACCAAACAAGTTTCTAAATATAGAAGATCACACCAACCTCCTTTGGAAAGGAAGTCCTTGCAATGCTTCTTAATATGCTCGACCTTTCCATAGAAGAAGCATTTAAGCTTCTTTGGGTTCTTCTTCTTCTTCTTCTTGCTCTTGGTGTTAGCAGGTACATAAGACTTCCCATTCTTGGCTCGTTGCTTCTTTCCATTCCCAGAGTTAGAATTGGAACTAGAAGCAGCTACCATGTTGGCCTCACCACCAGCAAGAGACTCCCTGATCAGCAGTTTGAACTCCTGTAACTGTTTCATCAGTTCTGTTAAGGTCATATCTCGTCTATTGCTTAAATTAAATGTAGCTCTAAATGGAATAAATTCCTTAGACAGAGTCTCAAAGACCATAGTGATCTGAGTTTTAGCATCGATGTCGGCTCCATTGGTTTGAGCCTCAGCGAGGTAACCCATGACCAACATCATGTGCTCCTTTACAGATGTCCCCAGTCTCTGTCTACAGTTTAAGAGTTTTCGAAGAGCCCCTTGCCGCTTTGTTATGGTCTGGCCTCCAAACATATCCTCAAGATTATCCAAGATCTGCTTCACAGTCTTATAATCCTGATGTTGAGCCTGCAACACATTATTCATGCTGGCCATAACATAGTAGCGGGTCTGATCATTAGCATCTTTCCACCAATCATACGCTTGGAATTGCTCATTACTTAAGTCTCCCGTAGGCTTGGGAGGATAAAGGGTTGTCAGTACATATTTCAGTTTCTCAAAGGATAGGACGATATCCAGGTTTCGTTTCCAATCGTTATAATTCTCACCGGTTAATTGGTTTTTGTCAAGTATCGATGATAAAGCATTTTTAGACATTTTCAATCTACAATAAAGAATTGTTAGACATGTATGCTCTAAGGAGTAAAAATGTAATACGTTTTTGGAGACATTTTTATCAATAAAGAATTTATTCATTTATATATACCAAATATTGTCCTCTTTACGTTCATATTTGTTGAATGTATGATAAGCAAACAGTAGTCTGAGACTGTCAGTCTAAACCTTAAGAGTTGGGCATATGATGGGATGATTATGCGGTAGACACGACTCTTAAGGTGATGGTCTAAAATATATGATCCGCAATCGAGGGAATAAAGTTGGGCGCTTTATTCATGTAAAGATTGTTATGTTGTCTATATCCCTTTTGGGAGATGGTTTGTCTTGGCCATCGGAGTTGGACTCCGTGAATAGAAACATTGGCGCGTTGTCATAGGTGACGATGTGTTGGATCGGGACATAAAGTGAATTGATTTGGATTAATAATTCTGTCTTGGCAAATCGATTCACTTTAGACAGTCGTTTGTATTGTATCTTAATCCTGAGATGAATAATGGGCCCGTTGTCTCGACTTGTGTCTTTTGATGTACCAATGGGTGACTCCCACATCTCTATAGTGGCATGCATGCCGGTACGTTGGAGGCATGACTCTTGATAGCGTAGACTTGTTATTCATAGATATGGAATCCATAGCTCCTCTTTAGGAGTAATGATATCCTCTTATATGCGTTGTCCTGTAATTGGAAAACTGGAGCGCTCAACCATTTGGATACATAGGTGTAACCGAATGGTATACTATCTTTGGATGGTAAGTTTTCTAATGGTGAAACAATGGAACGTAAGATAAAAATAATCGGGAAGGTAAGACAGAACTTGTCCTTAAGCCGATTATGGATGATCATATGGGGATGCGATACACTATGATATGTCATGGAGACTTAGCTACATGAGCTTCGTAATTCTGTAAAGTTCGAGAGTGCAGCTCCAAGCTTTTAGTGGAGTAGCGTTGGAGTTGATAATTGTGAAATGTATATCTGGGATATTGGGTTTCATAATTATCATGAGCTTGAACTTTATAGGTCCATTTTGGTCCCCTTTGCTAGCTCACAAAGTCCTGTAACGACACGGCGTGCTTTTCCAATAATTGGTGACTTATGTCGGATTTATCAGATTGGTTTAAAATTTATAAGAATCAAATAATTCATGTCTGTTTATCGGTTGAATTAATTTTGTAAGAAATTAGTTCAAGATGAACTTGTTGAATTATGGCGTTCGGATAATTCTTGTCTGTTTATCGGTTGTTTTAATTTTGGACAATTAGAACAAGATAAACTTGTAGAATTATTTGAATTGATTTATTTTCTTAGAGATTATCTTGATAGAGTTTGTTTTGATCAGATATCTTTTCTATTGGGCTATTTGAATCAAAACTGAGACTTTATCCTTTAGAATCTCGGGTGGAAAATAAAAGATTCGCGGAGATTTTTTCTCGGCAGTTCGGCCTGCCGATCATAAAGTTCGGCCTGCCGAACTGGCAAGTTCGGCCTGCCTATCTCACAGTTCGGCATGCCGACCGCGACAGCTAAGATTACGCGTTTTTCACGCGTATCTTATCAGATATTGATCCGAACTTGATTCTGTTTCGATTTTTGAGACCTAATCTGATATGGACTGACCCCAAGGACCAATAGGTATAAAAAGGGAGTGAGTCTAATGATTTACTCAGATCAATTTGAGAGATTAAGAGTGATACTCTTCTAGTGAGCATCTGAAAACTCCCTGAGAGCTTTTGTTCACAAATCACGAACACTAGCTTTGGGTTCTCTCTATTGGTTGGAAGGAGAGTCACCGGTGGAAGAGCTGTACGTGTGAGCCCACACTCACTCCGGTTGTGGATAGAGAATAGCAAAGAAGACCAGTTGGTTGAGGCTCTTCTGGAACGTTACTTCTCTACATAGGTCGCGGAGGTTCTTCGGCATACTGAGGTTAGTAAGATCTGTTTAATTTATACATATAACATGTCATACTTGTATTTTGGAAAATACTCTGATGAAAAAATTTCTTAAAATTCCGCTGCGCACTTTGTTTCCAACAATTGGTATCAGAGACGAGGTTTTTACATAAATTTGCAAGTTTGTGATCATGTTATATGCATAAATTTTGTGATCTTAATCTCTCCTATGCTTGAATTGAATTTTATAGAGAGATGGCACTCTAGGTTTCTATATAATATATATGTTGTCATGGATTATGTGGTGAATGTTTATTAATTAATTATGGTTGATTAAATAGTTGTTTAATTATTTATTAATTAATTAATACCGGTTATGGTTCCTTAGAGGTTAGAATGTGTATCTAGGTTTTTCATGTAATTAGATGGCGGACTATCATCTCCGTCTAGGAATTATTATTTAATTTGTACGAACTTTGTAATTAAATAATTATTCGGAGAAGACGGAACGAGAAGTCGGATCTTGAAGATAGATGATGGCGCCTCCAGGTATTTCCTGAGTCTCTAATTTTATGTTTTTGAATTGTTGAAAATAAAATTGATGAATTGCATTAAAATTGTATTTTCTGGATTGAGGGTTTTCTGCTCGGTCGGCATGCCGGACCTCACAGTTCGGCAGGCCGAAGGTCACATATCGGTAGGCCGGACATACGGTCCGGCAGGCCGACAGTGGGGCAGAAATTTTGGTGCTCTGCCGGCAGGCCGAACCTTCATGTTCGGCAGGCCGAACCACCATGATCGGCAGACCGATCACCCAGATCGGCCTGCCGACAGAGAGCATCCAGGTGTCCAGAAAAGGTGCAATTTTTGGTGCAGTTTTAATTTTATTTTTGGGACGATTCTGAGAAACATTAAATTTGGACATGACCGGAAATATGAAGTGTTCGATTCATACGGGATTGAGGACTTGAAGATGGATATTACATGAAGAAGGATACAGCTTGAGGATTCAAGGATGAAGAATCGATAAATGTCTCGATTATTCTCTTGTAATCTTATTTTTTCTATTCTCTAGGGTGGAACCATAATATTACGGTTATTATTATTATGCTTGTAGCTTTGCTTGATTGCTTTGCTTGTCTGCATTATAATATGATTTACCATGTATATTGATAACATGTCATATAGAATAGGGAGTGCCGCTCATATTAAAATTATTCATGCATAATTTTAAAATAAAACCTTGACTTCAAAAGATTGAGTGGGAGAAGGTTTTCGAAGAGAGAACCTAAGGCCTCCATCGTTGGTCCATAGGAAGAACATGATGGTCCCAACCCCTAGGAAGGGATTTCTATTATGTACCAGATTGGATCTCTAAAAGGATAAGGTATTTTAGTATGATTTATGGTTGCACACCCCTAGGTGGTGATTATAAATCATGGATAAAATATTGAAACGGTGGTTATACACTCACGTTAATTTTATTATTAACCTCCCCTAGGAGCTCTGTTAATAAAATTAATGGCCAAAGAAACGATTATTAGTATATGCTGGATCATACGGGTCCTGGATGGCATATATTAATCAGGAGGGGATCCGTGTTCCTGATTGAATTTGGCATGACTCCCCTAGGAGCTTGTTGAATTCTGAGTTGGGAATTATCGTTGTAAGGTTGTGATATTTTCAAGGTTTTGACACATAAACACATTTGTATGATTTTACATGATTGTGTTATCTTACTAAATTATTAAATATGTTTGCTTATGTTTGGTATATGATTCTTTATTGTAGATTGAAAATGTCTAAAAACGCTTTATCATCGATACTTGACAAAAACCAATTAACCGGTGAGAACTATAATGATTGGAAACGGAACCTGGACATCGTCCTATCCTTTGAGAAACTGAAATATGTACTGACAACTCCTTGTCCTCCCGAGCCTACGGGAGACTCAAGTAATGAGCAATTCCAAGCGTTCGAACGCTGGAAAGATGCTAATGATCAGGCCCGCTGCTATGTTATGGCTAGCATGAACAACGTGCTGCAGGCTCAACATCAGGATTATGAGACTGCGAAGCAGATCTTGGATAATCTTGAGGATATGTTTGGAGGCCAGGCCATAACAAAGCGGCAAGGGGCGCTTCGGAAACTCTTAAACTGTAGACAGAGACCGGGGACATCTGTAAAGGAGCACATGATGTTGGTCATGGGTTACCTCGCTGAGGCTCAAACCAATGGAGCCGACATCGATGCTGAAACTCAGATGACTATGGTCTTTGAGACTCTGTCTAAGGAATTTATTCCGTTTAGAGCTACTTTTAATTTGAGCAATAGGCGGGATATGACCTTGACAGAACTGATGAAACAGTTACAGGAGTTTGAACTGCTGATCAGGGAGTCTCCTGCTGGTGGAGAGGCCAATATGGTAGCTGCTTCTGGTTCCAATCCTAACTCTGGGAATGGAAAGAAGCAACGGGCCAAGAGTGGTAAGTCTTCTATTCCTATTGCTACCAAGAGCAAGAAGAAAAAGAAGAAGAACCCAAAGAAGCTTAAGTGCTTCTTCTGTGGTAAGGTCGGGCATATAAAGAAGCATTGCAAGGACTTCCTTTCCAAGGGAGGTAGGTGTGATCTTCTATATTTAGAAACTTGTTTGGTTGAGGAATCCAGTGACATTTGGGTCATAGATTCCGGTGCAACTAATCATGTTTGTGTTTCTCTGCAGGGATTCAAAGAAACGAGAAGTCTACTTCGTGAAGACTTAACGCTTCGGATGGGCGATGGATCCTTGGTCTCAGCGGAAGCAGTGGGAGATGTCCATCTTTATTTTGATAATTATAGGAATTTAATTTTGCGAGATTGTTTTTATGTTCCTAAATTTAAAAGGAATTTAATTTCTGTATCTTCTTTATTTAAAGACTCCTACGTGGTATCTTTTAATGAAAAAGTGGTGATTCGTAAAAACAAATCTTTTATCTGTTCTGGATGGATGCAAAATAATCTATATTTTATCAAACCTAAGATGGACTTATTGCTTAATGCTGAGATAAATGATAATGACTCAAAAAGACTTAAAACTTCTCACTCTAATAAGACTTATCTTTGGCATTTGCGCCTTGGCCATATTAACCTGAATAGGATTCAAAGGTTGGTAAGGGATGGACCTTTAAGTCACTTAAAGGTGGAATCTATACCTCAATGTGAGTCTTGTTTGGAGGGTAAAATGACCAAAAGACCATACGGGTCTAAGGGCAATAGGGCCGAAGGGGTTCTAGAACTTGTGCATAGTGATGTTTGCGGACCGATGAACATCCGGGCACGAGGAGGGTATGAGTACTTCGTCACTTTTATTGACGATTACTCAAGATATGGGTATGTGTACCTAATGCACCACAAAAGCGAAACTTATGATAAGTTCAGGGAGTTTCGGGCTGAAGTGGAAAAGCAATTGGGTAGACCCATAAAGGCACTTCGATCTGATCGAGGTGGGGAATACCTTTCTGATGAGTTCTTGGGACACTTGTTAGAGAATGGGATTTTATCCCATTTGACTGCGCCGGGCACTCCGCAGCAGAATGGCGTAGCGGAGAGAAGGAATAGGACTTTGTTGGACATGATTCGGTCCATGATGAGTTATTCATCATTGCCTTTATCCTTTTGGGGATATGCACTACAAACCGCATGTTATCTTTTGAACAATGTGCCTTCAAAATCGGTCCCTAAAACTCCTCACGAGTTGTGGACAAGACGGAAGACATCCTTAAACCATATTCGCATATGGGGATGTCCAGCTCATGTCCTGTTTAAGGATCCGAATAAGTTGGAAGCACGTTCAGAAGTTTGCGTGTTTGTAGGATATCCAAAAGGGACTAAAGGGGGTTATTTTTATAACCCAAAGGAAAATAAAGTCGTGGTTTCAACTAATGCAACTTTCCTTGAGGAGAGTTACATGAACGACTTTAAACCTCAAAGCAAAGTGGTGCTTGAGGAGTTGAGGGGTAATCCGTTTACTCCGGAGGTTCCGAACGAAACCATTCCGATCGGTGTAGAAAAACCAAACAAACCTGAACAACAATCTCAGGGGCTTCGGCGTAGTGGGAGGATCGGGCGTCAACCTGAGAGGTATATGTTCAATGGGGAGGTCTTTTTGGCTGAACCGGATGAACATGACAGGGATCCTTATACTTACGCAGAAGCTATGGAGGATGTTGATTCAAGACTCTGGACAGAGGCCATGAACATTGAGATGAAGTCTATGGAGACTAATCGGGTCTGGGAGCTTGTGGATCTTCCCGAAGGGGTAAAACCCATAGGGTGTAAGTGGATCTACAAGAGGAAAAGAGGAGTGGATGGAAAGGTCGAAACCTTTAAGGCTAGACTGGTAGCTAAGGGTTATACGCAAAAGGAAGGAATCGATTATGAGGAAACCTTTTCGCCTGTAGCCATGCTTAAGTCCATCCGGATTCTCTTGTCCATAGCTGCCGCTCTCGACTACGAGATTTGGCAGATGGATGTCAAGACGGCTTTTCTAAATGGCTATCTTGATGAGTCCATTTATATGGAACAACCAGACGGGTTCAAGGTCGCGGGTCAAGAGGGTAAGGTTTGTAAGTTGCTAAAGTCTATTTATGGACTTAAGCAGGCTTCTCGTTCTTGGAACATAAGATTTGATCAAGTGATCAAGACTTATGGGTTCTCACAAAATGTGGATGAACCATGTGTTTACAAACACATTAAGAATGGGAAGGTGGTTTTTCTACTACTCTATGTAGATGACATTCTGCTAATTGGCAATGACGTTGGGGCGTTGTCATCGGTCAAATTATGGTTGACCAAGCAATTTGACATGAAGGACTTGGGTGAGGCTAATTTTGTTCTCGGTATCCAGATCTTTCGGGATAGGAAGAACAAAATGATAGCTTTGTCACAGGCCAGCTACATAGATAAAATTCTCAGGAGGTTTGCAATGCAGGATTCCAAGAAAGGTGGGCAACCATCTAGGTCTGGAATTACTCTTTCTAAGAAAGACTCTCCAAAGTCTTATGAAGAAAGAGAATACATGAAGAAGGTGCCTTATGCTTCGGCAGTGGGTAGTCTCATGTATGCCATGCTTTGCACTCGACCGGATATTAGCTATGCGGTCGGGATTGTGAGTCGATTTCAGGCGGATCCAGGACCGAACCATTGGGTTGCGGTAAAGCATATTTTCAAGTACCTGAGAAGGACTCGAGGGTATATGCTTGTGTATTCGGGTGAGGATTTAACTCCTCTAGGATACACTGATTCGGATTTTCAATCCTGCCTGGATTCTAGGAAATCGACTTCAGGGTTTGTGTTTACTCTGGGTGGCGGTGCCATCAGTTGGAGAAGTGCGAAGCAAGATTGCACTTCGGATTCAACGATGGAGGCCGAGTATGTGGCGGCTAGTGATGCTTCGAAAGAAGCAGTGTGGCTCCGCAAGTTCCTTGGGGATCTTGAGGTAGTTCCTGGTATGGATAAAGCGGTATCACTGTACTGTGATAACAGTGCGGCGGTAGCTAATGCTAAGGAACCAAGATTTCACAAGAAGAGTAAGCATATTGATCGGAAGTATCATGTGATAAAGGACTTCGTTGAGAGCGGGCATGTCACGGTGTGCAAGATCGCGTCAGAGGACAATTTAGCTGATCCATTTACGAAGACACTTTCTGGGAGAGTCTTCGAAAGGCATGTGGAAGCTATGGGGATGCGAAATTTGCAGTATTTACTCACTTAGTGCAAGTGGGAGATTGTTAGACATGTATGCTCTAAGGAGTAAAAATGTAATACGTTTTTGGAGACATTTTTATCAATAAAGAATTTATTCATTTATATATACCAAATATTGTCCTCTTTACGTTCATATTTGTTGAATGTATGATAAGCAAACAGTAGTCTGAGACTGTCAGTCTAAACCTTAAGAGTTGGGCATATGATGGGATGATTATGCGGTAGACACGACTCTTAAGGTGATGGTCTAAAATATATGATCCGCAATCGAGGGAATAAAGTTGGGCGCTTTATTCATGTAAAGATTGTTATGTTGTCTATATCCCTTTTGGGAGATGGTTTGTCTTGGCCATCGGAGTTGGACTCCGTGAATAGAAACATTGGCGCGTTGTCATAGGTGACGATGTGTTGGATCGGGACATAAAGTGAATTGATTTGGATTAATAATTCTGTCTTGGCAAATCGATTCACTTTAGACAGTCGTTTGTATTGTATCTTAATCCTGAGATGAATAATGGGCCCGTTGTCTCGACTTGTGTCTTTTGATGTACCAATGGGTGACTCCCACATCTCTATAGTGGCATGCATGCCGGTACGTTGGAGGCATGACTCTTGATAGCGTAGACTTGTTATTCATAGATATGGAATCCATAGCTCCTCTTTAGGAGTAATGATATCCTCTTATATGCGTTGTCCTGTAATTGGAAAACTGGAGCGCTCAACCATTTGGATACATAGGTGTAACCGAATGGTATACTATCTTTGGATGGTAAGTTTTCTAATGGTGAAACAATGGAACGTAAGATAAAAATAATCGGGAAGGTAAGACAGAACTTGTCCTTAAGCCGATTATGGATGATCATATGGGGATGCGATACACTATGATATGTCATGGAGACTTAGCTACATGAGCTTCGTAATTCTGTAAAGTTCGAGAGTGCAGCTCCAAGCTTTTAGTGGAGTAGCGTTGGAGTTGATAATTGTGAAATGTATATCTGGGATATTGGGTTTCATAATTATCATGAGCTTGAACTTTATAGGTCCATTTTGGTCCCCTTTGCTAGCTCACAAAGTCCTGTAACGACACGGCGTGCTTTTCCAATAATTGGTGACTTATGTCGGATTTATCAGATTGGTTTAAAATTTATAAGAATCAAATAATTCATGTCTGTTTATCGGTTGAATTAATTTTGTAAGAAATTAGTTCAAGATGAACTTGTTGAATTATGGCGTTCGGATAATTCTTGTCTGTTTATCGGTTGTTTTAATTTTGGACAATTAGAACAAGATAAACTTGTAGAATTATTTGAATTGATTTATTTTCTTAGAGATTATCTTGATAGAGTTTGTTTTGATCAGATATCTTTTCTATTGGGCTATTTGAATCAAAACTGAGACTTTATCCTTTAGAATCTCGGGTGGAAAATAAAAGATTCGCGGAGATTTTTTCTCGGCAGTTCGGCCTGCCGATCATAAAGTTCGGCCTGCCGAACTGGCAAGTTCGGCCTGCCTATCTCACAGTTCGGCATGCCGACCGCGACAGCTAAGATTACGCGTTTTTCACGCGTATCTTATCAGATATTGATCCGAACTTGATTCTGTTTCGATTTTTGAGACCTAATCTGATATGGACTGACCCCAAGGACCAATAGGTATAAAAAGGGAGTGAGTCTAATGATTTACTCAGATCAATTTGAGAGATTAAGAGTGATACTCTTCTAGTGAGCATCTGAAAACTCCCTGAGAGCTTTTGTTCACAAATCACGAACACTAGCTTTGGGTTCTCTCTATTGGTTGGAAGGAGAGTCACCGGTGGAAGAGCTGTACGTGTGAGCCCACACTCACTCCGGTTGTGGATAGAGAATAGCAAAGAAGACCAGTTGGTTGAGGCTCTTCTGGAACGTTACTTCTCTACATAGGTCGCGGAGGTTCTTCGGCATACTGAGGTTAGTAAGATCTGTTTAATTTATACATATAACATGTCATACTTGTATTTTGGAAAATACTCTGATGAAAAAATTTCTTAAAATTCCGCTGCGCACTTTGTTTCCAACAAGAATCATATACCAAATATAAGCAAACATATAATAATAGTTTAGTAAGATCACACAATCATGTAAAATCATACAAATGTGTTTACGTGTCAAAACCTTGAAAATATCACAACCTTACAACGATAATTCCTAACTCAGAATTCAACAAGCTCCTATGGGGGTCATGCTAAATTCAATCAGGAACACGGATCCCCTCTTGATTAATATATGCCATTCAGGACCCGTATGATCCAGCATATATTAATAATCGTTTCTCTGGCCATTAATTTTATTAACAGAGCTCCTAGGGGAGGTTAATAATAAAATTAACGTGAGTGTATAACCATCGTTTCAATATTTTATCCACGATTTATAATCACCACCTAGGGGTGTGCAATCATAAATCACACTAAAATACCTTATCCTTTTAGAAATCTCTTCCTAGAGGTCGGGACCACCATGTTCTGCCTATGGACCAACGATGGAGGCCTTAGGTCCTCTCTTTGAAAACCTTCTCCTACTCAATCTTTTGAAATCAAGGTTTTATTTTAAGAATATGCATGAACAATTTTAATACGAGCGGCACTCCCTATTCTATATGACATGTTATCAATATACATGGCAAATCATATTATAATATAGACAAGCAAAGTAATCAAGAAAAGCTACAAGCAAAATAATAATAATAACTGTAATATTATGGTTTCACCCTAGAGAATAGAAAACTAAGATTACAAGAGAATAATCGAGACATTTATCGATTCTTCATCATTGAATCCTCAAGCTGTATCCTTCTTCATGCAATACCCATCTTGAAGCCTTTAATCCTGTATGAATCAAATACTTCATATTTCCGGTCATATCCAAATTTAATGTTTCTTAGAATCATCCCATAAAAAAATAAAATTAAAACTGCAACAGAAAAATTGCAACTTTTCTGAAAACTTTTTCTAGATCTCGATCGGCCTGCCGGTCATGTTTCATCGGCCTGCCAATCATAAAGATCGGCCTGCTGACCCATGAAGGTTCAGCCTGCCGGCAGAGCCAGCCAATTTCTGCCCCACTAACGGCCTACCAGACCACACGTCTGGCCTATCGATCTGTGACCATCGGCCTACCGAACTGTGATGTCCGGCATGCCGACCGAGCAGAAATCCCTCATTCCAGAAAATACAATTTTAATGCACTTCATCAATTTTATTTTCAACAATTCAAAAACATAAAATTAGAGACTCAGGAAATACCTGGGAGCATCATCATCATTCTTCTAGATCCATCTTCTTCGAATAATTATTTAATTACAAAATTTTAAAATAAATAATAATTCCTAGACGGAGATAATAGTCTGCCATCTAATTACATAAAAAACCTAGATACGCATTCTAATCTCTAAGGAACTATAACCGGTATAAATTAATTAATTAATTAATTAATAAACAATGATTTAATTAACCATAATTAATTAATAAACATTCACAACATAATCCATGACAACATACATAATTTATAGAAACCTAGACTGCCCACTCTCTATAAAATTCAATTCAAGCATAGGAGAGATTAAGATCACAAAATTTATGCATATAACATGATCACAAACTTGTAAATTTATGTAAAAACTATGTCTCGGATACCAATTGTTGAAAAAAATAGTGCGCAGTGAAATTTTAAAAATTTTATATATCAGAGTAATTTCCAAAAGACAAGTTTGACATGCTATATGTATAAATTAGACAGATCTTACTAACCTTTGTGTACCAAAGAACCTCTACAACCTATGAAGAGAAGTAATGTTCCAGAAGAGCCTCAACCAATTGGTCTTCTTTGCTATTCTCTATCCACAACCGGAGTGAGTGTGGGCTCACATGTACAACTCTTCCACCGGTGACTCTCCTTCCAACCAATCGAGAGAACCCAAAGCTAGTGTTCGTGATTTGTGAACAAAAGCTCTTAGGGAGTTTTCAGATGCTCACCAGAAGAGTATCACTCTTAATTTCTCAATTGATCTGAGTAAATCATGAGACTCACTCCCTTTAAATAGCGATTGGTCCTAGGGTAGTCCTTATCAGATTAGGTCTCAAAAACTCGAAACATAATCAAGTTCGGATCAATATCTGATAAGATCCGCATGAGAATGCGTAATCTTATCTCTCACTGATCAGCAAGCCGAATAGCCTGATCGGCAGGCCGAACAGGCCCCATCGGTAGGCCGAACACGTAGATCGGTAGGCCGAACTACTGCGTAAATATCTCCACAAATCTTTTATTTTCCACCCAAGATTCTATAGGATAAAGTCTCAGTTTTGATTCAAATAACCCAATAGAAAAGTTATCTGATCAAAACAAACTTTATCAAGATAATCTCTAAGAAAATAAATCAATTCACAATTATTCTACAAGTTTATCTTGATTTAATTTATCCAATTAAATCAATCGATAAACAGACAAGAATTATCCGATACCAATAATTCTACAAGTTTATCTTAAATTAATTTTATTACAAAAGTAATTTAACCAATAAACAGACATGAATTATTTGATTCTTTCAAATTTTAAACCAATTTGATAAATCTGACATAACTCACCAATTATTGGAAAAGCACGCCGTATCGTTACAGGATTTTGTGAGCTAGCAAAGGGGACCAAAATGGACCTATAAAGTTCAAGCTCACGATAATTATGAAACCCAATATCCCATATATACATTTCACAATTATCAACTCCAACGCTACTCTACTAAAAGCTTGGAGCTGCACTCTCGAACTTTATAAATTACGAAGCCCATAAAGCTAAGTCTCCATGACATATCATAGTGTATCGTATCCCGATATGAAAATCCATAATCGGCTTAAGCACAAGTTTTGTCTTACCTTCTCGATTATTTTTATCTTACGTTCCATTATCTCACCATTAGAAAACTTACCATCCAAAGATAGTATACCATTCGGTTACACCTATGTATCCACATGGTTAAGCGCTCCAGTTTTCTAATTACAGGATAACGCATATAAGAGGATATCATTAGTCCTAAAGATGAGCTATGGATTCCATATCTATGGATAACAAGTCTACGCTATCAAGAGTCATGCCTCCAACATACCGGTATACATACCACTATTGAGATGTGGGAGTCACCCTTTGGTACATCAAAAGACATAAGTCGAGACAACGGCTCCACTATTCATCTCAGGATTAAGATACAATACAAATGACTGTCTAAAGTGAATCGATTTGCCAAGACAGAATTCTTAATCCAAATCAATTCACTTTATGTCCCAATCCAACATATCGTCACCTATGACAACGTGCTAATATTTCTATTCACGGAGTCCAACTCCGATGGTCAAGACAAACCATCTCCCTAAAGGGATATAGACAACATAGCAATCTTTACATGAATAAAGTGCCCAACTTTATAACCTTGATTGCAGATCATATGTTTTAGACCGTCACCTTAAGAATCACGTATTTCATATAATCAGTCCATCATATGCCTAATTCTTAAGGTTTAGACAGACAGTCTCAGACTACTGTTTGCTTAACATACATTCAACAAATATGAATGTAAAGAGGACAAGATTTGGTATATATAAATGAATACATTCTTTATTGATAAAAATGTCTCCAAAAATGTATTATATTTTTACTACTTAGGGCATACATATCTAACACGGACTTGGTCCTTTGGCAGGCCGAATTGTGCAATTTGGCAGGCCGAACCAAGGAGACCGACAGGCTGACTGAACAAGGGCAACTTATGTGATTTTCATTCATTTTCACTATTTTGAACCCTGATTGAAATCTTAACTGAATAAAATGATTTTAAAGATACAAATGGCACAATAAGACATCATGAAATAGTTTAGCAACGTAGGATATCTTAAATTAGATACTGATAGACCTAGTTTTATTTAGGGTCGTTTGTGGTATCGTAGAGCTAAAGTATAACGGACCAGGATTACGGTGTGGGGCACCGACATGAGTATCGAGGTAGGACTTCTATGATTTCTTTGGTAACCCAGTTTTAAATAATTTTGGTCTCAAAAAGGGTTTTATCAAGATGTTTTAAATGATTGTTTGAAAAATGAGATTTTATCGGTTCTTTTTATAAACCATGAATTGAAGTGAACTTCATAATGAACTTCATAATGAATGTTAATGAGAACATCTGGAAAAAAGGACTTTGAATAATAATAGAAACGAATGTAAGGGCATGATACCATATCAGAGATCGGGTCATGTAGCGATCGACCTTGAGGGTAGGTCCTGAAACTTAGCTGGGCCACTACGGTGGTGTTACTCATATGGTTTGCCCAGAAAAAGAAATTGATGATATTTCTGGTTGACCAATAAATTGTTTGGGTAAGAATGGTTTTGTTTAAACTTATTTATTCAAGTTTTCCCTTAAATAATTTCTTGAATAATGATATTTCCTTTGAATTAAATATTTTTTAAAAATATAATACTACTGAGCCTTTCGCTCACATTTAATTTGTTTTCAAACTTTCCTCTCTAGGTGGATTTCTGCTTACATTCAGAGAGGGTTCTTCAGACAAAACTCAAGAGCAGTAGAGGGACTTAGTAGGTTATTTGTAATATTCATTCAAGGCATGTAATAAATTAAATTTTCTCTTTACTTGGACTGTGATTGTATTGTTATATTGTCAATACTATGTGTGTGCACAAGTTGTGGGTCAGTGGGACCCATACTAGTGTTTTTTTTGTGGTTTCTCATTTGGTTAATGATTGTGAATGCTTTTCTTAAAAAGGTTTTAAATTTTCCATAATTTCATATTTAATCTAGATCCTTAAACTCATGTTTTTAACTAAATTCTTATTTAATTAATTTAAATAATCTGCTACGTTATCTCCCATACTTTGGGGCGTGATAGAATGGTATCAGAGCTTAAGGTTATGAACTTTGGGAGTTGTACACACATAAATATGATAATGAAATACCTTTGACAGTCTAAATTTTGTTTTCAAAAGTGGGAGAATGGCACCTAGACATCGTTCGACAGCTAACACCGAGTTTGGAAATGACGAGGGTATGATGAGGTCGACGTTTGCTACATTTTGGCAGATGGCAGCTAGGGCCAGACCGAAAGATTCTAATGTCAGTCGTTAGCATACGTATTTTAAGAAATTTTGACATGCGTCTATTTAGACTTTTGATGGAAATGGGGACCCACAATTGACAGAATATTGGCTAGACTCGATCTTGAAGCATTTGGATACCCTTAGTGTACTAGATGAGTATCGTGTGGAATTTGCTGCATGTAAGTTCAAAGGTGGCGCTAATACTTGGTGGAGGCAAGCTAAGCATTTGGAACGCAATGGTAACATCAGTTGGGACAGGTTCGAGGAGCTGTTCTATGACCGGTATTTTTTGCAAGGGTATAGGGACCATAAGGCAGCTGAGTTCTACAAGTTACAGCAGGGTGATTTGTCAGTTCGAGAATATGAGGCAAGGTTTAATGAGTTGGCCAGGTTTGCTCCATCAGCAGTGGCATCGGAATGTGAAAAATGTAAAAAGTTTCAAGAAGGACTCAAGGCTCTTATTCGGTGACAGGTGGTTGCTCTACGACTCAAGAGTTTTGGAGAGCTTGTGTCGTCAGCAATATCAGTGGAAAATGATTATGCGTTGTATTGTGAGGATTAAGCAAAAGCGTCGGGAGGACCCCAGAGGAGTGGTAGGAAGAGCACCAGTAGCCGTCCAACTCTGGAAAAGAATAAGCAGGGTGGTGCAAACAACAATGATAGTAGCAGTTCATCTGACAGCAGGCATAGCAATTCCTATAGCTTTCATTGTCATTATTGCCAGTAGCCAGGATACATCAAGAGGAATTGCCTAATCAGGAGTGCCTGTCTTAGATCTCAGACCGAAGAAGGTGCCAGTCGTCAGCCTCAGCCTCAAATCCTACCTTCATCTCAACAATATCTACAGTTGTAGTTCCCTTAGGTTTTTCCTCAGCAATTGTCATATCTAGCACAAGGACAGCAGCCGCAGCATTTCCAGTATAGCGTCTCTTGGTATCAAGCATCGAGTATAGCTAGCGTGTAGTCTTCTCCATCTCAGCAGTATCGGTAGAATAATCCAAGACCCAGCAATGTTGGTAGAGGAAAAGGCAAGGCACCAGTGTAGGTTCATGCAATGGCAACAGGAGGTTCAGATACCCAGACCAGTAACGCGGTTGTCGAGGGTACGATCTTAGTTTCTTAATCCCTAGCTCACGTTGTACTTGATACAAGTGCCACTCATTCTCTCATTTTGAGTTCTTTTGTACATGCCTTGGGACTAGAGATAGAAGAGTTCAATAAGCCCCTAGTCATAGCTTTTCCCTTAGGGCGGGTGTGTGTGAATTGTGTATGTAAAGCCTGTAAAATAAAGGATGGGGATGAGATTTTGAAAAGTGATTTGATTGTACTCCCCATGAGCTCATATGATGTAATCTTAGGGATGGACTGGTTGTCCAAGTATAATGCAGTGGTAGACTGCCAGCTTAGAAAAGTGACCCTAGTGTTTGATTGGGGGACAATGATCACTTACCAGGATGGTGATCGGTTAATGAGTGAGCGTCTCATGAAGTCATGTCTTGGAGGGCAAAAGAATCTAGTTTGTCATGCTTTTCTTGCAAGCCTGAAAGGTGAGCCCAATGTCTTGAGAGGAAATGTAGCAATACCGGTGGTTGATGAGTACGAGGATGTCTTCCCCGATGAGTTACAGGATTACCACCGCATTGAGAGATCGAATTTGGTATTGAGTTACTTCCAGGTATAGCATCGATTTCAGTAGCACCTTATTGGATGGCACCGGCAGAAATGAAAGAATTAAGAAGACAACTTTAGGAGCTTGCTGATAAAGGGTATATTCAGAATAGTACGTCACCGTGGGGAGCATCGATTTTGTTTGCTAAGAAACATGATGGGACTCTCAGGTTGTGTATAGATTATCGGTAGCTGAATCATGTCACGGTGAAGAATAAGTATCCTTTGCCCAAGATCGATGAGTTATTTGATCAGTTGGGAGGTTCACAGTACCTCTCAAAGATTGATTTGCGCTTGGGGTACCATCAGCTCAGGATTAAGGAGAATTCTTACGGCAGCTTTTAGGACCCGGTATGGACATTTTAAGTTTCTAGTGATGCCTTTTGGATTGACGAATGCTCCGGGAGCTTTCATGCATTTGATGAACAGGATATTCAGGCCCTATCTAGATCAGTTCGTGATTGTATTCATCGATGATATTCTAGTGTATTCTAAGACTTGGGAGAAGCATGAGCAGCATCTTAGGATCGTGCTTCAAACTTTGTGAGAGCATCCGTTATATGCCAAGAAAAAAGTGTGAGTTTTGGTTGAGTGAGTCAAATTTTTAGGTCATGTCATCTCCGAGCATGGTATTTCTGTGGATCCATCCAAGATTGAAGCCATAGTGGAATGGGAATGGCCAAGGAATGTAGCAGAAATCTATAGCCTTTTGGGTCTTGCAGGGTATTATAGGAAATTTGTAAAGGATTTCTCGAAGATCGCAACGCCGTTGACAAGATTGATTAGGAAAAATGTTAGGTTTAAGTGGAATGAAGAATGTGAGCTTGCTATTCAGGAATTGAAGAACTGGTTGACTTTAGCCCCAGTATTGGTCATTCCTAGTAGTGACGAGCCATATGAGGTTTTCATAGATGCTTCAAGGTGCGGACTTGGATGCGTGTTAATGCAGCATGGACGCGTGGTGGCGTATGGATTGAGATAGCTACGACCTCACGAGCAAAATTATCCTACTCATGACTTGGAGCTCACAACGGTGATTCACGTGCTAAAGATTTGGAGATGTTATTTGTATAGGGCGACATTTCAGGTCTTCTCCAATCATAAGAGTTTAAGGTATCTGTTCACTCAGAGAGATCTTAACTTGAGGCAACGGAGATGGATGGAGTGCATGGAGGATTATAATTTCACGTTGCAGTATCATCCTAGGAAAGCTAATGTGGTCGCGGATGCGCTTAGCCAGAAGTATTCAAGGATCCTCGCTTGTTTAGCTCTTGAGGATTGGAATAGGGATGCGGTAGTGAGTGAGTATGGGCTGCAGTATCATGAAGACTATCATCAAGCTTTGATCTATCATATGGAAGCGACCCCAGCTCTTATTCAGATGGTGAAACAAAATCAATGGCAGGACTAGCATCTTCGAGGGATTTGGATGCGGATTCAAGATGGAGAACAATTTGAAGAATGGAGAGTGCATTCAGATGGATCGTTGTATTTTTAGGAGCATGTTGCAATTCCAGCAATCGTAGAGGTGTCGAAGGCTGTTATGGACGAAGTTTATAGGTCTTAGTTCACCATTCATCTGGGGAGCACAAAGATGTATCATGATTTAAAGAGGCAATATTGGTGGAGAGGTATAAAGAAAGACGTTCGAGAGTACGTGGCCAAGTGTACGGAGTGTCTTTAGGTGAAAGCCGAGCATCAGAAGCCAACAGGTCAGCTTTAGTCGCTTCCTATTCTAGGGTGGAAATGGGAGCATGTGACAATGAACTTTTTCATCGGTTTGCCAAGGATGGAGCAACGACATGATGCAGTTTGGGTCGTGGTTGACAAGTTGATGAAATTGACGCATTTCATTCCGTTCAGGTTGACATGTTCAAGGAAAGTTCTCAGGGACTTGTATCTATAGAATATAGTGAGATTGCATGGAGTTCCTCTGTCTATCACATCTGATTGAGATACCAGGTTCAATGCTAAGTATTGGAGGAGCTTTCAGGAGGCCTTAGGTATGGATTTGAACTTCAGTACGACATTTTATCCTCAGACCGATGGGCAGTCTAAGCGGGTTATTCAGATTCTCGAGGACATGTTGCGTGCTTGTGTGTTGGATTTTGATGGGAATTGGAAGAGATATTTGCATCTGGCAGAATTCGCATACAACAACAACTATCAAGCAAGCATTGGTATGACACCATTTGAGGCGATGTATGGGCTATTGTGTCGGTCACCAGTGTGTTGGGCAGAGCCAGAGGACAAGGTTATTCCTAGGCTGGATGAGATATGTGATAGCAACGAGAAAGTCGTCGTGATTCGAGATCGATTGAGGGCAGCTCAAAGTCGACAGAAGAGTTATGCGGATAGTAGACGTTGACCTTTGAAATTTGCAATAGGGGATTTTGTTCTCTTAAGAGTATCGCCTCATAAAGGTATTATGCGGTTTGGAGTGAGTGGAAAGCTTGCACCGAGATATGTTGGACCATACGAGATTACTCAGCGTGTTGGTGTGGTTGCTTATCGACTCGACCTTTCACCCGAACTTTCTCTTGTTCATGATGTGTTTCATGTGTCGATGCTTAGGAAGTGTCCGTGTTAGACATGTATGCCCTAAGGAGTAAAAATGTAATACATTTTTGGAGACATTTTTATCAATAAAGAATTTATTCATTTATATATACCAAATCTTGTCCTCTTTACATTCATATTTGTTGAATGTATGATAAGCAAATAGTTGTCTGAGACTGTCAGTCTAAACCTTAAGAATTGGGCATATGATGGACTGATTATGCGGAAGGCACGATTCTTAAGGTGACGGTCCAAACAATATGGTCCGCAATTGAGGGAATAAGGTTGGGCGCTTTATTTATGTAAAGATTGTTATGTTGTCGACATCCCTTTTAGGAGATGGTTTGTCTTGGCCATCGGAGTTGGACTCCATGAATAGAAACATTGGCATGTTGTCATAGGTGACGATGTGTTGGATCGGGACATAAAGTGAATTGATTTGGATTAATAATTCTGTCTTGGCAAATCGATTCACTTTAGACAGTCATTTGTATTGTATCTTAATCCTGAGATGAATAGTGGGCCCGTTGTCTCGACTTGTGTCTTTTATGTACCAATGGGTGACTCCCACATCTCTATAGTGGTATGCATGCCGGTACATTGGAGGCATGACTCTTGATAGCGTAGACTTGTTATTCATAGATATGGAATCCATAGCTCCTCTTTAGGAGTAATGATATCCTCTTATATGCATTGTCTTATAATTGGAAAACTGGAGCGCTCAACCATTTGGATACATAGGTGTAACCGAATAGTATACTATCTTTGGATAGTAAGTTTTCTAATGGTGAGACAATGGAATGTAAGATAAAAATAATTGGGAAGGTAAGACAGAACTTGTCCTTAAGCCGATTATGGATTATCATGTGGGGATACGATGCACTAAGATATGTCATGGAGACTTAGTTACACGAGCTTCGTAATTCTATAAAGTTTGAGAGTGCAGCTCCAAGCTTTTAGTGGAGTAGCGTTGGAGTTGTAATTGTGAAATGTATATATGGGATTTTAGGTTTCATAATTATCATGAGCTTGAACATTATAGGTCCATTTTGGTCCCCTTTGCTAGCTCACAAAATCTTGCAACGACAAGGCGTGCTTTTCCAATAATTGGTGACCAATGTCGGATTTATCAGATTGGTTTAAAATTTGTAAGAATCAAATAATTCATGTCTGTTTATCGGTTGAATGAATTTTGTAAGAAAATAGTTCAAGATAAACTTGTTGATTATTGTAATCAGATAATTCTTGTCTGTTTGTCGGTTGATTTAATTTTGGATAAATTTGATCAAGATAAACTTGTAGAATTATTGTGAATTGATTTATTTTCTTAGAGATTATCTTGATAAAGTTTGTTCTGATCAGATATCTTCTCTATTGGGTTATTTGAATCAAAACTGAGACTTTATCCTTTAGAATCTCGGGTGGAAAATAAAAGATTCATAGAGATTTTTTCAGGAGTTCGCCCTGCCGAACTGGCCTGTTCGGCCTGCCGATCAGCGGGAGATAAGATTACACGTTTTCACGCGGATCTTATAAGATATTGATCCGAACTTGATTCTGTTTCAAGTTTTTGAGACCTAATCTGACACAGACTGACCCCAGGACCAATAGCTATATAAAGGGAGTGAGTCTCATGATTTACTCAGATTAATTTGATAGATTAAGAGTAATACTCTTCTAGTGAGCATCTGAAAACTCCCTAAGAGCTTTTGTTCACAAATCACGAGCACTAGCTTTGAGTTCTCTCTATTGGTTGGAAGGAGAGTCACCAGTGGAAGAGCTGTACGTGTGAGCCCACACTCACTCCGGTTGTGGATAGAGAATAGTAAAGAAGACCAGTTGTTTAAGGCTCTTCTAGAACGTTACTTCTCTTCACAGGCTGCGGAGGTTCTTCATACAAAGGTTAGTAAGATCTGTCTAATTTATACATATAACATCTCAAACTTGTGTTTTGGAAATTACTCTGATGAAAAAAATTTCAAAATTCTGCTGCGCACTTTGTTTCCAACAATTGGTATCAGAGACGAGGTTTTTACATAAATTTGCAAGTTTGTGATCATGTTATATGCATAAATTTTGTGATCTTAATCTCTCCTATGCTTGAATTGAATTTTATGGAGAGATGGCACTCTAGGTTTCTATTTAATATATATGTTGTCCTGGATTATGTGGTGAATGTTTATTAATTAATTATGGCTGATTAAATCGTTGTTTAATTATTTATTAATTAATTAATACCGGTTATAGTTCCTTAGAGGTTAGAATGTGTATCTAGGTTTTTCATGTAATTAGATGGCGGACTATCATCTCCGTCTAGAAATTGTTATTTAATTTTTAATTTGTAAGAATTTTGTAATTAAATAATTATTCGGAGAAGATGGAACAAGAAGTTGGATCTTAAAGATTGATGATGGCGCCTCCAGTTATTTCCTGAGTCTCTAATTTTATGTTTTTGAATTGTTGAAAATAAAATTGATGAATTGCATTAAAATTGTATTTTCTGGATTGAGGTTTTTTTGCTCATTCGGCATGCCGAACCTCACAGTTCGGCAGGCTGAAGGTCACAGATCGACAGGCCAAACGTGTGGTCCGGTAGGCAGACAGTGGGGCAGAAATATTAGTGCTTTGTCGGCAGGTCGAACTTTCAGTTCGGCAGGCTGAACCGTCAGTTCTGCAGGCCGAACCTTCATGATCGGCAGGCCGATCACCCAGATCGGCCTGCCGACCGAGAGCTGCCAAGTGTCCAAAAAAGGTGCAATTTTTTCGGTGTAGTTTTAATTTTATTTTTGGGACGATTCTGAGAAACATTAAATTTGGATATGACCGAAAATATGAAGTATTCGATTCATACGGGATTGAAGACTTGAAGATGGATATTACATGAAGAAGGATATAGCTTGAGGATTCAAGGATGAAGAATCGATAAATGTCTCGATTATTCTCTTGTAATCTTATTTTTCTATTCTCTAGGGTGGAACCATAATATTACGATATTTTTATTATTTTGCTTGTAGCTTTGCTTGATTGCTTTGCTTGTCTGCATTATAATATGATTTACCATGTATATTGGTAACATGTCATATAGGATAGGGAATGCCGCTCATATTAAAATTATTCATGCATAATTTTAAAATAAAACCTTGACTTCAAAAGATTGAGTGGGAGAAGGTTTTCGAAGAGAGGACCTAAGGCTTCCATCATTGGTCCATAGGAAGAACATGGTGGTCCCGACCCCTAGGAAGGGATTTCTATCATGTACTAGATTGGATCTTTGAAAGGATAAGGTATTTTAGTATGATTTATGGTTGCACACCCCGAGGTGGTGATTATAAATCATGGATAAAATATTGAAATGGTGGTTATACACTCACGTTAATTTTATTATTAACCTCCCCTAGGAGCTCTATTAATAAAATTAATGGCCAAAGAAATGATTATTAGTATATGTTGGATCATACGGGTCCTAGATGGCATATATTAATCAGGAGGGGATCCGTGTTCCTGATTGAATTTAGCATGACTCCCCTAGGAGCTTGTTGAATTCTGAGTTGGGAATTATCGTTGTAAGGTTGTGATATTTTCAAGGTTTTGACACATAAACACATTTGTATGATTTTACATGATTGTGTTATCTTACTAAATTATTATATATGTTTGCTTATGTTTGGTATAGGATTCTTTATTGTAGATTGAAAATGTCTAAAAACGCTTTATCATCGATACTTGACAAAAACCAATTAATCGGTGAGAACTATAACGATTGGAAACGGAACCTAGACATCTTCCTTTCCTTTGAGAAATTGAAATATGTTCTGACAACTCCTTGTCCTCCCGAGCCTACAGGAGACTCAAGTAATGAGCAATTCCAAGCATACGATCGCTGGAAAGATGCTAATGATCAGGCTAGCTGCTATGTTATGGCTAGCATGAACAACGTACTGCAGGCTCAACATCAGGATTATGAGACTGCGAAGCAGATGTTGGATAATCTTGAGGATATGTTCGGAGGCCAGGCCATAACGAAGCGGCAAGGGGCGCTTCGAAAACTCTTAAACTGTAGACAGAGACCGGGGACATCTGTAAAGGAGCACATGAAGTTGGTCATGGGTTACCTCGTTGAGGCTCAAACCAATGGAGCCGACATCGATGTTGAAACTCAGATGACTTTGGTCTTTGTGACTCTATCTAAGGAATTTATTCTGTTTAGAGCTACTTTTAATTTAAGTAATAGACAGGATATGACCTTGACAGAACTGATAAAACAATTACAGGAGTTTGAACTGCTGATCAGGGAGTCTCCTACTGGTGGTGAGGCCAACATGGTAGCTGCTTCTGGTTCCAATCCTAACTTTGGGAATGGAAAGAAGCAACGGGCCAAGAGTGGGAAGTCTTCTATTCCTGCTGCTACCAAGAGCAAGAAGAAGAAGAAGAAGAACCCAAAGAAGCTTAAGTGTTTCTTCTGTGGTAAGGTCGGGCATATAAAGAAGCATTGCAAGGACTTCCTTTCCAAGGGAGGTAGGTGTGATCTTCTATATTTAGAAACTTGTTTGGTTGAGGAATCCAATGACATCTGGTTGAGGAATCATGTTTGTGTTTCTCTGCAGAGATTCAAATAAACGAGAAGTCTACTACGTGAAGACTTAACGCTTCAGATGGGCGATGGATCCTTGGTCTTAGCGGAAGCAGTGGGAGATGTCCATCTTTATTTTGATAATTATAGGAATTTAATTTTGCGAGATTGTTTTTATGTTCCTAAATTTAAAAGGAATTTAATTTCTATATCTTCTTTATTTAAAGACTCCTACGTGGTATCTTTTAATGAAAAAGTGGTGATTCGTAAAAATAAATCTTTTATCTGTTCTGGATGGATGCAAAATAATCTATATTTTATTAAACCTAAGATGGACTTATTGCTTAATGCTGAGATAAATGATAATAACTCAAAAAGAATTAAAACTTCTCACTCTAATAAGACTTATCTTTGGCATTTGCGCCTTGGCCATATTAACCTGAATAGGATTCAAAGGTTGGTAAGGGATGGACCTTTAAGTCACTTAAAGGTGGAATCTATACCTCAATGTGAGTCTTGTTTGGATGGTAAAATGACCAAAAGACCATACGGGTCTAAGGGCAATAGGGCCGAAGGGGTTCTAGAACTTGTGCATAGTGATGTTTGCGGACCAATGAACATCTGGGCACGAGGAGGGTATGAGTACTTCGTCACTTTTATTTACGATTACTCAAGATATAGGTATGTGTACCTAATGCACCACAAAAGCGAAACTTATGATAAGTTCAGGGAGTTTCGGGCTGAAGTGGAAAAGCAATTGGGTAGACCCATAAAGGTACATCGATCTAATCGAGGTGGGGAATACCTTTCTGATGAGTTCTTGGGAAACTTGTTAGAGAATGGGATTTTATCCTATTTGACTGCGTCGAGCACTCCGCAGCAGAATGGCGTAACGGTGAGAAGGAATAGGACTTTGTTGGACATGATTAGGTCCATGATGAGTTATTCATTATTGCCTTTATCCTTTTGGGGATATGTACTACAAACCGCATGTTATCTTTTGAACAATATGCCTTTAAAATCGGTCCCTAAAACTCCTCACGAGTTGTGGACAAGATAGAAGACATCCTTAAACCATATTCGCATATGGGGATGTCTGGCTCATGTCCTGTTTAAGGATCCGAATAAGTTGGAAGCATGTTCGGAAGTTTGCGTGTTTGTAGGATATCCAAAAGGGACTAAAGGGGGTTATTTTTATACCCAAAGGAAAATAAAGTCATCGTTTCAACTAATGCAACTTTTCTTGAGGAAAGTTACATGGACGACTTTAAACCTCGAAGCAAAGTGGTGCTTGAGGAGTTAAGGAGTGATCCGTTCACTCCGGAGGTTCGAACGAAACCATTCCGATCGGTGTAGAAAAACCAAACAAACCGGAACAACAACCTCAGGGGCTTCGGTGTAGTGGGAGGATCGGGCGTCAACCTGAGAGGTATATGTTCAGTGGGGAGGTCTTTTTGGCTGAACCAGATGAACATGACAGGGATCCTTATACTTACGCAAAAGCTATGGAGGATGTTGATTCAAGACTCTAGACAGAGGCCATGAACATAGAAATGAAGTCTATGGTGACTAATCAGGTCTAGGAGCTTGTGGATCTTCCCCAAGGGGTAAAACCCATAGGGTGTAAGTGGATCTACAAGTGGAAAAGAGGCATGGATGGAAAGGTCGAAACCTTTAAGGCTAGACTGGTAGCTAAGAGTTATACGCAAAAGGAAGGAATCGATTATGAGGAAACCTTTTCGCCTGTAGCCATGCTTAAGTCCATCCGGATTCTCTTGTCCATAGTTGCCGCTCTCGACTACGAGATTTAGCAGATGGATGTCAAGACGGCTTTTCTAAATGGCTATCGTGATGAGTCCATTTATATGGAACAACCAGACGTGTTCAAGGTCGCGGGTCAAGAGGGTAAGGTTTGTAAGCTGCTAAAGTCTATTTATGGACTTAAGCAAGCTTCTCGTTCTTGGAACATAAGATTTGATCAAGTGATCAAGACTTATGGGTTCTCACAAAATGTGGATGAACCATGTGTTTACAAACACATTAAGGACAGGAAAGTGGTTTTTCTACTGCTCTATGTAGATGACATTCTGCTAATTGGCAATGACGTTGGGGCGTTGTCATCGGTCAAATTATGGTTGACCAAGTAGTTTGACATGAAGGACTTAGGTGAGGCTAATTTTGTTCTCGGTATCTAGATTTTTTGGGATAAGAAGAACAAAATGATAGCTTTGTCTCAGGCTGGCTATATAGATAAAATTCTCAGGAGGTTTGCAAAGCAGGATTCCAAGAAAGGTGGGCAACCATCTAGGTCTAGAATTACTCTTTCTAAGAAAGACTCTCCAAAGTCTTATGAAGAAAGAGAATACATGAAGTGTTAGATATGTATACCCTAAGCAGTAAAAATGTAATATGTTTTTGGAGGCCTTTTTATCAATAAATAATTTATTCATTTACATATATATATATATACCAAATCTTGTCCTCTTTACGTTCATATTTGTTGAATGCAAATAGTAGTCTGAGACTGTCAGTCTAAACCTTAAGAATTGGGCATATGATGGACTGATTATGCGGAAGACACGATTCTTAAGGTGACGGTCTAAAACATATGATCCGCAATCGAGGGAATAAAGTTGGGCGCTTTATTCATGTAAAGATTGTTATGTTGTCTATATCCCTTTTGGGAGATGGTTTGTCTTGACCATCAGAGTTGGACTTCGTGAATAGAAACATTGGCACATTGTCACAGGTGACGATGTGTTGGATCGGGACATAAAGTGAATTGATTTGGATTAATAATTTTGTCTCGGCAAATCGATTCACTTTAGACAGTCATTTGTATTGTATCTTAATCTTGAGATGAATAGTGGTCCTGTTGTCTCGACTTGTGTCTTTTGATGTACCAATAGGTGACTCCCACATCTCTATAGTGGTATGCATGCCGGTACGTTGGAGGCATGACTCTTGATAGCGTAGACTTGTTATTCATAGATATGGAATCCATAGCTCCTCTTTAGGAGTAATGATATCCTCTTATATGCGTTGTCTTGTAATTGGAAAACTGGAGCGCTCAACCATTTGGATACATAGGTGTAGCCGAATGGTATACTATCTTTGGATGGTAAGTTTTCTAATGGTGAGGCAATGGAATGTAAGATGAAAATAATCAGGAAGGTATGACAGAAGTTGTCCTTAAGCCGATTATGGATGATCATATGGGGATACGATACACTATGATATGTCATGGAGACTTAGCTACACGAGCTTCGTAATTCTATAAAGTTCGAGAGTGTAGCTCCAAGCTTTTAGTGGAGTAGCGTTGGAGTTGATAATTGTGAAATGTATATCTGGGATATTGGGTTTCATAATTATCATGAGCTTGAACTTTATAGGTCCATTTTGGTCCCCTTTGCTAGCTCACAAAGTCATGTAACGACACGGTGTGCTTTTTCAATAATTGGTGACTTATGTCAGATTTATCAGATTGGTTTAAAATTTGTAAGAATCAAATAATTCATGTCTGTTTATCGGTTGAATTAATTTTGTAAGAAATTAGTTCAAGATAAACTTGTTGAATTATTGCGATCAGATAATTCTTGTCTATTTGTCGGTTGTTTAAATTTTGGACAAATTAGAACAAGATAAACTTATAGAATTATTGTGAATTGATTTATTTTCATAGAGATTATCTTGATAAAGTTTGTTTTGATCAGATAACTTCTCTATTGGGTTATTTGAATCAAAACTGAACTTTATCCTTTAGAATCTTGGGTGAAAAATAAAATATTCGCGGACATTTTTTCTCGGGAGATCGGCCTATCGGATGACGTGTTCGGCCTGTCGACCTGGCCTGTTCGGCCTGCCGAACTGGCCTGTTTGGCCTGCCAATTAAAATGTACGGCCTACCGATCAGCGGATATAAGATTACACGTTTTCACACGGATCTTATCAGATATTGATCCGAACTTGATTCTGCTTCGAGTTTTTGAGATCTAATCTGATATGGACTGACCCCAGGACCAATAGCTATATAAAGGCTCTTCATAGAGAATAGCAAAGAAGACCAGTTGGTTGAGCTCTTCTGGAACATTACTTCTTTGCACAGGTTGCGGAGGTTCTTCGGCACACTGAGGTTAGTAAGATCTGTTTAATTTATACATATAACATGTCAAACTTGTGTTTTGAAAATTACTCTGATGAAAATTTTTAAAAAAATTCCGCCGCACACTTTGTTTCCAACATGAAGAAGGTGCCTTATGCTTCGGTAGTGGGTAGTCTCATGTATGCCATGCTTTGCACACGATCGGATATTAGCTATGCGGTCGGGATTGTAAGTCGATTTTAGGCGGATCTAGGACCGAACCATTGGGTTGCGATAAAGCATATTTTCAAGTACCTAAGAAGGACTCGAGGGTATATGCTTGTGTATTCGGATGAGGATTTAACTCCTCTAGGACACACTGATTCAGATTTTCAATCCTATCTGGATTCTAGGAAATCGACTTCGGGGTTTGTGTTTACTCTGGGTGGAGGTGCCATCAGTTGGAGAAGTGCGAATCAAGATTGCACTTCGTATTCAACGATGGAGGCCGAGTATGTGGCGGCTAGTGATGCTTCGAAAGAAGCAGTGTGGCTCCACAAGTTCCTTGGGGATCTTGAGGTTATTCCTGGTATGGATAAAGCGGTATCACTGTACTGTGATAACAGTGCGGTGGTAGCTAATGCTAAGGAACCAAGATTTCACAAGAAGAGCAAGCATATTGATCGGAAGTATCATGTGATAAAGGACTTCGTTGAGGGCGGGCATGTCACGGTGTGCATGTCACGATGTGCAAGACCACGTCAGAGGACAATTTAGCTTATCCATTTACGAAGAAACTTAAGGGGAGAGTCTTCGAGAGACATGTGGAAGCTATGGGGATGCCAGATTTGCTGTATTTACTCACTTAGTGCAAGTGGGAGATTGTTAGACATGTATGCCCTAAGGGGTAAAAATGTAATACGTTTTTGGAGACATTTTTATCAATAAAGAATTTATTCATTTATATATACCAAATCTTGTCCTCTTTACGTTCATATTTGTTGAATGTATGATAAGCAAACAGTAGTCTGAGACTGTCAGTCTAAACCTTAAGAATTGGGCATATGATGGACTGATTATGTGAAAGACACGTGATGGTCTAAAAAATATGATCCGTAATCGAGGAAATAAGGTTGGGCGCTTTATTTATGTAAAGATTGTTATGTTGGCTATATCCCTTTTGGGAGATGGTTTGTCTTGGCCATCAGAGTTGGACTCCGTGAATAGAAACATTGGCACGTTGTCATAGGTGACGATGTATTGGATCAGGACATGAAGTGAATTGATTTGGATTAATAATTCTGTCTCGGCAAATCGATTCACTTTAGACTGTCAATTGTATTGTATCTTAATCCTGAGATGAATAGTGGGCCCGTTGTCTCGACTTGTGTCTTTTGATGTACCAATGGGTGACTCCCACATCTCTATAGTGGTATGCATGCCGATACGTTGAAGGCATGACTCTTGATAGCGTAGACTTGTTATTCATAGATATGGAATCCATAGCTCCTCTTTAGGAGTAATGATATCCTCTTATATGCGTTGTCCTGTAATTGGAAAACTGGAGCGCTCAACCATTTGGATACATAGGTGTAACCAAATGGTACACTATCTTTGGATAGTAAGTTTTCTAATGGTGAGACAATGGAACGTAAGATAAAAATAATCGGGAAGGTAAGACAGAACTTGTCCTTAAGCCGATTATGGATTATCATATAGGGATACGATGCACTATGATATGTCATGGAGACTTAGCTACACGAGTTTCGTATTTCTATAAAGTTCGAGAGTGCAGCTCCAAGATTTTAGTGGAGTAGCGTTGGAGTTGATAATTGTGAAATGTATATCTGGGATATTGGGTTTCATAATTATCATGAGCTTGAACTTTATAGGTCCATTTTGGTCCCCTTTGCTAGCTCACAAAATCCTGTAACGACACTGCGTGCTTTTCCAATAATTGGTGACTTATGTCGGATTTATCAGATTGGTTTAAAATTTGTAAGAATCAAATAATTCATGTCTGTTTATCGGTTGAATTAATTTTGTAAGAAATTAGTTCAAGATAAACTTGTTGAATTATTGCGATCAGATAATTCTTGTCTGTTTGTCGGTTGTTTTAATTTTGGACAAATTAGAACAAGATAAACTTGTAGAATTATTATGAATTGATTTATTTTCATAGAGATTATCGTGATAAAGTTTGTTTTGATCGGATAACTTCTCTATTGGGTTATTTGAATCAAAACTGAAACTTTATCCTTTAGAATCTCTGGTGGAAAATAAAAGATTCGTGGAGATTTTTTCTCGGGAGATCAGCCTACCGGATGACGTGTTCGGCCTGTCGAACAGGCCTGTTCGGTCTGCCAATCAGAGGAGATAAGATTACGCATTTCCACACGGATCTTATCAGATATTGATCCGAACTTGATTCTGTTTCGAGTTTTTGAGACCTAATCTGATATGGACTGACCCCAAGACCAATAGCTATATAAAGGCTCTTTATAGAGAATAGCAAAGAAGACCAGTTGGTTGAGGCTCTTCTGGAACGTTACTTCTTTGCACAGGTTGCGGAGGTTCTTCGGCACACTGAGGTTAGTAAGATATGTTTAATTTATACATATAACATGTCAAACTTGTGTTTTGAAAATTACTCTGACGAAAATTTTTTAAAAAATTCCGTCGCGCACTTTGTTTCCAACATGAAGAAGGTGCCTTATGCTTCGGCAGTGGGTAGTCTCATGTATGCCATGCTTTGCACACGACCGGATATTAGCTATGCGGTCGGGATTGTAAGTCGATTTCAGGCGGATCCAGGACCGAACCATTAGGTTGCGGTAAATTATATTTTCAAGTACCTAAGAAGGACTCGAGGGTATAAGCTTGTGTATTCGGGTGAGGATTTAACTCCTCTAGGACACACTGATTCAGATTTTCAATCCTGTCTGGATTCTAGGAAATCGACTTCGGGGTTTGTGTTTACTCTGGGTGGAGGTGCCATCAGTTGGAGAAATGCGAATCAAGATTGCACTTCGCATTCAACGATGGAGGCCGAGTATGTGGCGGCTAGTGATGCTTCGAAAGAAGCAGTGTGGCTCCGCAAGTTCCTTGGGGATCTTGAGGTTGTTCCTGGTATGGATAAAGCGGTATCACTGTACTGTGATAACAGTGCGGTGGTAGCTAATGCTAAGGAACCAAGATTTCACAAGAAGAGCAAGCATATTGATCGGAAGTATCATGTGATAAAGGACTTCGTTGAGGGCGGGCATGTCACGGTGTGCATGTCACGATGTGCAAGACCACGTCAGGGGACAATTTAGCTTATCCATTTACGAAGAAACTTAATGGGAGAGTCTTCGAGAGACAAGTGGAAGCTATGGGGCATGCCAGAATTTGCTGTATTTACTCACTTAGTGCAAGTGGGAGATTGTTAGACATGTATGCCCTAAGGGGTAAAAATGTAATACGTTTTTAGGAGACATTTTTATCAATAAAGAATTTATTCATTTATATATACCAAATCTTCGTCCTCTTTACGTTCATATTTGTTGAATGTACTGATAAGCAAACAGTAGTCTGAGACTGTCATTCTAAACCTTAAGAATTGGGCATATGATGGACTGATTATGCGAAAGACACGTGACGGTCTAAAAAATATGATCCGCAATCGAGGGAATAAGGTTGGGCGCTTTATTTATGTAAAGATTGTTATGTTGTCTATATCCCTTTTGGGAGATGGTTTGTCTTGGCCATCAGAGTTGGACTCCGTGAATAGAAACATTGGCACGTTGTCATAGGTGACGATGTGTTGGATCGGGACATAAAGTGAATTGATTTGGATTAATAATTCTATCTCGACAAATCGATTCACTTTAGACAATCATTTGTATTGTATCTTAATCCTGAGATGAATAGTGGGCCCGTTGTCTCGACTTGTGTCTTTTGATGTACCAATGGGTGACTCCCACATCTCTATAGTGGTATGCATGCCGATACGTTGGAGGCATGACTCTTGATAGCGTAGACTTGTTATTCATAGATATGGAATCCATAGCTCCTCTTTAGGAGTAATGATATCCTCTTATATGCGTTGTCCTGTAATTGGAAAACTGGAGCGGTCAACCATTTGGGAACATAGGTGTAACCGAATGGTATACTATCTTTGGATAGTAAGTTTTCTAATGGTGAGACAATGGAACGTAAGATAAAAATAATTGGGAAGGTAAGACAAAACTTGTCCTTAAGCCGATTATAGATTATCATATGGGGATACGATACACTATGATATGTCATGGAGACTTAGCTACACGAGCTTCGTATTTCTATAAAGTTCGAGAGTGCAGCTCCAAGATTTTAGTGGAGTAGCGTTGGAGTTGATAATTATGAAATGTATATCTGGGATATTAGGTTTCATAATTATCATGAGCTTGAACTTTATAGGTCCATTTTGGTCCCCTTTGCTAGCTCACAAAATCCTGTAACGACATGGCGTGCTTTTCCAATAATTGGTGACTTATGTCAGATTTATCAGATTGGTTTAAAATTTGTAAGAATCAAATAATTCATGTCTGTTTATTGGTTGAATTAATTTTGTAAGAAATTAGTTCAAGATAAACTTGTTGAATTATTGCGATCAGATAATTCTTGTCTATTTATCGGTTGATTTAATTTTGGATAAATTAGATCAAGATAAACTTGTAGAATTATTGTGAATTGATTTATTTTCTTAGAGATTATCTTGATAAAGTTTGTTTTGATCAGATATCTTCTCTATTGGGTTATTTGAATCAAAACTGAGACTTTATCCTTTAGAATCTCAGGTGGAAAATAAAAGATTCGTGGAGATTTTTTCTCGGGAGTTTGGCCTGCCGAATGACGTGGTCGGCCTGTCGAACTAGTCTGTTCGGCCTGTCGATCAGCGGGATATAAGATTACGCATTTTCATACGGATCTTATCAGATATTGATCCAAACTTGATTCTGTTTTGAGTTTTTGAGACCTAATCTGATACGGACTGACCCCAGGAGCAATAGCTATATAAAGGGAGTGGGTCTCATGATTTACTCAGATCAATTTGAGAGATTAAGAATGATACTCTTCTAGTGAGTATCTGAAAACTCCCTGAGAGCTTTTGTTCACAAATCATGAGCACTAGCTTTGGTTCTCTCTATTGGTTGGAAGGAGAGTCACCGGTGGAAGAGTTGTACGTGTGAGCCCACACTCACTCCGGTTGTGGATAGAGAATAGCAAAGAAGACCAGTTGGTTGAGGCTCTTCTGGAACGTTACTTCTCTTCACAGGCTGCAAAGGTTCTTCACACAAAAGTTAGTAAGATCTGTCTAATTTATACATATAACATGTCAAACTTGTGTTTTGGAAATTACTCTGATGAAAAAATTTTTAAAATTCCGTTGTGCACTTTGTTTCCAACAGTCCACCTGAGCAAGGTAAGATAGTTTTCTTTCGTGATGTGCAGGTTCAGGAAGATACGATGTGCAAGGAAGTGCCGATTCAGATTATCGATCGAAAAGTGATGAGTTTGCACCGTCGGGATATACCATTAATAAAGGTCGAGTGGTAGCGTCACGGGATCGATGAACCCACTTGGGAGTTAGAGTCAAGCATGTGGGAGTTGTATCCGCATCTATTTTCTTTCTAAATTGATTTGTAAATTTTGAGGGCGAAATTTCTTTTAGGGGTGGAGAGTTGTAACGCCCCGAAATTAATTAAATGATATTAGAATGTAAAATGGTGGATTAGTGTGCCATAATGAATATTTTAAGCTTAATTTAATCATCGGTGACATTTTTGAGTTTAAAGTTTTTTGTTTCCTATTTTGATGATTTCTAATGATTCTTGTTGTTTTAAAATGTTATTTTGAGTTTTTAAAACAAAACAATTTTGTCAAATGTCAAATATTCTTGGTTTTTCAAAACCGTGGGCGGCACACGGTTTCTACACAGTAAAACCGCCCACTTTTCTCTCTATTTATTCTCTCTTCTCTCCCACTCTCTCACTCAGCTCACTCTCTCTCTTCCTCTCTCACGTGTGAGACTCTCTCTCTCTCTCGGTCTCTCTCCTTTTCTCTCATTTCTTTCAAAATCCTAAGTTCAATAAAGCTCAAGCTTTGGGTTTTGGTGGATTGGAAGCTCAGGGAGCTCGATTGATCAACCAAAAACATGATTTGAAGCTTGGATTTAAGGTTAGTCTTGAAATTTCTAAACTTTTCAAATTTTCAATTTTTCATGCATTTTTGAAATCTAAGTTTGTTTGAGCTTAGGAAACTCTTGATTTGAGTTAAAGGAACTTAGAATAACTAGAATCTAAGTTTTTTTTGAAAAAAACGGATTCGATTAAAGATTTTTCATTTTTCTCCCTTTTTCTCTATTTTCAAAATTTCTTGGATTTTGAGTGCAAATCTTGTTTAAATGAGTTTAAACAGTGTCCTATTATGTTTTTCTATCATCTATGATTGTTTTTCATGCCTGAGATTTGAGAAAAACATGTTAGAATGAAGATTTGGATTTTGGGAGACCCAAAACCCATCGTTGGAAATTCTAGGATTTTCCAATTCGGCAGGCCGAATTCAAAGGATCAGCAGGCCGGATTCATTTGTTCGGCAGGCCAAACCTGAGAATGTTGGGCCGACCGGACTTGGTCCTCTAGCAGGCCGAACTGTACAGTTCGGCCTGCTGAACTGTGCAGTTCAGCCAGCCAAACCCGGGAGACTGGCAGGCCGATCGAACAAGGGTAAATTTTGTGATTTTCATTCGTTTTCACTATTTTGAGCCCCGATTGAAATCTTAACGTAATAAAATGATTTTAAAGATACAAATGGCACACTAAGACATCATGAAATAGTTTAGCAACGTAGGATATCTTAAATTAGATACTGATAGACCTAGTTTTATTTAGGGTCATTTATGGTATCGCGGAGCTAACGTATAGCGGACCAAGATTACGGTGTGGGGCATCGACACGAGTATCGAGGTAGGACTTCTACCCTTTCTTTGGTAACCCAATTTCAAATGATTTCGGTCTCAAAAAGGGTTTTATCAAAATGTTTTAAATGATTGTTTGAAAAACGAGATTTTATCGGTACTTTTTATAAACCGTAAATTGAAGTGAACTTCATAATAAATGTTAATGAGAACATCTGGAAAAAGGACTTTGAATAATAATATAAATGAATGTAAGGGCATGATGCTATATCAGAGATCGGGTCGTGTAGCGATCGACAGTGAGGACAGGTCCCAAAACCCAACTAGGCCACTACGGTGGTGTTATTCATATGGTTTGCCTAGGAAAAGAAATTGATGATATTTCTGGTCGACCAATAAACTGTTTGGGTAAGAATGGTTTTGTTTAAACTTATTTATTCAAGTTTTCCCTTAAATAATTTCTTGAATAATGATATTTCCTTTTAATTAGATATTTTCTTAAAATATAGTCCTACTGAGCCTTTCGCTCACATTTTATTTGTTTTCAAACTTTCCCCTCTAGGTGGATTTCTGCTTAGATTCAGAGAGGGTTCTTCGGACGACTTATTAGGTTATTTGTAATATTCAATCAAGGCATATAATAAATTAAATTTTCTCTTCACTTGGACTATGATTGTATTGTTATATTATCAATACTATGTGTGTGCACAAGTTGTGGGTCAGTCGGACCCATACTCGCGTTTTTTTTTTGTGGTTTATTATTTGCTTAATGATTATGAATGCTTTTCTTAAAAAGGTTTTAAATTTTCCATAATTTCATATTTAATCTAGATCCTTAAACTCATGTTTTTAACTAAATTCTTATTTAATTAATTTAAATAATCTGTCACGTCATCTTCCGTACTTCGGAGCGTGACAATTTCTCCCTCTCTCTCTCCATTTTTTTTTTGTCAAAATTGAAAAGATAAAGAAATCTTTAGCCTCATGAATTTTTAAACATACACTCTTTCAATTTCCTTTCTATTAAACAACATAATATTCTATTTTTATACTTTAAAAATTCTTCCAAATTTTTTTATTGCCACCGTTTTATTCGAGCAAACATAATAAGAGTGTTAGCTATGTATTATCAACCAACTAAAACTTTTATTTCTAAATATATTAGAAAAACTAATAGTAAAAAAATATCCTAGAAAATTACTTTCTCTTGCATTGCACGTTGCATAGAACTAGGAAAGAGTTAAACATAGCCATCCTACCTTACAAGTAGCGGAATTGATGTAATAATACGCTTGAAGGACCGTTCTTACAAGTTACAGGAAGAAACAAACATCATTAAAAAAAAATGTAAATGACATTTATGATTAATAAAAGAAAATTTATGGTTACTATTAAAACAACATGGAGAGTTAAACAAGCCAGGGGCACTCGGAGGATGTTTTTCTTTTGAAGTAGGAGGTACCAATTGAAAATTATTTAATTATAGGATATTTGGCACTATTATCTACAAAATTTGTCAGACATTTGTAATTTACTCAACTTTTAATTCTAAATTTTGGCTAGTTTCTACGAAATTACAAATCTGTAATGCCCAGAGAATTTAATTATGTGTAAATGGTGATTAGATGGTGAATTAGTATGCTTTAATGAGAACTTGAGCTTAATTAAAGTATTGTATGGTATTTTAAATTTATCCCATCACTTATTATTTTAAGTGCAATTTTGGATTTTGAAACAAAATAATTTATCAAATGACCAATGTGTCCCAATTGCAAGAAAACAAGTGTCAGGGGCACGGTGTTGTTTCCCCGTCCCTCTATTTAACCCCTCTCACTCTCACTCTCTTCACTCTCTCTCAGCCACCCTCTCTCTCTTCTCTCTCTCTCTCCCACGCTACCCCTCTCCTCTCCCTCTCTTTATTTTGATTTCAAGATTTTGAGTTTTGGGCTTGATTCTCAGTTGGATTGGGAGGTGAAGAACACAAATTCGGACTCCATAAACGTGATTTTGAGCTTTGATTCGAGGTTTGTTTCCTTAAACTTCAAACTTTTAAATTTTTGTCTCAAATCTTTTAATCTCTTTAAAATGTTATGATTTGAGTTTCTTGAGCTTAGGAAACTCCTAAACTAGGTTAGTAGGACTTGAATCATTCAAAATTTAGGCTTAATTTCATGAAATTCGAGTTGAATCAAGTTTTCCCCTTTTTCCCTTATTTTTGGATTTCCTTGAAATTCCTATGAAAATCTTGTTTGAATGTATTTAAATGTGTCTTACTATGTTTGTTTATCATCTATGATCATTATATTTGCTATAGGACTTAGAAAACAGGTTTTGATTTGATTTTGAGCTTGGGGAGGCCGAGAATCGAAGCCTCGGACCTCCCATGATTTTCCAGTTCGGTAGGCTCGATTCATAGGTTCGGCAGGCTGGATTCATCTGGTCGGCAGGTCGAACCTAGGAAAGTTCGGCAGGCCGGTCCTAGTTGGCCGGTAGGCCAAACTATGGAGTTTGGCTGGCCAGACTAGGGGCCCTAGCAGGCCGACATAGCCTTATGAAAAATGACCCTTTTCGCCTGTTTTCACTGTTTAAAACCTAGATCAAATTTTTGACCTCATAAAATGATTTTGTGAGTACTAAAAGCATACAAAAACACCATGAGATAGCTTAGGGATGTAGAATGCCTTAAGCTAGGGATTGATAAACTTAGTTTCCACTTAAGGTTATTCGTGGTTCCGTGGGGCTAACGTATAGCGGATCAGGACTGCGGTGTTGGGCATTGGTATGGATATAGAGGTAGGACTTCTATCCCTTCCCCTTGGTAGCCATGTTTTGAAAAGAGGTTTGGTCATAAAACTTTTTATGATTTACAAGAAATGAAGTTTACTACTTATTTTCATTATTGGTTAAACAATGGGTGATAATAATGAGTGTAATGAGAACATTTGGTAAAATGAAACATGATGATGTTATGACACTAGATGTGTTAGTTGGTACCGTCCGGAATGATAAAATAGAGCATGATGTCATGAATAAAGATCAGGTTGTGGGAAGCGCGACCTTGGGGCCAGGTCCCAAAACCACTTCGATGGTAATTCATTTGGATTTGCTTATGACCTAATAATGAGATTGTCTATAGATGAGTAAAGGATTAATCCTGTGTGAACAAATTTAATAAGTTCTAATTTATTATTTGTTTATTTATTTGTTCCATATTCTAGCATTTGACTAAATATGAAAAATATGTGTTTAAATTAAATTTTTAAGATTTAGTCCTATTGAGCCTTTCGCTCACATTTTATTATTTTAAAATTTCCTCCCCCCCACTAGGTGGAGTTCAGCTTAGGGAGACTGAAGACCCAGGAAGAAAATTGCAGGATTAGAACATTATCTTTTAGGGTATATATAACAAGGCATGTAATATTTTAAACTCACTTATACTTCCTTGGACTGTGGTTTTATATTTGATATTGTTAGTACTATGTGTGTACACTAAAGTGGGTTCGGTGAGACCCAATGGGATGATTTATCTAATGTTTTCTTTTCTATTTAATTGTTCCTAGATTTCTAATGATTTTACATTTTCTTTTAAAACCAGTTATTATTACCTTTTAATGGCGATTCCTACTAAATTTAATTTATGTAAATTAATTAATCTGCCACGTCACCCCTTGGATTTCGGGGCATGATAGATTGGTATCAGAGCCCTAGGTTTATGAATCTTGGGAATTATGCATACATATGTACGGCAATGAGAAACCACTAACAGTCCAAATTTTGTTTTCAGAACTGAGGGAATGGCACCGAGATGTCGTCCAATTGCTGTAGATGCAAATTCTATAGATGAGGAAGGTCTGATGGGAGCCATGTTCACCACCTTTTGGCAGATGGCAGCGAGGGCTAGGCCTAAGGATTCCAAGGTGAGTCACCAACATACGTACTTTAAAGAGCTCCGTCGTGCATCTATTCCAACCTTTGATAGGAACGGAGACCCGCAGATTGTTGAATACTGGCTGGATTCTATAGTGAAGCACTTGGATACTCTCAGAGTACCGATGGAGTACCATCTTGATTTTGCAGCTTATAAGTTGGAAGGCAGCACCAATACATGGTGGAAACAAGCTAACCGTTTGGAAAACGTTGGGAACATTGGTTGGGACAGATTTTAGGAGTTGTTTTATGAGCGTTACTTTCCGTTGGGATACAGGGATCAAAAGGTTATTGAGTTTTATCGGTTAGAGCAGGGCGATATGACGACTCGGGAATATGAGGCTAAGTTCAATGAGTTGGCTAAGTTCACTCCGTCCGTTGTGGCTTTTGAGCAGGAGAAATGTATCAAGTTCCAGGATAGGCTTAAGGCATCTATCCGACGGCAAGTGGTGGCCTTGCAACTCCAGAATTTTGGTGAGTTGGTATCTTCAGCTATTTCTGTGGAAAGTGAACATCCTCTTTATAGTGAGAATCGGACAAGGATGTCAAGAGGGCCCTAGAGGAGTAATCGACGAAATAGTGGTAGCTGCCAAGCCTAGGTGAAAAACAAGCAAGGAGATGCCAGTAGTGGGAGTGGTAGTTCGTCAGGCAGCGGGCGCAGTAACTCTTATAGTTTTCATTGTCATTATTGCCAGCAGCCAGGACATATTAAGAGGAATTCCCCAATTAGGAATGTTCGACAGGGATTCCAAGATGGAGAGGGTGCGAGTTGTCAGTTTCAGGGTCAGTCTTTAGTACCTTCGCAGCAACCTCCTCAACTGCCTTTTTATCAATCTACAGCTCAATAGATGCAGTACCTGATGCAAGGACATCAGCAACAGGGTTTCCAGTGGAACACTCCATAGTATCAAGCGCCAAGTACAATCAGTGTGTGGTCGCCTCCACCGCAGCAGTATCGACCAGCAAATTTGGGGTCTAGTAACGCCAACAAGGGAAAAGGGAAGTCTCTAGCCCAGATACACACCATGACATCAGGGAGCACAGATGCTCAAGCTAGCCATGCTGTAGTTGGTGGTATGATTTTAGTTTCTCAGTCCTTAGCTCACACTCTATTTGATACCGATGCCACTCATTCCCTCATCGCGAGTTCTTTTGTACATACCTTGGGTTTAGAAATAGAGGAATTTAATGAGCCCTTGATGATTTCTTCACCTTTGGGGTGGGTGTGTGTAAACTATATATGTAAATCCTGTAAGATAGTGATTGGGTGTGAGACTCTAAAGAGTGATTTGATTGTAATCCCCATGCGATCCTATGATGTAATCTTGGAAATGGACTGGTTATCTAGGTATAATGCTTTAGTTGACTGTCAACTTAAAAAAGTAACCCTAGTGTCTGATAGGGGGACGATGATCACTTACCAGGGTAGTAATGATCAGGTGATGAGTGAGCGACTCGTGAAACCGTGTCTTACAGGACGAAGGAATTTGGCTTGTTATGTGTTTCTCTTGAATCTTGAAGAATAGTCTAGTGTAATAAGAGAGGATGTGGCGATACCAGTGGTTGATGAATTCAGTGATGTCTTCCCCGATGAGTTCCCAGGATTGCTGCCACATCGAGAGATTGAGTTCAGTATTGAGTTGTTTCCCAGGACTGCTTCGATCTCCGTAGCACCGGATCGGATGGCGCCGACAAAGATGAAAGAACTTAGGGCACAACTTTAGGAATTAGCATATAAGGGGTATATTCTGAACAGTATGTCACCATGGGACGCATCAGTTTTGTTTGCTAAGAAACATGACAGTACTCTCCAGTTGTGTATTGATTATTGGCAGTTAAATAGGGTCACCGTGAAGAATAAGTATCCACTAGCCAGGATCGACGAGTTGTTTGACTAGTTAGGAGGTTCCTGATATTTCTCAAAGATTGACTTATGATCCATATATCACCAGCTTGGGATTAGGGAGGAGGATATTCCTAAGACTGCCTTCAAGACTCGGTATTGGCATTTTGAGTTTTTGGTTATGCCATTTGGATTGACGAATGCTCCTATAGTTTTCATAGACTTGATGAATAGGATTTTCAGGCCTCATGAACAGAACTATCCCGCTCACGATTTAGAGCTAGCGGCAGTGATTTATGCTTTGAAGATTTGAAGATGCTACTTGTTCGGGGCAACTTTTCAGGTTTTCTCGTACCATAAAAGTTTGAGGTATTTGTTCATGTAGAGGGATTTGAATCTAAGACAGCAGTGATGGGTGGAATACATGGAAGATTATGATTTTACGCTGTAGTATCATTCGGGTAAGGCCAACGTTGTCATTGATGCGCTTAGCAGGAAGACTTTAGGATATATCACATGTTTAGCACTCGAGGATTGGAGGAGAGACGGCATAGTGAGTGAGTATGGATTGTAGTACTATGACCGTGGCGAACAGGTTTCGGTGTACCATATGGAATCGACACCAGCTCTCATTCAGATGATAAAGCGGAATCAATGGCAGGACCAACATCTTCAGGGAATATGGACACGGATTCAGAATGGAGAACAATTCGAGGAGTGGAGGATTCATACAGATGGGTCGCTATACTTTAGGGAATGCCTGACAGTGCCAGCAATCGAGGACATGATGAAAGCCACGATGGACGAAGCTCATGGGTCTCAGTTTGCCATTCATCCTAGGAGCACAAAGATGTATCACGATTTAAAAAGGCAGTATTGGTGAAGAGGCATGAAGAGGGATGTCTAAGAGTATGTGGCTAAGTGCGTGACTTGTCTTCAGGTGAAGTTCGAGCATCAAAAGCCAACTAGTCAACTTCATTGCTTCCCATTCCAGGGTGGAAATTGGAGCATATTACGATGGATTTCCTCACCGGATTGTCGAGGATGGAGCAAGGACATGACGCGATTTGGATTATTGTTTGATAGGTTGACGAAATCAGCGCACTTCATTCCTTTTAGATCGACGTGTTCGAGACGTGTTTTGGGAGAGCTATATTTACAGAATATAGTGAGATTACATGGAGTTCCCTTGTCCATCACTTCTGATAGAGACACTCGGTTTAATGCTAGGCATTGGAGGAGTTTTCAGAAGGCTTTGGAGACAAACTTGAACTTCAGCATGGCCTTTCTTCCTCAAACTGACGGGCAGTCTGAGCGGGTTATCCAGATCCTTGAGGATATGCTTCGTGTGTGTGCCTTAGATTTTGGTAGGAATTGGAAGAAATATTTGCATCTAGCGGAGTTGGCATATAATAATAGTTATTAGGCAAGTATCAGGATGGCACCATTCAAAGCACTTTATGGGCGGCCGTGTTGTTCGTCAGTATGTTGGGCAGAGCCAGAAGATAGAGTTATTCTTGGTCCCGATGAGATTCGTGATAGTAACGAGAAAGTCACCGAGATCCGTCATCGGTTAAGGGTTGCCCAGAGTAGGCAGAAGAGCCACACAAATAGGAGACATCAGCCTTTCGAGTTTGAGGTAGGGGATTATGTTCTTCTAAAAGTTTCACAATGCAAAGGTATAGCACGATTCAGTGTGAGTGGGAAACTTGCACCGAGGTATATCGGACCATTTGAGATTACTCAGCGCATAGGTGTGGTCGCTTATCGCCTTAATCTTCCCCCCGAGCTTTCTCACGTTCATGATGTGTTTCATGTGTCGATGCTTCGGCAATGTCCACCTAAACCAAGCAAGATTATTCCATTTCTGGATGTGCAGGTTTAGGAAGACACTACTTATGAGGAGGTGCTAGTTCAAATTATCAATCGAAAAGTGATAAGCTTGCGACGTCGTGAAATACCCCTACTGAAAGTCGTGTGACAACATCACGGAGTTGATGAAGCAACTTTAGAGTTAGAATCGACTATGAGGGAGTTGTACCCTCATTTGTTATGTTTTTAATTTGACTTTTAATTTCGAGGATGAAATTTTCTTTAGAGGTGGAGAGTTGTAATGCCCAGAGAATTTAATTATGCGTAAATGGTGATTAGATGGTGAATTAGTATGCTTTAATGAGAACTTGAGCTTAATTAAAGTATTTTATGGTATTTTAAATTTATCCCATATTTTATTATTTTAAGTGTTGAAAAATAGTATGCAGTAGAATTTTATAAATTTTATATCAGAGTATTTTCCAAAACATAAGTTTGACATGCTATATGCATAAATTAACCAGATCTTACTAACCTTTATATGCCAAAGAACCCTTGCAAAACATGAAGAGAAGTAACGTTCCAGAAGAGCCTCAACCAACTGGTCTTCTTTGCTATTCTCTATCCATAACCGGAGTGAGTGTGGGCTTACACGTACAGCTCTTACTCTAGGTGACTCTACTTCCAACCAATTGAGAGAACCCAAAGCTAGTGTTCGTGATTTGTGAACAAATGCTCTCAGGGAGTTTTTAGATTCTCATCAGTAGAGTATCACTCTTAATCTCTCAATTGATCTAAATAACTCTTAAGACTTATTCCCTATTTATAGAGGTTGGCTCTAGGGTCAGTCCTTATCAGATTAAGTCTCAAAAACTCGAAATAGAATCAAGTTCGGATCAATATCTAATAAGATCTACGTAAAAATGCATGATATTATCCTTTGCTTATTGGCAGGCTGATAAGATGATCGGCAGGCCAAATAGGCCCATCGGCAGGTCAAACACATGGATCAGTAGGCCAAACTGCAGAATAAATATCTCCACGAATCTTTTATTTTTCACCCAATATTCTATAGGATAAAGTCTCAGTTTTAATTCAAATAACCTAATAGAGAAGTTATCTGATCGAAACAACTCTATCTAGATAATCTCTAAGAAAATAAATGAATTCCCAATAATTCCACAAGTTTATCTTGATCTAATTTATCTAAAATTCAATCAACCGATAAACAGACAAGAATTATCCCATTCCAATAGTTCAACAAGTTTATCTTGAATCAATTTTATCACAAAATTAATTCAACTAATAAACAGACATGAATTATCTGATTCTTCTGAATTTTAACCAATCTGATAAATTTGACATAAGTTACCAATAATTGGAAAAGCACGCCATATCGTTATAGGATGTGGTGAGCTAGCAAAGGGGACCAAATGGACCTATATAGTTCAAGCTCTTGATAATTACAAAACCCAATATCCCAGATATACATTTCATAATTATCAACTCCAACGCTACTCCACCAAAAGCTTGGAGTTGCACTCTCAAACTACATAGAATTACGAAGCCCGTATAGCTAAGTCTCCATGATATATCATAGTGTATTGTATCCCCATATGATTATCCATAATCGGCTTAAGGACAAGTTCTGTCTTACCTTCCTGATTATTTTTATCTTATGTTTCATTATCTCACCATCAGAAAACTTACCATCCAAAGACAGTATACCATTCAATTACACCTATGTATCCAAATGGTTGAGTGCTCTAGTTTTTCAATTACAGGATAACACATATAAGAGGATATCATTACTCCTAAAGAGAAGCTATGGATTCCATATCTATGAATAATAGGTCTACGCTATCAAGAGTCATACCTCCAACGTACCGGCATGCATACCACTATTAAGATGTGGGTGTCACCCTTTGGTACATCAAAAGATACAAGTCAAGACAATGGGACCACTATTCTTCTCAGGATTAAGATACAATACAAATGATTGTCTAAAGTGAATCGATTTGCCAAGACAAAATTATTAATCCAAATCAATTCACATCATGTCTTGATCCAACACCTTGTCACCTATGACAACGTGCCAATGTTTCTATTCACGGAGTCCACCTCCGATGGTCAAGACAAACCATCTCCCAATAGGGATATAGACAACATAGTAATCTTTACATGAATAAAGTGCCCAACTTTATTCCCTCGATTGCGGATCTTATAATTTAAACCATCACCTTAAGAATCGTGTCTTCTACATAATCTGTCCATCATATGCCCAATTCTTAAGGTTTAGACCGACAGTCTCATACTATTGTTTGTTAACATACATTCAACAAATATGAATGCAAAAAGGAAAAGATTTGGTATATAAACAATAAATAAATTCTTTATTGATAAAAATGTCTCCAAAAACTTATTACATTTTTACTCCTTAGGGCATACATGTCTAACAATCTCCCACTTACACTAAGTAAGTAAATACGACAAATCTCGCATCCCCATAGCTTCCACATGCTTCTCGAAGACTCTCCCAGTAAGTGTCTTCGTAAATGGATCAACTAAATTATCCTCTAACACGATCTTGCACACCGTGGCATGCCCGCCCTCAACGAAGTCCTTTAATCACATGATACTTCCGATCAATATGCTTACTCTTCTTGTGAAATCTTGGTTCCTTAGCATTAGCTACCGTCGCACTGTTATCACAGTATAGTGATACCGCCTTATCCATACCAGGAACTACCTCAAGATCCCTAAGAAACTTGCAGAGCCACACTGCTTCTTTTAAAGCATCACTAGCTGCCACATACTCGGCCTCCATCTTTGAATCTGTAGTGCAATCTTGCTTAGCACTTCTCCAACTGATGGACCGCCGCTCAGAGTAAACACAAAACTGGAAGTCAATTTCCTAGAATCTAGACAAGATCGAAAATTTGAGTTAATATATTCTAGAGGAGTCAAGTCCTCACCTGAATATACAAGCATATACCCTTGAGTCCTTCTCAGGTACTTGAAAATATGCTCTACCGCAACCCAATGGTTTAGTCCTGGATCCACCTGAAATCGACTTACAATCCTGACCGTATAACTAATTGTTAGACATGTATGCCTTAAGGAGTAAAAATGTAATATGTTTTTGGAGACATTTTTTTATCAATAAAGAATTTATTCATTTATATATACCAAATCTTGTCCCCTTTACGTTCATATTTGTTGAATGTATGATAAGCAAACAGTAGTCTGAGACTGTCAGTCTAAACCTTAAGAATTGGGCATATGATGGACTGATTATGCGGAAGACATGATTCTTAAGGTGATGGTCTAAAACATATGATCCACAATCGAGGGAATAAAGTTGGGCGCTTTATACATGTAAAGATTGTTATGTTGTCTATATCCCTTTTGGGAGATGGTTTGTCTTGACCATCAGAGTTGGACTCCATGAATAGAAACATTGGCACTTTGTCATAGGTGACAATGTGTTGGATCAGGACATAAAGTGAATTGATTTTGATTAATAATTCTGTCTTAGCAAATGCGATTCACTTTAGACAATCGCTTGTATTGTATCTTAATCCTGAGATGAATAGTAGGCCCGTTGTCTCGACTTATGTCTTTTGATGTGCCAATGGCTGACTCCCACATCTCAATGGTGGTATGCATGCCGGTACGTTGGAGGCATGACTCTTGATAGCGTAGACTTGTTGTTCAAAGATATGGAATCCATAGCTCCTCTTTAGGAGTAATGATATCCTCTTATATGCATTGTCCTGTAATTGGAAAACTGGAGCGCTCAACCATTTGGATACATAGGTGTAACCGAATGGTATACTATCTTTGGATGGTAAGTTTCTAATGGTGAGACAATGGAACGTGAGATAAAAATAATCGAGAAGGTAAAACAGAACTTGTCCTTAAGCTGATTATGGATTATCATATGGGGATATGATACACTTTGATATGTCATGGAGACTTAGCTACACAAGCTTCGTAATTCTATGAAGTTCGAGAGTGCAGCTCCAAGCTTTTAGTGGAGTAGCGTTGGAGTTGATAATTGTGAAATGTATATCTGGGATATTGGGTTTTATAATTATCATGAGCTTGTACTTTATAGGTCCATTTTGGTCCCCTTTGCTAGCTCACAAAATCCTGTAATGACACGGCATGCATTTCCAATAGTTGGCGACTTATGTCAGATTTATCAGATTGGTTTAAAATTTGTAAGAATCAGATAATTCATGTCTGTTTATTGGTTGAATTAATTTTGTAATAAAATTAATTTAAGATAAACTTGTTGAATTATTGGATCAGATAATTCTTGTCTGTTTATCGGTTGATTTAATTTTGGATAAATTAGATCAAGATAAACTTGTAGAATTATTGTGAATTGATTTATTTTCTTAGAGATTATCTTGATAAAGTTTGTTTTGATTAGATATCTTCTCTATTGGGTTATTTGAATCAAAACTGAGACTTTATCCTTTAGAATCTCGTGTGGAAAATAAAAGATTCATGGAGATTTTTTCTCAGGAGTTCGGCCTATCGAATGACATATTTGGCTTGCCGAATGGGCTTGTTCGGCCTGCCGATCAGCAAGAGATAAGATTGCACATTTTCATACGAATCTTATCAAATATTGATCCGAACTTGATTTTGTTTCGAGTTTTCAAGACCTAATCAGATAAGGACTGACCCCAGGACCAATGGCTATATATAGGGAGTGAGTCTCATGATTTACTCAGATCAATTGAGAGATTAAGAGTGATACTCTTCTAGTGAGCATCTGAAAAACTCCTGGAGAGCTTTTGTTCACAAATCACAAACACTAGCTTTGGGTTCTCTCTCTTGGTTGGAAGGAGAGTCACCGGTAAAAGAGCTGTACGTGTGAGCCCACACTCACTCCGGTTGTGGATTGAGAATAGCAAAGAAGACCAGTTGGTTGAGGCACTTCTAGAACGTTACTTCTCTTCACAGGCTGCAGAGGTTCTTCACACAAAGGTTAGTAAGATCTGTCTAATTTATAAATATAACATGTCAAACTTGTGTTTTGGAAATTACTCTGATGAAAATTTTTAATATTCCGCTACGTACTGCGTTTCCAACAATTGGTATTAGAGCCAGTTTTTTTTTAACGTAAATTTACAATTTTGTGATCATGATATATGTATAAATTTTGTGATCTCTATCTCTCCTATGCTTGAATTGAATTTTATAGAGAGATGGCACTCTAGGTTTCTATATAATATATATGTTGTCATGGATTATGTGGTGAATGTTTATTAATTAATTATGGTTCGCTAAATTGTTGTTTAATTATTTATTAATTAATTAATACCGGTTATAGTTCCTTAGAGGTTAGTATGTGTATCTAGGTTTTTCATGTAATTAGATGGCAAACTATCATCTCCGTCTAGGAATTGTTATTTAATTTTAAATTTGCAAGAATTTTTGTAATTAAATAATTATTCAGAGAAGACGGATTTAGAAGACGGATCTAGAAGACGGATCTAGAAGAATGATGATGGCACCCCCAGGTATTTTCTGAGTCTCTAATTTTATGTTTTTGAATTGTTGGAAATAAAATTGATAAATTGCGTTAAAGTTGTATTTTTTGGAATAATTTTTTTTGCTCGGTCGGCATGCCGGACGTCACAGTTCGGCAGGCCGATGGTCACAGATCGGTAGACAAGACGTGTGGTCCGACAGGCCGATAGTGGGGCAGAAATTGGGGTGCTCTGCTGGCAGGCCGAACCTTCATGACCGACAGGCCGATCACCTAGATCGGCCTGCCGACCGAGAGCTGCCAAGTGTCTAGAAAAGGTGCAATTTTACGGTGCAGTTTTAATTTTATTTTTGAGACAATTCTGAGAAACATTAAATTTAGATATGACCGAAAATATGAAGTTTTTTAATTCATAACGGGATTGAAGACTTGAAGATGGGTATTGCATGAAGAATGATACAGCTTGAGGATTCAAGGATAAAGAATCGATAAATGTCTCGATTATTCTCTTTTAATCTTTTTTTTCTACTCTCTAGGGTGGAACCATAATATTACGGTTATTATTATTTTGCTTGTAGCTTTGCTTGATTGCTTTGCTTGTCTGCATTATAATATGATTTACCATGTATATTGATAACATGTCATATAAGATAGGGAGTGCCGCTCATATTAAAATTGTTCATGCATAATTTTAAAATAAAACCTTGACTTCAAAAGATTGAGTGGGAGAAGGTTTTCGAAGAGAGGACCTAAGGCCTCCATCGTTGGTCCATAGGAAGTATATGGTGGTCCCGACCCCTAGGAAGGGATTTCTATCATGTACCAGATTCGATCTTTGAAAGGATAAGGTATTTTAGTGTGATTTATGGTTGCACATCCCTAGGTGGTGATTATAAATCATGGATAAAATATTGAAATGATGGTTATACACTCACGTTAATTTTATTATTAACCTCTCCTAGGAGCTCTGTTAATAAAATTAATGGCCAAAGAAACGATTATTAGTATATGCTGGATCATACGGGTCCTGGATGGCTTATATTAATCAGGAGGGGATCCATGTTCCTGATTGAATTTGGCATGACTCCCCTAAGAGCTTTTTGAATTATGAGTTGGGAATTATCGTTGTAAGGTTGTGATATTTTCAAGGTTTTGACACATAAACACATTTGTATGATTTTACATGATTGTGTTATCTTACAAAATTATTATATATGTTTTCTTATGTTTAGTATATGATTCTTTATTGTAGATTGAAAATGTCTAAACACGCTTTATCATCGATACTTGACAAAAACCAATTAACCGGTGAGAATTATAACGATTGGAAATGGAACCTGGACATCGTCCTATCCTTTGAGAATCTAAAATATGTACTGACAACCCCTTGTCCTCCTGAGCCCACGGAGACTCAAGTAATGAGCAATTCCAAGCATACGATCGCTGGAAAGATGCTAATTATCAGGCCTGCTATTATGTTATGGCTAGCATGAACAACGTGCTGCAGGCTCAACATCAGGGTTATGAGACTACGAAGGAGATCTTGGATAATCTTAAAGATATGTTTGGAGGCCAGGCCATAACAAAGTGGCAAGGGGCTCTTCGAAAACTCTTAAACTGTAGACAGAGACTGGGGACATCTATAAAAGAGCACATGGTGTTGGTCATGGGTTACCTCGCTGAGGCTCAAACCAATGGAGCTGACATCAATGCTGAAACTCAGATGACTATGGTCTTTGAGACTCTGTCTAAGGAATTTATTCCATTTATAGCTACTTTTAATTTAAGTAATACACGGGATATGACCTTGACAAAATTGATGAAACAGTTATAGGAGTTTGAACTGTTGATCAGGGAGTCTCCCGCTGGTGGTGAGGCAAACATGGTAGCTACTTCTGGTTCCAATCCTAACTCTGGGAATGGAAAGAAGCAACGGGCCAAGAACGGGAAGTCTTTTATTCCTGCTACTACCAAGAGCAAGAAGAAGAAGAAGAAGAACCCAAAGAAGCTTAAGTGCTTCTTCTGTGGTAAGGTCAAGCATATAAAGAAGCATTGCAAGGACTTCCTTTCCAAGGGAGGTAGGTGTGATCTTCTATATTTAGAAACTTGTTTGGTTGAGGAATCCAGTGACATCTGGGTCATAGATTCCGATGCAAACAATCATGTTTGTGTTTCTCTGCAGGGATTCAAAGAAGCGAGAAGTCTACTACGTGAAGACTTAACGCTTCAGATGGACGATGGATCCTTGGTCTCAGCGAAAGTAGTGGGAGATGTCAATCTTTACTTTGATAATTATAGGAATTTAATTTTGCGAGATTGTTTTTATGTTCCTAACTTTAAAAAGAATTTAATTTCTGAATCTTCTTTATTTAAAGACTCCTACGTGGTATCTTTTAATGAAAAGTGGTGATTTGTGAAAACAATGGATGCAAAATAATCTATATTTTATCAAACCTAAGATGGACTTATTGCTTAATGCTGAGATAAATGATAATGACTCAGAAAGACTTAAAACTTCTCACTCTAATAAGACTTATCTTTGGCATTTACGCCTTGGCCATATTAACCTAAATAGGATTCAAATGTTGGTAAGAGATGGACCTTTAAGCCACTTAAAGGTAGAATCTATACCTCAATGTGAATCTTGTTTGGAGGGTAAAATGGCCAAAAGACCATATGGGTCTAAGGGCAATAGGGCCGAAGGGGTTCTACAACTTGTGCATAGTGATGTTTGTGGACCGATGAACATCCGAGCACGAGGAGGGTATGAGTACTTCGTCACTTTTATTGACGATTACTCAAGATATGGGTATGTGTACCTGATGCACCACAAAAGTGAAACTTATGGTAAGTTCAGGGAGTTTTGGGCTGAAGTGGAAAAGCAATTGGGTAGACCCATAAAGGTATTTTGATCTGATCGAGGTAGGGAATACCTTTCTGATGAGTTCTTGGGACCTTTGTTAGAGAATGGGATTTTATCCCATTTGACTGCGCCGGGCACTCCGCAGCAGAATGGCATAGCGGGGAGACGGAATAGGACTTTGTTGGACATGATTAGGTCCATGATGAGTTATTCATCATTACCTTTATCCTTTTGGGGATATGCACTACAAACTATATGTTATCTTTTGAACAATGTGCCTTCAAAATCGGTCCCTAAAACTCCTCACAAGTTGTGGACAAGAAGGAAGACATCCTTAAACCATATTCGCATATGGGGATGTCTAGCTCATGTCCTGTTTAAGGATCCAAATAATTTGGGAGCATGTTCGGAAGTTTGCATGTTTGTAGGATATCCAAAAGGGACTAAAGAGGGTTATTTTTATAACCCGAAGGAAAATAAAGTCGTGGTTTCTGCTAATGCAACTTTCCTTGAGGAGAGTTACATGGACAACTTTAAACCTCGAAGCAACGTGGTGCTTAAGGAGTTAAGGGGTGATCCATTCACTCTGGAGGTTCCAAATGAAACCATTCCGATCGGTGTAGAAAAACCAAACAAACATGAACAACAATCTCAGGGGCTTCGGCATAGTGGGAGGATCGGGCGTCAACCTGAGCGGTATATGTTTAATGGGGAAGTCTTTTTGGCTGAACCAGATGAACATGACAGGGATCCTTATACTTACGCAGAAGCTATGAAGGATGTTGATTCAAGACTCTAGACAGAGGCCATGAACATAGAGATGAAGTCTATGGAGACTAATCGGGTCTGGGAGCTTGTGGATCTTCCCAAAGGGGTAAAACCCATAGGGTGTAAGTGGATTTACAAGAGGAAAAGAGGAGTGGATGGAAAGGTCGAAACCTTTAAGGCTAGACTGGTAGCGAAGGGTTATACGCAAAAGGAAGGAATCGATTATGAGGAAACCTTTTCGCCTGTAGCCATGCTTAAGTCCATCCGGATTCTCTTATCCATAGCTGCCGCTCTCGACAATGAGATTTGGCAGATGGATGTCAAGATGGCTTTTTTGAATGGCTATCTAGACGAGTCCATTTATATGGAACAACCAGACGGGTTCAAGATCGCGGGTCAAAAGGGTAAGGTTTGTAAGCTGCTGAAGTCAATTTATGGACTTAAGCAGGCTTCCCATTCTTGGAACATAAGATTTGATCAAGTGATCAAGACTTATGGGTTCTCACAAAATGTGGATAAACCATGTGTTTACAGACACATTAAGGATGGGAAGGTGGTTTTTCTACTGCTCTATGTGGATGACATTCTGCTAATTGGCAATGACGTTGGGGCATTGTCATCGGTCAAATTATGGTTGACCAAGCAGTTTGATATGAAGGACTTGGGTGAGGCTAATTTTGTTCTCGGTATTCAGATCTTTCGGGATAGGAAGAACAAAATGATAGCTTTGTCACAGGCCGGCTACATAGATAAAATTCTCAGGAGGTTTGCAATGCAGGATTTCAAAAAAGGTGGGCAACCATTTAAGTCTGGAATTACTCTTTCTAAGAAAGACTCTCCAAAGTCTTATTTCGAAAGAGAATACATGAAGAAGGTGCCTTATGCTTCGGCAGTGGGTAGTCTCATGTACGCCATGCTTTGCACATGACCGGATATTAGCTATGCTGTCGGGATTGTAAGTCGATTTCAGGCAGATCCAGGACCGAACCATTGGGTTGCGGTGAAGCATATTTTCAAGTACTTGAGAAGGACTCGAGGGTATATGCTTGTATATTCAGGTGAGGACTTAACTCCTCTAGGATACACTGATTCGGATTTTCAATCCTGTCTGGATTCTAGGAAATCGACTTCAGGGTTTGTGTTTACTCTGGGTAGCGGTTCCATCAGTTGGAGAAGTGCGAAGCAAGATTGCACTTTGGATTCAACGATGGAGACCGAGTATGCGGCGTCTAGTGATGCTTCGAAAGAAGCTGTGTGGCTCTACAAGTTCCTTGGGGATCTTAAAGTAGTTCTTGGTATGGATAAAGCAGTATCACTGTACTGTGATAATAGTGCGGCGGTAGCTAATGCTAAGGAACCAAGATTTCACAAGAAGAGTAAGCATATTGATCGGAAGTATCATGTGATAAAGGACTTCATTGAGGGCGGGCATGTCACAGTGTGCAAGATCGCGTAAGAGGACAATTTAGCTGATCCATTTACGAAGACACTGACTGGGAGAGTCTTCGAGAGGTATGTGGAAGCTATGGGGATGTGAAATTTGCTGCATTTACTCACTTAGTGCAAGTGGGAGATTGTTAGACATGTATGCCTTAAGGAGTAAAAATGTAATATGTTTTTGGAGACATTTTTTTAATCAATAAAGAATTTATTCATTTATATATACTAAATCTTGTCCTCTTTACGTTCATATTTGTTGAATGTATAATAAGCAAACAGTAGTCTGAGACTGTCAGTCTAAACCTTAAGAATTGGGCATATGATGGACTGATTATGCGGAAGACAAGATTCTTAAGGTGACGGTCTAAAACATATGATCCGCATTCGAGGGTATAAAGTTAGGCGCTTTATTCGTGTAAAGATTGTTATGTTGTCTATATCCCTTTTGGAAGATGGTTTGTCTTGACCATCGGAGTTGGACTCCGTGAATAAAAACATTGGCGCTTTGTCATAGGTGACAATGTGTTGGATCGGGACATAAAGTGAATTGATTTGGATTAATAATTCTGTCTTGGTAAATCGATTCACTTTAGACAATCACTTGTATTGTATCTTAATCCTGAGATGAATAGTGGGCCCGTTGTCTCGACTTATGTCTTTTGAGCCAATGGCTAACTCCCACATCTCAATAGCAGTATGCATGCCGGTATGTTGGAGGCATGACTCTTGATAGCGTAGAGTTGTTGTTCATAGATATGGAATCCATAGCTCCTCTTTAGGAGTAATGATATCCTCTTATATGTGTTGTCCTGTAATTGGAAAACTGGAGCGCTCAACCCTTTGGATACACATAGGTGTAACCAAATGGTATACTATCTTTGGATGGTAAGTTTTCTAATGGTGAGACAATGGAATGTGAGATAAAAATAATCGGGAAGGTAAGACAGAACTTGTCCTTAAGCTGATTATGGATTAGCATATGGGGATACGACACACTTTGATATGTCATGGAGACTTAGCTACACGAGCTTCGTAATTCTATGAAGTTCGAGAGTGTAGCTCCAAGCTTTTAGTGGAGTAGCGTTGGAGTTGATAATTGTGAAATGTATATCTAGGATATTGGGTTTCATAATTATCATGAGCTTGAGCTTTATAGGTCCATTTTGGTCCCCTTTGCTAGCTCACAAAATCCTATAATGACATGGCATGCATTTCCAATAATTGGTGACTTATGTCGGATTTATCAGATTGGTTTAAAATTTGTAAGAATCAAATAATTCATGTCTGTTTATTGGTTGAATTAATTTTGTAATAAAATTAATTTAAGATAAACTTGTAGAATTATTGGATCAAATAATTCTTGTCTGTTTATCGGTTGATTTAATTTTGGATAAATTAGATCAAGATAAACTTGTAGAATTATTGTGAATTGATTTATTTTCTTAGAGATTATCTTGATAAAGTTTGTTTTGATAAGATATCTTCTCTATTGGGTTATTTGAATCAAAACTGAGACTTTATCCTTTAGAATCTTGGGTGGAAAATAAAAGATTCGCGAAGATTTTTTCTCGAGAGTTTGGCCTGCCGAATGACATGTTCGGCCTACCGAGTGGGCCTGTTCGGCCTGCCGATTAGCGAGAGATAAGATTACACATTTTCACGTGGATCTTATCAGATATTGATCCAAACTTGATTCTGTTTTGAGTTTTTGAGACCTAATCTGATAAGGACTGACCCCAGGACCAATGGCTATATAAAGGGAGTGAGTCTCATGATTTACTCAGATCAATTGAGAGATTAAGAGTGATACTCTTCTAGTGAGCATCTAAAAACTCCCTGAGAGCTTTTGTTCACAAATCACAAACACTAGCTTTGGGTTCTCTCTCTTGGTTGGAGGGAGAGTCACCGGTGGAAGAGCCGTATGTGTGAGCCCACACTCACTCCAGTTGTGGATAGAGAATAGCAAAGAAGACCAGTTGGTTGAGGCACTACTGGAACATTACTTCTCTTCACAGGCTGCGGAGGTTCTTCACACAAAGGTCAGTAAGATCTGTCTAATTTATACATATAACATGTCAAACTTGTGTTTTGGAAATTACTCTGATGAAAATTTTTAAAATTCCGCTGCGTACCGCGTTTCCAACACTAATATCTGGTCATGTGAAAAGCATGGCATACATGAGACTACCCACTGCCGAAGCATAAGGCACCTTCTTCATGTATTCTCTTTCTTCATCAGACTTTGGAAAGTCTTTCTTAGAAAGAGTAATTTCAGACCTAGATGGTTACCCACCATTCTTGGAATCCTGCATTGCAAACCTCCTGAGAATTTTATCTTTTCATCCGGCCTAGGATAAAGCTATCATTTTGTTCTTCCTATCCTAAAAGATCTAGATACCAAGAAAAAAATTAGCCTCACCCAAGTCCTTTATGTCAAACTGCTTGGTCAACCATAATTTGACCGATGGCAATGCCCCAATGTCATTGCCAATTAGCAGAATGTCATCTACATAGAGCAGTAGAAAAACCACCTTTCCATCCTTAATGTGTTTGTAAACACATGGTTCATCCACATTTTGTGAGAATCCATAAGTCTTGATCACTTGATCAAATCTTATGTTCCAAGAACGACAAGCCTACTTAAGTCCATAAATTGACTTCAGCAGCTTACAAACCTTACCTCTTGACTCGTGACCTTGAAACCATCTGGTTGTTCCATATAAATGGACTCATCAAGATAGCCATTCAAAAAAGCCATCTTGACATCCATCTGCCAAATCTCGTAGTCAAGAGCGGCAGCTATGGATTAGAGAATTCAGATGGACTTAAGCATGGCTATAGGCAAAAAGATTTCCTCATAATCGATTCCTTCCTTTTGCGTATAACCCTTAGCTACCAGTTTAGCCTTAAAGGTTTCGACCTTTCCATCCACTTCTCTTTTCCTCTTGTAGATCCACTTACACCCTATGAGTTTTACCTCCTTCGGGAAAATCCACAAGCTCCTAGACCTGATTAGTCTTCATAGAGTTCATCTCAATGTTCATGGCCTCTATCCAGAGTTTTGAATCAACATCCTCCATAGCCTCTGCATAAGTATAAGGATCCCTATCATGTTCATTTGGTTTAGCCAAGAAGACCTCCCCACTAAACATATACCTCTCAGGTTGACGCCCGATCCTCCCACTACGCCGAAGCCCCTGAGGTTGTTGTTTAGGTTTAATTGGTTTTTCTACACTAATCAGAACGGTTTCATTCGAAACCTTCAGAGTGATCGGATCTCTCCTTAACTCCTCAAGCGCCACTTTGCTTTGAGGTTTAAAGTCGTCCATGTAACTCTCCTTAAGGAAAGTTGCATTAGTTGAAACCACGACTTTATTTTGCTTTGGGTTATAAAAATAACTCCCTTTAGTCCCTTTTGAATATCCTACAAACACGCAAACTTTCAAACATGCTTCCAACTTATTCGGATCCTTAAATAGGACATGAGCCGGACATCCCCATATGCGAATATGGTTTAAGGATGTCTTCTTATCCGTCCACAACTCGTGAAGATTTTTAGGGATTGATTTTAAAGGCACATTGTTCAAAAGATGACATGCAGTTTGTAGTGCATATCCCTAAAAGGATAAAGGCAATGATGAATAACTCATCATGGGCCTAATCATGTCCGATAAAGTCCTATTTCTTCTCTCTGCTATGCCATTCTGTTGCGGAGTCCCTGGCACAGTCAAATGGGATAAAATCTCATTCTCTAATAAGTGTCCCAAGAACTCATCAGAATGGTATTCACCACCTCGATCGGATCGAAATGCCTTTATGGGTCTACCTAATTGCTTATCCACTTCAGCCTAAAACTCCCTGAACTTGTCAAAAGTTTCACTTTTGTGGTGCATCAGGTACACATACCCATACCTTGAGTAATCATCAATAAAAGTGACAAAGTAATCATACCTTCCTCGTGCCCAGATGTTCATTGATCCGCAAACATCACTATGCACAAGTTCTAGAACCCCTTCAGTCCTATTGCCCTTAGACCCGAATGGTCTTTTGATCATTTTACCCTCCAAAAAAGATTCATATTGAGGTATAGATTTTACCTTTAACTGACTTAAGGGTCCATCCCTTACCAACCTTTGAATCTTATTTAGGTTAATATGACCAAGGCGCAAATGCGAAAGATAAGCCTTATTACAGTGAGAAGTATTAAGTCTACCAGGGTTATTATCATTCATCTCAGCATTAAGTAATAAGTCCATCTTTGGTTTGATAAAATATAAATTATTTTGCATCCATCCAGAACAGATAAAAGATTTGTTTTTACTAATCACCACTTTATCATTAAAAGAAACCAAATAGGAGTCTTTAAATAAACAAGATACAGAAATTAAATTCCTTTTAAATTTAGGAACATAAAAACAATCTTGTAAAAATAAATTCCTATAATTATCAAAATAAAGATGGACATCTCCCACTGCTTCCGCTGAGACCAAGGATCCATCGCCCATCCGAAGCATGAAGTCTTTATGTAGTAGACTTCTCGTTTCTTTGAACCCCTATAGAGAAACACAAACATGATTAGTTGCACCGAAATCTATGACCCAAATGTCACTCGATTCCTCAGCCAAACAAGTTTCTAAATATAGAAGATCACACCTACCTCCTTTGGAAAGGAAATCCTTGCAATGATTCTTTATGTGCCTGACCTTCCCACAGAAGAAGCACTTAAGCTTTTTCAGGTTCTTCTTCTTATTCTTCTTGCTCTTGGTGTTAGCAGGAATAGAAGACTTTCCATTCTTGGCCTGTTGTTTCTTTCCATTCCCAGAGTTGAGTTGGAACTAGAAGCAGCTACCATGTTGGCCTCTCCACCCGCAAGAGACTCCCTGATCAGTAGTTCAAACTCCTATAACTGTTTCATTAATTTTGTCAAGGCATATCCCGTCTATTGCTTAAATTAAATGTAGCTCTAAATGGAATAAATTCCTTAGACAGAGTCTCAAAGACCATAGTCATCTAAGTTTCAGCATCGATGTCGGCTCCATTGGTTTGAACCTTAGTGAGGTAACCCATGACCAACATTATGTTTTCCTTTACATATGTAACTGGTCTCTACTTACAGTTAAGAAGTTTTTGAAGCGCCACTTACCACTTTGTTATGGCTTGGCCTCCAAACATATCCTCAAGATTATCCAAGATCTGCTTCGCAGTCTCATAATCCTGATGTTGAGCCTACAGTACGTTATTTATGCTAGCCATAACAGAGCTGCAGGTTTGATCATTAGCATCTTTCTAGCGATCATACGCTTTGAATTGCTCATTAGATGAGTCTCCCATATGCTCGGGAGGACAAGGGGTTGTCAGTACATATTTTAGTTTCTCAAAGGACAGGACAATATCTAGGTTCCGTTTCTAATGATTATATTTCTCTCCGGTAATAGGTTTTTATCAAGTATCGAAGATAAAGCGTTTTTAGAAATTTTTAATCTACAATAAAGAATCATATACCAAACATAAGCAAACATATAATAATAATTTAGTAAGATAACACAATCATGTAAAAACATACAAATGTGTTTATGTGTTAAAACCTTAAAAATATCAAAACCTTACAACGATAATTCCCAACATATAATTCAACAAGCTCCTAGGGGAGTCATGCCAAATTTAATCAGGAACATAGATCCCTTCCTGATTAATATATGCCATCCAGGATCCGTATGATCCAGCATATATTAATAATCATTTCTTTGACCATTAATTTTTTTAACAGAGCTCCTAGGGGAGGTTAATAGTAAAATTAACTTGAGTGTATAGCCATCGTTTAAATATTTATCCATGATTTATAATCACCACCTAGGGGTGTGCAACCACAAATCATGCTAAAATACCTTATCCTTTTAAGATCCAATCTGGTACATGATAGAAATCCCTTCCTAGGAGTCAGGACCACCATGTTCTGCCTATGGACCAACAATGGAGGCCTTAGGTTTTCTCTTCGAAAACCTTCTCCCACTCAATCTTTTGAAATCAAGGTTTTATTTTAAGATCATGCATGAACAATTTTAATATAAGCAGTACTCCCTATTCTATATGACATGTGATCAATATACATGAAAATCATATTATAATGCAGACAAGCAAAGCAATCAAGCAAAGCCACAAGCAAAATAATAAATAACCGTAATATTATGGTTCCACCCTAAATAATATAAAACTAAGATTACAAGAGAATAATCAAGACATATTATCGATTCTTCATCCTTGAATCCTCAAGCTATATCCTTTTTCATGTAAGGCCCATCTTCAAGTCTTCAATCCCGTATGAATCGAATACTTCATATTTTCAGTCATATCCAAATTTAATATTTCTCAGAATTGTCCCAAAAACAAAATTAAAACTACATTGAAAACTGCACCTTTTTTGAAAAAATTTCCAACTCTCGGTCGGCAGGCCGATCTGGGTAATCGGCTTACCGGTCATGCTCCACCGGCCTGCTGATCAAGAAGATTGGCCTGCTGACTCATGAAAGTTTGGCCTGCCGTCAAAGCCACCTGATTTCTGCCCCACTGATAGCCTGCCAAACCTCACGTCTGGCCTGTCGATCTATGACCATTGGCCTGTCGAACTAGTGGGTTCGGCATGCCGACCGAGCTGAAATCTCCCATTTCAAAAAATACAATTTTTAATGCAATTCATCAATTTTATTTTCAACAATTCAAAAACATAAAATTAAAGACTCAAGAAATACCTAGGAGCGCCGTCATCATTCTTCTAGATCCGTCTTCTCTGAATAATTATTTAATTACAAAATTCTTATAAATTTAAAAATAAATAATAATTCCTTGATGAGATGATAGTCCGCCACTTAATTACATGAAAAACCTAAATACACATTCTCACCTCTAAGGAACCATAGCCGGCATTAATTAATTAATTAATTAATAATTAAATAACAATTTAATCAATCATAATTAATTAATAAACATTCATCATATAATCCATGACAACATAAAAATATATAGAAACCTAGAGTGCCAACTCTCTATAAAATTAAATTCAAGCATAGGAGAGATTAAGATCACAAAATTATACATATAGCACGATCACAAACTCGTAAATTTATGTAAAAAACTATGGCTCTAATACCAATTGTTGAAAAAATAGTACACAGTGAAATTTTAAAAATTTTATATCAAAGTATTTCCCAAAACACAAGTTTGATATGCTATATGTATAAATTTACCAGATCTTACTAACCTTTGTATGCCAAAGAACCCTTGCAAAACGTGAAGAGAAGTGACATTCTAAAAGAGCCTCAACCAACTGGTCTTCTTTGCTATTCTCTATCCACGACTAGAATGAGTATGGACTCACACATATAGCTCTTCCTCTAGGTGACTCTTCTTCCAACCAATTGAGAGAACCCAAAGCTAGTGTTCGTGATTTGTGAACAAAAGCTCTCAGGGAGCTTTTAGATTCTCACCAGCAGAGTATCACTCTTAATCTCTCAATTGATCTAAATAAAAGACTTATTCCCTATTTATAGAAGTTGGGTCTAGGGTCAGTCCTTATTAGATTAGGTCTCAAAAACTCGAAACGGGATCAAGTTTGGATCAATATCTGATAAGATCTATGTAAAAACGCGTGATCTTATCCTTCGCTCTTAGGCAGGCCGATCAGGATGATCGACAGGCCGAACAAGCCCATCGGCAAGCCAAACTACCGAATAAATATCTCCACGAATCTTTTATTTTCCACCAGACATTCTATAGGATAAAGTCTCAGTTTAATTCAAATAACCCAATAGAGAAGTTATCTGATCAAAACAACTTTATCTAGATAATCTCTAAGAAAATAAATGAATTCACAATAATTCTACAAGTTTATCTTGATCTAATTTATCCAAAATTAAATCAACCGATAAACAGACAAGAATTATCCGATCCCAATATTCAACAAGTTTATCTTGAATCAATTTTATCACAAAATTAATTCAACTGATAAACAGACATGAATTATCTAATTCTTCCAAATTTTAACCAATCTGATAAATCTGACATAAGTTACCAATTATTGGAAAAGCACGCTGTATCATTAAAGGATGTTATGAGCTAGCAAAAGGGACCAAATGGACCTATATAGTTCAAGCTCTTGATAATTACGAAACCCAATATCCTAGATATACATTTCATAATTATCAACTCCAACGCTACTCCACTAAAAGCTTGGAGCTACACTCTCGAACTACATAGAATTACGAAGACCGTATAGCTAAGTCTCCATGATATATCATAGTGTATTGTATCCCCATATGATTATCCATAATCGTCTTAAGAACAAGTTCTGTCTTACCTTCCAGATTATTTTTATCTTATGTTCCATTATCTCACCATCAGAAAACTTACCATCCAAAGACAGTATACCATACGGTTACACCTATGTATCCAAATGGTTAAGCGCTCCAATTTTTCAATTATAAGATAACGCATATAAGAGGATATCATTACTCCTAAAGAGAAGCTATGGATTCCATATCTACGAATAACAAGTCTACGCTATCAAGAGTCATGCCTCCAACGTCTCGGCATGCATACCACTATAAGATGTGGGTGTCACCCTTTGGTACATCAAAAGGCACAAGTCATGACAACGGGCCCACTATTCATCTTAGGATTAAGATACAATACAAATGATTGTCTAAAGTGAATCGATTTGCCAAGATAGAATTATTAATCCAAATCAATTCACTTCATGTCCCGATCCAACACATCGTCACCTATGACAACATGCCAATGTTTCTATTCACGAAGTCCACCTCCGTTGGTCAAGACGAACGATCTCCCAATAGAGATATAGACAACATAACAATCTTTACATGAATAAAGTGCCCAACTTTATTCCCTCGATTGTAGATCTTATGATTTAGACCATCACTTTAAGAATCGTGTCTTCTGCATAATCTATCCATCATATGCCCAATTCTTAAGGTTTAGACCAACAATATTAGACTATTGTTTGCTTAACATACATTCAACAAATATGAACGTGAAGAGGACAAGATTTGGTATATAAACAATAAATAAATTATTTATTGATAAAAATGTCTCCAAAAACTTATTACATTTTTACTCCTTAAGGCATACATGTCTAACATTAAGTGCTATTTTGGATTTCGAAACAAAATAATTTGTCAAATGCCCGATGTGTCCCGATTGCAAGAAAACATGTGTTGGGGGCACGGTGTTGTTTTTTCGTCCCTCTATTTAACCCCTCTCACTCTCACTCTCTTCACTCTTTCTCAACCACCCTCTCGCTCTTCTCTCTCTCTCCCCCACGCTACTCCTCTCTCCTCTCCTTCTCTTTGATTTTGATTTGAAGATTTTGAGTTTTGGGCTTGATTCTCAGTTGGATTGGGAAATGAAGAACACAAATTCAGACTCCACAAACATGATTTTTAGCTTTGATTCAAGGTTTGTTTTCTTAAACCTCAAACTTTTAAATTTTTGTCGCAAATCTTTTAATCTCTTTAAAATGTTGTGATTTGAGTTTCTTGAGCTTAGGAAACTCCTAATCTAGGTTGGTAGGACTTGAATCATTCAAAATTTAGGCTTAATTTCATAAAATTCAAGTTGAATCAAGTTTTCCCCTTTTTCCCTCATTTTCATATTTCCTTAAAATTCCTATGAAAATCTTGTTTGAATGTGTTTAAATGTGTCCTACTATGTTTGTTTATAATCTATGATCATTATATTTGCTCTGGAACTTAGAAAAATAGGTTTTGATTTGATTTTGAGCTTGGGGAGGCCGAGAATCAAAGCCTCAGACCGCCCATGATTTTCTAGTTTGGTAGCCTGAACTCAGTTTTTGGTAGGCCAGATTCTTAGGTTCGGCAGGCCGGATTCATCTGGTCGACAGGTCAAACCTGGAAAAGTTTGACAGGCTAGACTGTGGAGTTCAGCAGGCCAGACCAGGGGCTCTGGCAGGCCGACCGAGCCTTGTGAAAAACGACCCTTTTTGCCCGTTTTCATCATTTAAAACCTAGATCAAGTTTTCGACCACATAAAATGATTTTGTGAGTACTAAAAGCATACTAAAACGCCATGAGATAGCTTAGGGATGTAGAATGCCTTAAGCTAGGGATTGATAAACTTAGTTTTCATTTAAGGTTGTTCATCGTTTCATGGAGCTAACGTATAGCGGATTGAGACTGTAGTGTTGTGCATTGGTACGGATATCGAGCTAACGTATAACGTAGCCATGTTTTGAAAAGAGGTTTGGTCATAAAACTTTTTATGATTTACAAGAAATGAAGTTTACTACTTATTTTCATTATTGGTTAAACAATGGGTGATAGTAATGAGTGCAATGAGAACGTTCGGTAAAATGAAATGTGATGATGTTATGACACCGGACGTGTAGGTTGGTACCATCTGGAATGATAAAATAGAGCATGATGCCATGAATAGAGATCAGGTCTTGGGAAGTGTGATCTTGGAGGCAGGTCCTAAAACTCAGCTGGGCCACTTTGGTAGTGATGCATTTGGCTTTGCTTATAACCTAATAATGAGAATGTCTATGGATGAGTAAAGGATTAATCTTGTGTGAACAAATTTAATAGGTTCTAATTTATTATTTGTTTATTTATTTGTTCCATATTCTAGCATTTGACTAAATATGAATTATATGTGTTTAAATTAAATTTTTAAGATTTAGTCGTACTGAGCCTTTCGCTCACATTTTATTGTTTTAAAATTCCCCCCGCCCCGCGCCCCCCCCCCCCCCCCCACTAGGTGGAGTTTAGCTTAGGCAGACTGAAGACCTAGGAAGGAAATTGCAGGATTAGAACATTATCTTTTGGGGTATATATAACAAGGCATGTAATATTTTAAACTCAATTATACTTCCTTGGACTGTGGTTTTGTATTTAATATTATTAGTACTATGTGTGCACACTAAAGTGGGTTCGGTGGGACCCAGTGGGATGATTTATCTAATGTTTTCTTTTCTATTTAATTGTTCTTGGATTTCTAATGATTTTATATTTTCTTTTAAAACCAGTTATTATTCCCTTTTAATAGCGATTCCTACTAAATTTAATTTATCTAAATTAATCAATCCGTCACGTCACCCCTCGGATTTTGGGATGTGACAAAATCTGTAGCAAGTTACACCTATTGATAGTGATTTTAGTTTTTTGTTTAAAATTGACGTGTAATTTGCACATAAATAGTTGATTATTAACATAAATGGATCATTTTTATATAGACTCATATTTATCATGGTTAATATCTTTAATTAAGTTTTTATCAAAATAGAAAATTTTGAATTAACTTTGCTTTGAATATAACTTTGAGTTAATATTTATTTGCAAAAACCCTTTTATGACATCTTATTTAATGAATCATATAAAAATCAAATATCAATTTTAGTCAAAAACTTAACATTTCTATCAGTATTGGGTGATTTGCTATAAATTTATAAGTTTAAGAGGAATCTTGTCAAAATTAAAAGTTTAGAAAATAAATTGCAAATGTGTAACAAGTTCAAGGGACAATAGTATCAAATACCCTTAGGGCCTGTTTGGCATGCTGGATTGGATTGGATTATTCAGTCTAGATTGAATTGGATTGGACTGGATTGGATTATGTTGAATCCTATCCCGTGTTTGGTAAACTGTCGGATTAGGAAGCTGGATGAATAATCCTATGTTTGGTGCATAATCAGACCAGAATAGATTGGATATGATAATAACAATTTATATATACGTATATTAAAAGAATTATAAAATTAAAAATAAACTATAACAATTGAAATAAAATGATAAACATTTTTTAAAATAATCATAATTATTTGTTAAAGTATTTTGGATTATAATCCACAATTAACAATAAATCTAAAACAAGATATTTGATCATATTTAAACTTAAACGTCTAAGTGCTGGAGAAGATTTTTGATCAAATAAGATATTTGATCACATTTGCTGGAGAAGAGTCATAACAAAATCCATCCTAAGTGCCTCATCCATAGATTTTAAGGCACTCACATTCCATGGTTGTTCAGCAAACAACTTCAAAGCTTTGATTTGATTGACCACAGAAAGGTTCAACTTTGTAATCTCACCCCATACAAAATCATGTTGCACACTTTCATCTTTTTTTTTTTGATAGCTTGAACTAGCATTTGTGACTCTTCTCTTGAATACTCAATCATTTTGTCAAATGATTTTGCTAGTTTTTCTAATCCTGTAGCAATATCTCCAGATGATCTTGCTCTCTTTTTTTGGATAGATCTAGACACATTACCTATAGAAGTTTGGTTCATAGAAATGGGAGAGTAAGAAGAATCTTGTTGCGTTTCAATGTCAATCTCGTTAGCCTCTTCATTATCAACATTATTAACCATCTCATTAGGCGTTTTAGCTCCTCTTCCAGTTGCACGATCAGCGCCAAAAATAATAGCTAGTCTATCATATTGTGGAAAAGGTTTTCCTCTCCATCCATCTGCTTCCTTGTGGCTCTAAAAAATGCCAACATAATTAGTAGTGATTTAACCATATAGGCAAATATAATGAAATAGAATAATAAGACTTTTAATCAAACCTACACATATGCTTGCCACACTTCATTACTTTGAACAGTAATACATTTTAACTCATCATCCCATCCAAAGCCACTCGTGTTCAACATATCAAAAACTACACCATATTGTTTTTTCCATATCTTCGTCTTTGACTCGATATGAGGACTTGCTTTCAAACCAGAATTAGGACACAACGTATTTAATTGCTTTTCAATTATACTCATTGTTCCAGATTTGAAACTACCATTATCGCAACGGAGTCCACATGCTACTACATCTTCTAGTACGGTCAATAATGCTTCCTCTTCTACTTTGCTCCATGTACGTCTACTTGCTTTCTTTTGAGCTTCATTGTTTTGAGTGCTACCTCCAATTTCCATTCTTAACCATGAAAATTTGTTTAAAAGAAAAGATAAATTGTTCATTAAGATTGTCATACATGATATGCTCAAAAAAAAATCAATAAGAATAAAAAATAACATAATTCATATATTGATCTCAAACAAAACACAACTGAAATAACAATAATATTGTGTTCACAAGTAATTGATACATCGTTAAAATGAGAAGACAAAATCAAATATCAGTCAAATGAAAGAACAAAATAAAACATTATTCAAATTCAAATTCAAATTCACACAAAGTTGTCATGATAATAAACTAATTCCTATGCCCCTATGTGTTCTCCACTCATTAAACATTTGTGTTGCTAAATTGTCTCTCCATGTTGTCCATTGATTGGAAGGTTCGATTGTGCCAACAATATTTTGACTTGAAGAAGCTTGGGTATTTTGTTCCCTCTCTTGTCTCTCCAAATCACATTCCATGGGGTCAATTGTCATTTCCCTTCTTATAAGATTATGTAGAAGACAACATGACATTATAATTCGACACTGAGTTTTAATAGGATAAAATGAGGGGCTCCTTAAAATGGCCCATCGGATCATAAGCAATCCAAAACAGCGTTCGATGACATTTCTTGCCGAAGAATGCTTCATGTTAAAAAATTTTCTTTCATTTACAGGTGCACGTCCATCTTGCCATTCGGATAAGTGATATCTTATTCCTCTATATGGTCCAAGAAACCCTTCACAATTTGTATATCCAGCATCTACTAGGTAATAATTACCTAGGAAGTGAAAAAAAAAATAGAACCCTATTATTAACTAACCACAAAAAAAAATTCAATATCTTAAAAATAACTCTATTATATTATACCTGTGGGAACTCTTAAGCCATTTGGTCTACTAATTGCATCACGTAAAATTCTAGAATCAGATGTAGAACCTTCCCAATCAGTTAACATAAATATTAAATTCATATTTCGGTCGCAAACTCCAAGAACATTGGTAGCAGCCTCACCCTTTCTATTTCGATACCTTGGCTTATCAAGTTCAAATACGTGCACTTTAATAAATGTCCCATCTAAGGCTCCTAAGCAACCCTAATGAAGAATTAAAAACGAATCAAATAATTGGTGAGAATATGAAAGGCCAAAAATTAGAATTGTTAATATCATAACTTTGGACATACCTTAAACCATTTCCATCTATCATCATTATAGTCATCGGGAACCGGTGATGGCATCGTCAATAAGATACTTTGTAAACGAATGACCCCATTTAAAACTAAATTGAAGTACCTACTAATTGTCTCACTTGACCATTTGAACCTATTCATTATGGTTTGAATCTTCACATGGTGAGCAAGTATATGTAGAAAAATACAAACTTGTTCTTCAACGGTAACCAATCCATCTATCTTTAATCTTCCATATACTCGAAGTAGTTCACATAATGACCAAATGTTCTCCTATCCATTCGAAGTTGGTTTACACACTCTATATCACTAGTAGATATATAGCTAGCTAATACACTCAAGAGAGTCTCATAATTCACAAATGTACGATTCTTAAGCATGCATCTTTCATAATGCCTTTGAACCATAATATAAGCATTAATCAATACCAAACAACCCATCATAATTCTCCTCAAGTGCATATGTCTTGCAATTATTAATACAATAATATTCATCTCGTCCATATCTAACAAAGCAACAAAAATTTAGAGTCAATAGCAATACCATGACCTAAGCACAGGAATCTCAGCTACAGAATGTCCAAATAAAAAAGAAACCATGTGAGCTTCAAGAACAAGTTGGTTATATGTTAGACTAAAATGGACTATAAATTAAAAAAATGATACTTGGGTATTTCAAGAAACCTATAAAACAAGACTAAGATAAAAGCATTACTTAAGCAGATTTCCCAACTTCACACAAGTGCCCTTTTTAATCAAATAAACAAAGTGATAAATTTGCTAAATTTCAATTACATAATTCAGAGATCAGATGATACCTCTAGATATAACCCATGACATGTAGAGTGTCAAAACGCTATTTTATACATAAATCCATATAATTCATCTTATTTCATTTGGGTTAAAAGAAAATAAAAATGATCAGCATAATTTTTTGCAATGATTTTGCCTGCCACATTTGAATATGTTATCTTGTCACATGGTGTGAATATTATACAAATAGGATTAGGTAGAAGTTCATAAGAAAAAAAAAACGAATTAAAAGAAGAGAAGATTTGGAATCTGTTTCAAGAAAAACAAAATGGTGGTAGATGGAATATATATATATATATATATATATATATATATATAAGAAAAACAAAATGGTGGTTGATCATTAAGTTTAGATGAGATTTAAGAGCCGTCAGACTTGACTGTGGGTAAGAAAAAAAAAGTCTTCTTTGATTCTTTTTATTATTGGTGCAACGTGCAATTTGAAAGCTTTGTTAAAACGAATCATAATATTTTTTTGGCAATTAACATGCCGCCACATTCGAATATGTTATCTACTCACATGCCGTGAATATTATACAACTGGAAACCAAAACCAATATTATACAACTGGAAACCACATTTGAATATGTTATCTACTCACACATGCCGTGAATATTATAGAAGAACAAAACGCCACAAACCCAATACAGAAGCAAACCAAAAAGGACAGAATTAAGTGGGAAATTGCTAAAACCAACAAAGACCCATGATTCTTGATGAGCAAAATTCCATACCTGATCAGGAGAAAAAACAGAAAACCCAACTCTCTGAGACAACGATTGGTTTCCGCGGCTTTGGAAGTCGTTTCTCTCTCTCTCTCTCTATCTCAGGAGTCAAGGTTGAAAATATTAACAACTCAAAGAGCAGCGCAAACCAAACTGTCCTGGGCTTTTTGCAGGGGAAAAGAAAACGGAAAAAAAAAGATATCCAATTAGGGTTGTAGTCTAATGTAACGTGGGATAAATTATCCTATGTTTTTTATTGGGATTAATAATCCCATGTTAAGTGGGATTATTTGTGGTCAATGGGATAAATTATCCCAAATAATCCGGTCAAACACTGCCGCCAAACATGGGCTTGGGATTATTAATCCTAATCCTAGTCCCAAGCCCATGAAACGAACAAGGCCTTAGATTATATACTCACCAAACCACTATTTTTATAAAAACATGGTCTAATTAACATAATATCATTTCTCTTACCGCAATATATAATATAATTGTTACTACCTTTTCAAGATGCAAGAGACAAAAAACCCACGAGGTCACTATAAAAGTCTCCTACTTTAGATCAACACGGTACATAAGACAACTAAATAGGTGTCGGTAAACGTTCATAAATAACTTGCCACAATTAAATATTTTGCGCAAAACAATGTCTGCTGCTTAAACCTTCAACGTATTATAATTGTTCATTATTTACTTATGACATTTTAACAACATATATGAATTAATAGGAAGCTGAGCTCATAATGAAGTTTATAAATTGATCACCAAAAGATTATAACTAATTGCACCAAAGAACCTACAAGCTATATATATTCGATCGATCAATTCACAAAGATAAGATTTACCTATTCTCTTTTGAGATAGGGATACTTTGAAACTACTCTTTGATAATAATAATAAAGCCAGTTTTAACCGATCAGTGTGATCGCTAGGTAGGAAATATTATGGAAAGATCGAAGGGCAGAGAAACCTAAATTCATCTGTACAAACAGCCTCCATATGTTGGCGCCCAGTACTCGGATCCGGTATTCGCGCGGTTAACCTGAGGCGTACATGAAACCGGAACTAAACAAAGACCTCTGCTCCTCAGATCAAGCTTTACATGATCTCCCTTAAGATAGTCCTTTCTGTCCATACTTACCCATGGATCCTGTATATGTAGTACAAAAATAAAAAAATATTTCAATTCATACAGCTTTGTTAGGAACAGTAATTTAAGGATATACTCATAGGATTTTACGCACCTTGTGTGAGTTAGTTTTCATGTATGGATTACTCAACAGCTGCCAGTTTTTTGGTAAAGAGAATTTTCACAAAGCATTGCTAAAGGAAATAATACAAAAGATATTTTGCTCTTGTTTGGAAAAATAATAGTGCGTGCTGATGCAGGAACAATGATAATGATATCTATATGATCAACAATACATGACAAAAATAATTGCTTGCGATGACTTTAACTAATAAACGACGTACTTGTTGCAATTACACGCACTACTTTAGGGCATAGTGGTTTTCCAAATTATTGTACAATGTTTATGTAACGCCCCGAAATTAATTAAGTGATATTAGAATGTAAAATAGTCGATTCGTGTACCAAAATGAGTATTTTAACCATTATTTGATCATTTGGTAAAACTTTTGAATTTAAAGTTGTTTTGACTATTTTAATGATTTCTAGTCATTTCTGATTATTTTAGTTGTCATTTTAAATATTTGAAACATAATAATTTGTCAAATGTTAAATATATCTTGTTTTATAAATCTGTGGGGGGCACACGGTTTCTGCACAGTAAAACCGTCCACTTTTCCTCTTTGTTTATGCCCCTCACTCTCCCTCTCTTCCTCTCACTCCCAGCTCTCTCTCTCTCTCTCCCGTGTATCTCTCCCACTCTGCCTCTTCCTTTCTCTCTCATTTTCTTTCAAAATCTTTGAGTTAAATCAAGCCTCAAGCTTCAGTTTAGTGGATTGGAGGCTTGGGAACGTGTTTGAGCAACCGAAAATGCGATTTAAAGCTTCGATTCGATGTTAGTTTTCAAATTTTAAAAACTGTTTCAATATTTCAATTTTTCTTGCATTTTGAAATTTAAGCATATTTGAACTTGAAAAACCTTTGATCTAAGGTGGAGAAACTTAAAACAACTAGGATCTAAGCTTTGTTTGAAGAAAAACGGATTCAAATTAAGATTTTTCACTTTTTCCCATTTTTCTCTATTTCAGATTTTCTTAGATTTTGCGTGCAAATCTTATTTAAATGAGTTTAAAAGTGCCCTATTATGTTTTCTTATCATCTATGATTGATTTCCATGCCTAAAAACTGAGAAAAACATGTCAAAATGAAGATTGGCGCTCGCGAGCCTAAGAACCCGTGGCCAAAAAATTTTAGAATTTTTCAAGTTCGACAGGTCGGATTCAAGGGTTCGACAGGCCGGATTCATACGTCCGGTAGGCCGAACCTGGAAAAAGTTTGGTCAACCGGACCGGTTCTTCGGCAGGCTGAACTACACAGTTTGGCCGGCCAGTTCGGCCTGCCGAACCAGGGGGACCAGCAAGCAGACCGAACAAGGTGAAATTTTGTGACTTTTCATCTGTTTTTACTGTTTTGAGCCCCGATTGAAATTTTAACTTTATAAAATGATCGGTTATTTTTATAAACCATGGATTGAAGTGAACTTCATAATGAATTCTATAATAAATGTAAATGAAAACACCTGGTAATTGGATTTAAATGATAATAAAAATGAATATAAGGGCATGATGCCATATCAGAGATCGGGTCGTGCAGCGTGCGACCTTGAAGGTAGGTCCTAAAACCTAACTGGGCCACTTTAGTGGTGATTTACATATGGTTTGCCCAGGAAAAGGAAATGATGCTCTTTTTGGGCGACCAATAAACTGTTGTGGGTAAGACTGATTTTGTTTAATTTTATTTATTCAAGCCTTTTCTTAAGCAATTTCTTGAATAATGAAATTTCCTTTTAAAATTTAATGTTTCTTAAAATATAGTCCTACTGAGCCTTTAGCTCACTTTTTACTTGTTTTCAAACATTTCCCCCCCTCTAGGTGGATTTCAGCTTATGTTCAAAGAGGATTCCATAGACAGGACTCAGGAGCAATAGTAGGGCCTAGTAGGTTATTTAAATTATAATGTCAAGGCATGTAACATTTTGACTTTCTCTTTACTTGGACTGTGGTTGTAAAATAACATTTGTCAGTATTATGTGTGTGCACAAGATGTGGGTTAGTGGGACCCATTCTCGTTACTTTTATTTCTTCACACTCTTTAATTATTTATTTTGATATTCTTATTTGTTTAATTATTATAAATGCTTGTTCTAAAAAGAGCTTTAAAATTATCCACTTTTTCTTAATTAATTTGAATGCTTAAACTCACATTTTATTAAATCCTCATTGATTAGCTTAATTAACCTGTCACATCACCTCTTGTACTTTGACAGAATGGTATCAGAGCTCAAGGTTATGAACCTTGAGAATTATTCACACATAAGTATGACAATTGAATAATACTGACTGTCCAAATTTGTTTTCAGAAGTGAGAGAATGGTACCTAGACGACGTTCGACAACTGACGCCAAGTTTGAAAATGATGAGGGCTTGATGAGAGCCATGTTTGCTGTATTTCGATAGAAGGCAGCTAGGGCCAGGCCGGAGGATTCTGATGTTAGTCGTCGACATATGTATTTTAAGGAATTCTAGCGTGCATCTATTTTGACTTTTGAAAAAAATGGGGACCCGCAGGTGGCCGAGTATTGGTTAGATTCGATCATGAAGCACTTGGATACTCTTGGTGTGCCAGCTGAGCATCATGTGGAGTTTACTGCATATAAGTTTGAAGGTGGCACCAATACCTAGTGGAAGCAGGCTAAACGTTTGGAACGCAATGCTAACATCAGTTGGGACAGGTTCGAGGAACTGTTCTATGATCGATATTTTTGGCAGGGGTATAGAGACCAGAAGGCTGTTGACTTCTACAGGTTGCAGCAGGGTGACTTGTTCATTCGGGAATATGAGGCAAAGTTTAATGAGCTAGCCAGATTTTCTCCATCGACAGTGGCATCGAAACGTGAGAAATGTATTAAGTTTCAAGAAAGGCTCAAGGCTCCTATTTAATGACAAGTGGTTGCCATACGACTCAGGAATTTTGGAGAGCTTGTGTCATCAACAATATCAGTAGAAAATGATTATACGTAGTACTGTGAAGATCAAGCAAACACGTCAAGAGGGCCCTAGAGGAGCAGTAGGAGGAGTACCAGTAGTCGTCCAACTCTGGGATAGAATAAACAGGGTGGCGTGAACAGCGGTAGCAGCAGTTCATCAAGCAGCGGGCGCAGCAACCACTACAGTTTTCATTGTCATTATTGCCAGCAGCCAGGACACATCAAGAGGAATTGCCCCATCAGGAGTGCTCATTTAGGATCTCAGACTGGAGAAGGAGCTAGTCGTCAGTCTCAGCCTCAGACCCTACCTCTGCTGCAACAGTACCCTCAGCTTCAGTTGCACTAGTTCTCTCCCCAGCAACAGCCATATTCAGTATAAGGACAGCAGCCGTAGAACTTCTAGTGCAACATCCCTCAGTATCGAGCATCGAGTGTAGCTAGCATGTAGTCGCCTCCATCGCAGCAGTATCGGCTAAATAATCCAGGATCTATCAATATTGGTAGAGGAAAAGGAAAATCTCTAGTTCATGCGATGGCGACAGGAAGTTCAAATGGCCAGACCAGCAATGTGGTTATCGATGGTAGGATCCTAGTTTCTCAATCATTAGGCCATGTTTTATTCGATACAGGTGCCACTCATTCTCTCATTTCGAGTTCTTTTGTACATGCCTTAGGATTAGAGATATAAGAGTTTAATGAACCCCTAGTTATAACCTCACCCTTGGGGCTGATGTGTGTGAATTGTGTATGTAAAGCTTGTAAAATAAAAATCAGGGATGAGATTTTGAAAAGTGATTTGATTGTACTCCCCATGAGATCATATAATGTAATCCTAGGGATGGACTGGTTGTCTAGGTATAATGCAGTTGTAGACTGCCAACTTAGAAAAGTGGCCTTAGTGCCTGATAGGGGGACGATGATCACTTACCATGGTGGTGGTGATTGGTTAATGAGTAAGCGCCTCATGAAAAAATGTCATGGAGGGTGGAAGAACCTAGTTTGTTATGCCATCTTCATGAACTTGGAGATCAAGCCCTATGCTTCAAGGAGAAATGCAGCAATCCCAGTGGTTGATGAGTATGAAGATGTCTTCCCAAACAAATTTCCAAGATTACCACCACATCGAGAGATCGAATTTGGTATTGAGTTGCTTCCAAGAACAACACCGATTTTAGTAGTACCTCATCGGATGGCATCGGCAGAAATGAAAGAATTGAAAAAGCAACTTCAAGAGCTTGCTGATAAGGGGTATATTCAAAGTAGTACATCATCATAGGGAGCACCGGTTTTGTTCGCTAAGAAACATGATGGGACTCTCAGGTTCTGTATAGATTATCGGTAGCTAAATCAGGTCACGGTGAAGAATAAGCATCCTTTGCCTAGGATCGATGAGCTATTTGATCAGTTGGAAGGTTCGTGGTATTTCTCAAAGATAGATTTGCCTTCAGGGTACCATCAGCTCAGGATAAGGGAGGAAGATATTCCTAAGACAGTTTTTAGGACCTAGTATGGACACTTTGAGTTTTTGGTGATGCCGTTTGAGTTGACAAATGCTCTTGTAGCTTTCATGGATTTGATGAATAAGATATTCAGGCCTTATCTGGATTAGTTTGTGATCGTGTTCATCAATGATATGCTAGTGTATTCTAAGACTTGGGAGGAGCATTAGTAGCATCTCAGGATCGTGTTTTAGACTCTACGGGAGCACCAGTTGTATGCCAAGAAAGAAAACTGTGAGTTTTGATTAACAAAAGTTAAGTTTCTGGGTCATGTCATCTCCGAGCATGGTATTTTAGTGGATCCATCCAAGATAAAAGCCATAGTGGAGCGGGGACGACCGAGGAATGTAGCAGAAATCAGTAGTTTAGTGGGTCTTATTGGGTACTACAGAAAATTTGTAAAGGATTTTTTGAAGATAGCAGCTCCATTGACAAGATTGATTAGGAAAAACGTCAGGTTTGAGTGGGATGAAGAATGTGAGCTCGCTTTTCAAGAATTGAAAAATCGGTTGACTTTAGCGCTAGTATTGGTTATTCCCAACAGTGATGAGCCGTACAAGGTTTACACAGATGCTTCAGGGCTTGGACTTGGATGTGTATTGATGCAACATGGACGCGTGGTGGCATATGGATTGAGACAGCTATGACCTCACGAGCAAAATTATCCTACTCATGATTTGGAGCTTGTAGCGATGATTCACTGAAGATTTGGAGATGTTATTTGTACGGGGTGACATTTCAGGCTTTCTTCGATCATAAGAGTTTGAGGTCTCTGTTCACTCAAAGGAATCTCAACTTGAGGCGGCAGAGGTGGATGGAGTACATGGAGGATTATGATTTTGCGCTGCAGTACCATCTTGGGAAAGCTAATGTAGTCCCAGATGCACTTAGTAGGAAGTCTTCAGGAATTCTTGCTTATTTGGCTCTTGAAAATTGGAAAAGGGATGAGATAGTGAGTGAGTACAGGCTACAGTATTATGAAGACTATGATCGAGCTTTGGTGCACCATATGGAGACGACCCCAGCTCTTGTTTAGATGGTAAAATAGAATCAATGGCAAGACCAGCATCTACAAGGAATCTGGACGCTGATTCAAAACGGAGAGCAATTTGAAGAATGGAAGGTTCATGTAGATGGATCATTGTACTTTCAGGAGCACCTAGCAGTTCCAGCAATTGCAGAAGTGATGAAAGCCGTTATAGACGAAGCCCATAAGTCTCAGTTCGCCATTCATCTGGGGAGCACGAAGATGTATTGTGATTTGAAAAGGCAATATTGGTAGAGAGGTATGAAGAAGGACATCCGAGAATACGTGGCCAAGTGTACTACGTGTCTTCAGGTGAAAGCCGAGCATCAGAAGCCAGTAAGTCAGTTTCAGCCGCTTCCTATTCCAGGGTGGAAATAGGAGCACATAACGATGGATTTCCTTACAGGTTTGTCGAGGACGGAGCAAAGACATGATGCAATTTAGGTCGTGGTTGATAGGTTAACGAAATCAATGCATTTTATCCTGTTTAGGTCAACATGTTCGTGAAACATCCTTGGGGAATTGTACCTGCAGAATATAGTGTAGTTGCACGGAGTTCCCTTGTCCATCACATCCGATAGAGACACCAAGTTCAATGCTAAGTACTAGAAAAGCTTTCAAGAAGCTTTAGGTACAGATTTGAATTTCAATACGGTATTTCATTCTCAGACCGATGGACAATCTAAGCGAATTATTCAGATTCTTGATGACATGTTGCATGCTTGTGCATTAGACTTAGGCGGGAATTGGAAGAAATATTTGCATATGGTAGAGTTTGCGTACAATAACAGCTATCAAGCAAGCATTGGCATGGTACCATTTGAGGTGCTGTACAGACGACCGTGTCAGTCACCGGTGTGTTGGGCAAAACTGAAAGACAAGATTATTCTTGGGCCGGATGAGATTTGTGATAGCAACGAGAAAGTAGCCGTAATTCGAGATCGATTGAAGGCAGCTCAGAGTCGACAGAAGAGTTATGCGGATAAAAGGCGTAAACCCTTGGAATTTGTGGTAGGAGATTTTGTCCTCTTGAAAGTATCACCTCGTAAAGGCATTATGCAATTCGGAGTAAGTGGTAAGCTTGCACCGAGATATGTTGGACCGTTCGAGATTACTCAGCGTGTTGGTGTGGTCGCTTATCGGTTTAACCTTCCTCCTGAACTATCTCATGTTCATGATGTGTTCCACATGTAGGTGCTTAGGAAGTGTCCGCCTGAGTAGAGTAAGGTAGTTTCATTTCATGATATACAGGTTCAGGAAGATACGACGTATAAGGAAGTGTTGATTTAGAATATTGATCGAAAAGTGATCAGCTTGTGTCGTCATGATATACCGTTAGTAAAGGTCGTGTGATAGCATCACGGGGTTGATGAAGCCACTTAGGAATTAGAATCGAGCATGTGAGATTGTATCCGCATTTTTTATGTTATTGAGGTGATTTATGAATTTCGAGGGCGAAATTTCTTTTAAGAGTGGAGAGCTGTAACGCCCTGAAATTAATTAAGTGATATTAGAATGTAAAATGGTGGATTAGTGTGCCAAAATGAGTATTTTAACCATTATTTGATCATTTGGTAAAAATTTTGAATTTAAAGTTGTTTTAACAATTTTAATGATTTTTAGTTGTTTCTGATTATTTTAGTTGTTAGTTTGAATATTTGAAACATAACAATTTGTCATATGTTAAATATATCTTGTCTTATAAAACTGTGGGCAGCACACGGTTTTTACACAGTAAAACTACCCACTTTTTCTCTCTGTTTATGCCCCTCACTCTCCCTCTCTTCCTCTCACTCCCAGCTCTCTCTCTCTCTTTCTCCCGTGTATCTCTCTCACTGTGCCTCTCCCTTTCTCTCTCATTTTCTCTCAAAATCTTTGAGTTAAATCAAGCCTCAAGCTTCGGTTTAGTGGATTGGAGGCTCGGGAACATGTTTGAGCAACCGAAAACGCGATTTAAAGCTTCGATTCGAGGTTAGTTTTCAAATTTCAAAAACTTTTTCAATATTTAAATTTTTCTTGTAATTTTGAAATTTAAGCTTATTTGAACTTGAAAAACCTTTGATCTAAGTTAGAGAAACTTAGAACAACTATGATCTAAGCTTTGTTTGAAGAAAACCGGATTCGAATCAAGATTTTTTATATTTCTCCATTTTTTTCTATTTTCAGATTTTCTTGGATTTTGTGTGCAAATCTTGTTTAAATGAGTTTAAAAGTGTCCTATTATGTTTTTCTATCATCTGTGATTGATTTTCATGCCTGAGAACTGAGAAAAACAGGTCAAACTGAAGATTGGGGCTAGGGAGGCCGAGAACCCGTGGCTGGAAAATTTTGGAACTTTTTCAGTTCGGCAGGTTGGATTCATACGTCCGGTAGGCCGAACCTGAAAAAAGTTTGGCCAGCTGGACTAGTTCTTCGGCAAGCCAAACTGCGCAGTTAGCTGGCCGAACTGCACAGTTCAGCTAGCCGAACTAGGGGGACCGGCAGGCCGACCGAACAAGGAGAAATTTTGTGATTTTTCATCCGTTTTCACTGTTTTGAGCCCCAATTAAAATTTCAACTTTATAAAATGATTTTATAAATGCAAATGACACACTAGGACACCATAAAATAGTTTAGCAACATAAAATATCTTAAACTAGTTACTGATAGACCTAGTTTCTATTTAAGGTCATTCATGGCTTTGCGGAGCTAACATGTAGCGGACTGAGATTACGGTGTGAGACACCAGCGCAAGTATAGAGGTAGGACTTCTACACCTTTCTTTGGTAACCAGATTTTCAAATGATTTTGGCCTTAAAAAGGGCTTTTATCAAAATATTTTCAACGATTGATTGAAAGGAAATTTTATAGGTTATTTTTATAACCGTGGATTGAAGTGAACTTTATAATGAATCCTATAATAAATGTAAATGAAAACACCTCGTAATTGGATTTAAAGGATAATAGAAATGAATATAAGGGCATGATACCATATTAGAGATCGGGTCATATAGCGTGCAACCTTGGGGGCAGGTCTTGAAACCCAGCTGGGCCACTTCGGTGATGATTTACATATGGTTTGCCTAGGAAAAGGAAATGATGCTCTTTCTAGTCGACTAATAAACTATTTTGGGTAAGACTGATTTTGTTTAATTTTATTTATTCAAGTCTTTTCTTAAGTAATTTCTTGAATAATGAAATTTCCTTTTAAAATTTAATGTTTCTTAAAATATAGTCCTATTGAGCCTTTCGCTCACATTTTACTTATTTTGAAACTTTTTCCCCCCTCTAGGTGGATTTCAGCTTAGGTTCAGAGAAGATTCCACAGACAGGACTCGGGAGCACTAGTAGGGCCTAGTATGTTATTTAAATTATAATGTCAAGGCATGTAACATTTTGACTTTCTCTTCACTTGGACTGTGGTTGTAAAATAATATTGTCAGTATTATGTGTGTGCATAAGATGTGGGTCAATGGGACCCATTCTCGTTACTTTTATTTCTTCACACTCTTTAATTATTTATGTTGATATTTTTATTTGTTGAATTATTATAAATGCTTGTTCTAAAAAGGGCTTTAAAATTATCCACTTTTTCTTAATTAATTTGAATGCTTAAACTCATGTTTTATTAAATCATCATTAATTAGCTTAATTAACCTACCACATCATCTCCCGTACTTTGAGGCATGACAGTTTATCAATTAATATTAAGGATATCTAATTAAGAAGTATTTGCAGTACCTACGTATACGCATATATTATTATTTTGTGTTTGAATTTTGGGGGCACCAACTGTGACAATGGTGCTCTGCGTTCTAATCATGTCAACTGAAGAAGAAAAAGAACGCTAAAGTCATATAGCTATGTAGCTGTTATCATCATCTTCGGGACTCGTGACACGACTCCTTATTTAGCCATAACAAGTCTTTTTACCGTGACACTTCATTAAAATCATATGAAATGAAAAAAAAAAATTATACATTATGAAAATTTAGCGGAATTTAAGAAAAATCTGACAGTAAAAACTGTATCATATAACAATTAAGTATTTTTTCTACATAAATAGATATTTTAATTTAATGAACTCATGAAAGAATGTCGTTTACAAGTTAAAAGAATTATTAATAACAAATTAAAAGAATTTATAAAGACATGATTCAATTAGAGCACGGTATATATATATGTACATATGCTTATATGTTATATTTTCCTACTTTAAGACATTGAAATTAGTATTTAAAATCGAAAAGTCACCCGCACTTGCTCTTGAAGAAACTTTATGTATTGAATTGCTTCATATAACACTGATGCCGTATCAGTCTAAAAGTCCACCAAAAAGGATGTTAGATAAAGTGAAAGGAATTCCCAACGAAGATTCCATTCCAAAATATATTATCTCAAGGTTCCTTTTATTATCATTATTATAATGTTTACATAAAATTTATCAACCTTTCCGAAAGGGAACACAATTTGCTGAACGGCGGTGATACTGTCTCTAAGCTTGACTTTTGATGCTTGTATCTGTTAAAAAAAAAAAAAAGAAAATCCGCACATCATCCACTGATCATAAACATAATTTTCCAAAAGACTAATTAATTATTTCTGTTTTTACTGTGATAAACCTTTGCTGAAGAAGCTGTAGAACTTTCTTGCTTTGGTTTCTTCGAGCCTGTTTCTGAATTAGTATCTTCAGACCTTTTTTTCTTTCCTTCATTACTCGAATTTCCCTGTCCTCTTCCAGTACTGCTTCTTGTCTATATAAGTGTCGTAGCACATCAAAAGTTATAAGACTACTTAAACAATATTCGAAAAGCCCTAATCCTATAGTCGAGCTAGTTTAAGACGTCGCTCATATTATACCATACAAGCTATATATTGCAAAATATTGCAAAATAACGTGCCAAACAATATTGCAAAATAATTAACTCTCATTAAGCAAAGACAATAGTCTTAAAAGAAAGGATCGTGATTCATAAGTGTGCTTACCTGTGGCGAAGAATTCTGAAGCACTTGTTTTTTAGAATCAGACAAGCTCAAAGATTTAACGGTGTTAGCGTTTTATTAGGTCCATCAGTGCCAATCAAGGGCTTGCCTAATCGACCGCTAAAAGATATGACATCACCAAGATTTTCAGGGTTGGAATAAGAGTGGACCGGAGTCGTCCCATAATGGTATTTTCCGTTGTCCGCAACCATATTTGACGAGCTGTTAAGACCAACATGGTATCCAGTAGAACCATTAGTACCGTTAAAGGACTTCCTCAATAAAGCTCCAGCGGAGGCTGCAGAAGCTAGGACTTCCATTTCTCCACCTCCATGCCCCCTTCCAACCTTCATATTAAGATAATAACATGGTGGAAACAATCCAGCTGAATCACCGATCGTTGGCTTTAAGTGGCCAAGATTATGATGATGAATATTAATCGATGAACTCAAGGAGATATTGCATCTTTGAGGCCTGAAGTGCCGGTTATTGTCAAGTTCTTATTCCGGTGGTGCAATGGACCATGTGCAGATCAGGCTTGACAACTTATTTGTTAGCCTTTCGTTTTCAACATTCATGGTGTCGTTGAAACCATTTACTGGTTTGTGATCTGTAAAGTTGTTGTTGTAAGTTGATGATGAGTTTGAGAATTTATGATCACAAGAACTCTCCAGGTTCTTCAAGTAATTACACGCCAGATTGTACAGGGTTTTTGTGGATGATAGCATGTCCAGGAAGTTCTCTCCCAGGTCTTGATAATTTTGCAAATCTCGGTCACTTCCAACATTCTGCATGAATATTTATGCAAACAAACTTTCTTAGAAAAGTTTAATTTCTTTAGAAAGTCATAATATGTATTGTTTGATGCGAATGAAGCTGCACAACCACGCATACAAGAGGGGCAGCATTCACATGATTTATTAAGCTTGCCAAGTAGGCCAATCACAAGATTAGAGCCAAGCGTTTCAAAGAAGCATCAAATGTACTAATCCAACAAGTTGAGACATACACATGAAGGCCCAGCATGAGTAATCCACAAATTCAAGAGAGATTAGTCACCAAGACTAAAGTTCATGAAGGTTGGCTTTGGGTTTCGTCATGTCGTTGGTGAGGCTCATATCATTGTTTTTGTTCATGGATTCTAATTCGATTCAGTTCATGGGTGCATGGATTTTGGAGCTAATTAATCCATAAAAAGAATAAGAATAACAATTAAAAAGAATTATTGAGAAAAAAATGGAAAAAGGAAAACCTAAATTGTGAAGCATCCTCTGTGTGTACATACACCAACCCATTAAAGCATGCCTTTTTTTTTTTTTTTTGGCCAAAATATTCTTGGTTCCACTCAAACCAATATCAAAAAAGATCGAGGAAGTGCACCAGTAATTGAAAGTTTTATGCCATAAACAAATACGTTATCTTCACCTAGCTAGCTTTCTTTTCCATTTCCCAAAGATATTGATCCTAGCAGCCTCATAAAGTACTTCACACGTACCAAGAAAATTAAACAGAAAAAATCATGCTCACAAAAAGACATGGCTTCAAATATGACTATCGGAAGGAGCCTGCAACTCCGGTGCAATCAAGTCGTCGCTGGAAGAGGCCGCTGGCTCCACAAGACGGCATGAAGATTCAACGGTGAGCCCAGAGCGGTTCGAGGCGTTGGTTAAGGAAGTCGAGATTGAAACATCCTCATCGGAGTTGGAACTAGGGTTAGGCGGAGCAGCTTGGTGATGCCATGAATTAAGATTAGTATTGCTTGACGTATTGCTATTATAACACCAGGAAAGAGAGCTGATCCAGCTCCATGAAGATCCCACCAGTTAATCTGTGGAACAGTGGCTGAGGGAGAAGAAGTTGCGATGGAATTCTCTGCGCATTCTTCAGCCATGTTTGATTGAGATGATCTCTGGTATTGGTGGGGGAGTAATGTGATTTCTGTGCCTTTTTTGTTTTTTTATTTTTATTTTTTTTATTTTTTTTTATTTTTGTGTGTGTGTGTGTTTCCCTTCTGTGGTTAAAGAGGAAATGCAGGATTTAAGAAGAGGGGGATATATATGACAAAACTTTGGTGGTGACACACGAGAGGGCTTTTATGTATGCAATATTAATAATGAGGAGACAATTTAATATGCAGCCTGAGTTTTCCACTAACATTCGTGGGCAATTGTCATAAACGGAGAGAGAGAGGGGGAGAGAGAGAGAGAGAGAGAGAGAGAGAGAGGGGGGGGGGGGGGGGGGCACGAAAGAGATCTATTTTAGTGTTCTCTACTGTTGTTGTTGGTCAAGTAGTTTTTCCTTTTTTTGTCTTTCTGTTCTGTTGCCTTATGTTATGTAATTTTTTTTTTGTTTAAAAAATATAAAATGCTGTTTGTCAAGTTTAATTTAGGTGGTTTATATTTAGCCCGTTTGGTTTATGGGTTTGAAGTTGAAGTTTGAATAAACATTTGAAGTTCATTAAATTTTTGTAAGAGAAGACGTTGTAGTAATAAATATATTTTGGCTGGAAAGTATATCCCTTAAAACAAAGAAGGGATTATATTTTTGTGGAAACTATATATTGCTGAAAATATTCTGTCCCTGTCTCCGATCATACATATTTTTGCGGATGGACAAATGCGTACTTGTTCGTAAGCAAGAAATTAGTAAGAAAACATGAGATCATGAATAGATGAAGTAGACATGTATAGCTTTACATCTTCAAGTTGAATGAGTAAATAGGAACAGCAAATTCTTGAAGCAGCACCTGCTTTGAAAATCAGGCACTCAGATTTCCTCCAGCGTACAAGGAACTATAAATACATTCCAAGTAAGAAAGACCTTGAAGAAAATCTTACTATATATTATGTCCAAAATATAATATTATATTTGTGGGTTACAGCATATAAAACCTGGTAAAAACATGTTTTGTGAATCATGTTTTCGCTTAAAAGCTCGTGATTAAGAGATATGTCAACATCAGTTGGACAGCGACGTCTGTGAGTGCTAGCAAACCAGCATCAATATCACTTCTGTTGTTGTTTGCTCTATCTCGAAATGTCACGCATTGAGCTTGTTCAATTGTATGCAAACCTATAATATATATAAATTTAACGGGACAATGCCAGACATTACATCATAAATATTTTTAGTGAAGACATTATGAAAAAATTTTGAGATTATTTTTCATTACATAAGATTGTTATAGATTTAAATTATGGAGTGGAAATATACAGAGCCACATGTTCATCCAGCGACCCCCCTTCATGCCGCTATCCCCACATACTCGATCCCCCTTCTCGCGCCCTCACCCCTCGATGGCCAGCTCAGCCTCGTGCCGTTGTCCTTCCATGCAACTCCCCTTCCCTCTCCTAATTGTGTGATGCCATTGCAGTTGTGAGTCAAAGACTCCTTGTCGTACCCGCACGTCCACTGCCTCATGACCCTGCTCTTTCTCTTGCTATTTCTCGATCCCTCGCTCTCTCTCTGTGATGACCCGCCTTTTCAGGCAATCACTTAACTTTCTTTAACATCATTTCTTAAACATCAATCTCACTTACTTAGTAAGAAAAATACTGAATAATTTTTTTTTCTTTTCCTTTTCTTTGTAACATACTTTAAAACATACTTAAAAGCTGTTACAACTTCTGTTGCAACTTGAGTTGAGACATTGCTCAACACTTGATGTTAAAACCATTTCAAATCATTTTTTAAGACTTAATAAGAAATATTAACTAATTCTTAGCTTAAAACTTATCTTTATAATTATATTAAATATTTAGTAAAATATATCTTAAAACTTTGAAAACATTTCTTCTTAAAACTTTGAAAACACTATATCAAATAGTAGAAAACATTTTCTTTGAGTAGCAAAAACATATGGCAGTGGTATCCATACCCAAATCTTCGCATCTATTCTCTACAGCACCAAGCTCTTCAAACAGGTCCTACTGGTCACCTATAGAGCTACTTACAACATAAAGGAACTTTTAATGAGCTTTTGCTCAGTAAGTTGAAACGTAATCTCACAAATCATTAATACATTCTTTATAAGCTTTTCTCATAAAAACCTTTCTCTTAAAACAATTTTCATAAACGTTTTCTTGTAAACATAAAAATGTTTTTCATAAACATTTAACATAAAACATTCCTCAGGATGTTTTCATAACAAGGAATACAAGCAAAATCAAAATGCATGATTCCATCTATGCTCAATTATGATCATTCATTTATGAGCTTTTTATTATTATTATTATTATCATTCTTAACTTTCTTGAATTATGGGCCTAAGTGCACGTACTAACATCATTAATCATGAGATCATAAACGTGATGCTTCCCTTATGGAAGACTTAGAACCATCGAACACCAAGGTCATAACTTTAACTTTACTAGTGTACCTCACATCAAGAAGGTCAAAACTTTAATTTTACTTGTGTACCTTACATCAAGGAGGCTAGTACGATACTTTCTTTTTATGTTTATTTTACCTTCTTTTTAACTTTGGTGAGCATATCAAATGCTAACAGATCATATGCAAATACTTTTGCAAATCATAACTTGTACTCTTTAAAACATTATGCATTTCACATGCAAACATATTTTAAAAATAATAATTCCAAATACATTGCAAACCTTTACTTGATATGCATATTAAATGCAATCATGCTTTAAACATAATAGTTGCAAGTACATTGCAAATCTTGATTTAAACTTTGAAACCTTTTGCATAACAAATGCAAACATAGTTTAAAAACAACTTGCATAACAATTGCAAACACATTTGCAAACATATATATTAGCATTTTAAAAGTCGTTTACTTCATGCTGTGGATGAGGTTTGAACTTACCTGGTCCTAGCTCTAGCGTTCCTGTCTCATTCTTTTTCCTTTCATTAGTCGGCTTTTATGTCCTAATCAAATGACACCCGACTTATTAGCTAAATTTTCAAATTATCAATCTGCTTGATTGATAACAAAACTTAATCATTAAATATTCATTCCTTTTACATAACTTGTACATTATCGGTTTACTTTCTTTCACTTAGCTTTGTAACCTACTGGGGTTATCTTTCCCTTTACTTAACTCTGTAATCCACCGGCTTATCGTTCTTTTTACTTAATTCTGTAACCCATCAGGTTACCTTTTTCTTTACTTAATTTTGAACATCCCTTATTAAATTTCTCGTCTCATGTAGCAGTTCCATTACTTGACATATTATGGAACATTTTTTGTCCAAGAACATTTTTCTAATTTGAAGTGTTCAGCTCTATTTTAGCCGTTTCATCAAAAGTGACAATTTTACCCTTGTCGAGTTTTTCGTCAACTTTGTAGCTTATTAAAATTCTTGCTTAACTTTACCTCTCATTTCTTACATGTCATGGAAAAATTGCCACTACGGAGTGTTTTCTAACATCTAGCGTTTCAGGTCTTTTTTGACCATTTTTTATAAAATGACCATTTTACCCTTAACGGGCCTTAGAAAACTTTCAAAACCATAACTTTCATTTCTTTACTTCTCATAACATTGCAAAACCAAACAATAGTTTTTATTTCATTAAAATCTATTTTGTCAAAACTTTACAGTTTTGACCCGTAAAGCAAAAATTTTGACATTCATGCCCTTAACATTTGTTTCTTATCTTTCCTTGACTAAAGTTTAAATCCTTTAAAACTTAGCATCTATGATTACTCACTGCCTACAGCAGTGCAAGGACCTAGCATTCTCTGGTGAAAACCCAATTTTCACACGATTTTACAGTTTTGGCCTGAAACACAAAAAACTTTACATTTTTGTCCGGGGACCAAAAACAACCACTTTATATCAAAACGTTCAGTTTTTCACAAGGAATACAACTTACAAAAGCTCCTTGGTCGAATTCAACACTTTTCATTACGTTTTCATTTCATGAAATTATGTGCTCAAAATTTTGTAAAATTCATAACTCATCAACCGTAAAGGATTTTGACAATCTATCTGTGTTTTCTTAATGAGATCTACAACTTTCATGTTTTAACTTTGCTTAAATTCCAACAATAAGGTGGACTTTTTGGCTAATTTTTAAATCTGTCGAACTTTTGCAAAACTTTGCAATTTAGTCCATTTGGAATTTTACAAAAGTTGTTTCCTTCATTGTGTTGGCAAATTCTAGACCTTATTGAGAACATAATTTTCCCTCTAGGGCCCTCAAAATTCCTTTGAAACTAGTTAAACTTTGTTTATAATATAAAGTTTAACAATTTTCTACTTTTAAATAGAAACACCCCTACTTTCTCTCTTTCTATCATCATCATCATCAACATAAAACATAAAAAAAAAATCATGCTATAATGTCCATCTTACATGCCATAACTCATAACATACATCAAACACTTGGTATGCATAATAAAACATAAACTTTCATGACTTGAGTTTAGAATTTTACCAAGGTATTCCTCAAGTTTTTACACGTTCTCTTTGGTGCTTGTTCTTGGCTTAAATTCCTTATCATAATCATAGTAAAAACTCCCTCAAAAATCCATCCATAGCTTGGAAGAAAACCATCAAAATCCTTAGGGAAAAGGTTAGAATTTTTACCTTAAAACCCCTTAAACTCCTTAAGAATGCTTGCTCTTGTTTCTTTGCATGCTTTGGAGGCTTGAAATTGATCAAAATCTTGAGAAATAGATGCCTAGAGGGGGACGGTTTTTGGAGAGCAAAATGGAACACTTTTGGTTCCTTAAAACAAATGAATAAAATTTGATTTTTTTGCATATTTTGATGACTCACCACCATTAGTCATCACTTGCCATTATTTGTGGTAAAAAGTTAGCTTAACTTGGCAATGTATAATTCGACCACCCAATGGGGTTTGGTGGCAAATTTTCATTCATTTTGGTGTCCCATGGTGGGTCCCACAAAGACTTTTTATACAGTCTAAATTTATGCTGATAATGTTTTTCCTCTACTGCCAGTATTCTTTTTTATATAATTCATGAGGTCCCACAACCTCTTATACTTATTTACATCTACCACTTAATGTAATTCCTATACTATTTAACTTTATATTGTCTAAATTTATACTAACTGTATTTTTCTTATACTACCATTATATTTCTATATTGTTATGAGCTTACATAGCATTCTTTACTCATTCATGCCCTGTAAACAGTATTATTTCTCTACTGCTTTAACTTTAAACAGTCTAATTTTTATACTGCTTAACCTTAAACAGTCCAATTTCTACACTGCATTACTTTTGCAATGTAATTTTTATAGTACATAATTTTATCAGTATACTTCTTTACACTGCATTATTCTAATACTGTATAATTTCTCAGATTATTATACAGTATTTTTCTTAAACTATTTTTTCTGTCTTCACATAATCCTTAAGTTATTGCATTTTTAATGTACTAAATATGCTCAGGTGTCACACTCTCTCTCTCTTTCTCTCGACCTACCTTGATCTCTTGCTTTCTCCCTCTCTTTTATGATCTTGATCTGGATAGGCGATGTGGGAAGGGCAAGGAGGCAACTGGCTGGAACGATAAGTGCATGGAGCTACTAGGTGACACGCTGCTTGTTGGCTATGGTGGTTGTGGCAAGGCGAGGGCGAGGGAATGAGGTTGGGGCAATTTTCTTTACTAATTTGTAGTAGAGAGAGATGCGAGGGAGAGAAATCAGATGGAAGAAAAAATTAGGAACAAAATTGAAGTTAAAAGTCTCTTTATTATTAATTAATACTTGATTATTTTTATATATTTAATTAGAATTTTAATACATTTTTAATAATTGATGAGATGCCATGTTAGCAAAACGTTAAGTTTATGGGCTGAATTAGACCGAAGAGGCATTTTGACTTATTTTCTATAGATCAAGAGGCATTTTTGACCTGTTTTTTATAGATTAGGAGGCACATTGACTGGTTTTACAAATTTAGGGGTAAAATGAAATAAGGTACATAGTTTAGAGGGTATTTATAAAAATAATGCTTATAAATATTTCATAAACGCTAAAAGGAGCATATAATGTAATCAATAGATTAGTAAAACTTACAAAATGTAGACCTATCACATTTTTTTTAATGTGAAATCCATACGCAAGTGACAAGAAAGATGTTATTTTTTTATTTTTTAATTAAGTAGCCAACTTAATATATAATCTTAAATAAATCATTGTTTAGGTATTCGTGCAACCACAACAGGGCTTTAGCAAACTCAAAATACCCAAGCTAAGGTTAATAAAGCAGCACAATAAAGGTGAGCATCACCTTTGATGAATCAAATGCTGTGAGAAGCCAGAAATAAATAAATAAATAAATAACGAACACACATGCAAGCACACAGACACACATTTTTTGCTTCTTACTCTGCACAGATTTGGAAATGATCTCGTTTTATAATCAGAAGCATAATATCAATATTGTAACTAACAATCTTGTAAAATAATAATAATAATAATAATAATAATAATAAGGGTGACAACGATAATAATAAAAAACATGGTGAATTAATGTAAATTATGTGTTGCAAAAACTGCAATCTTGTAAACTCATAAAATTGAAACTTCTTATGTGTATAAAAAAAAAATCGAAGTTAAACACCAAAGTTGGATATATTTAACCATCATTTTTAGTTTAGGGCCTTTCGGTTTCTTGACGAATAAATAACAGGTCCACTGCTTTGAGTTTCCGTCAATCTAAAATCTGATGATTAACTACGAGCAGGTTGAAAATTCTAAACAAAAATGAGCATTTAATCGGATGGAAATAGTCTCAATAACTTAAACGGGAGAAAATTTTGTGTCTCTCAAGACACATAACTAATATCAAAATGTAATTGAACTATACGAGATAGAGTTATTAACTAATAACTACACTCATTCAAGAGTAGGTTTGAAACTATAATGTCCACATTTGTGTTAACAAGCTTATGGAAAAACAGTGGGATAACATCTTCACCATTTAAAATTAGTAACTGATATATAAGCTTTAACACAATAATCACCAAAAAAAAAAAAGAAAGAGAGAAAGTAGTGCAAAAAGATCTGAAAATAAAAAATAAACAAAAAGCAATTCAAATAAAAGAATTTGTAAACGTTTAACTGGTCTTAAAGAATCAAAATTATATATCCAGAGTGCTGCGCAAATGAATTCACGGGTCTTGTACAAACCTATACCCAAGAATGACTAAGAACATTTAGCAACCACAAGTAATAAACAAAAAATAAAGAATGAAAAACACAATACCACGTCAAGTACTGGAACAAAAAGGCATAATAAACTAAGGGCATGAAAAAAAAAAAAAAAAAAAGGGAGCAAACACGAATTAACCCAACTTTTTTTTTCCTTCGGAAAACAAAAGGACTCACAATCGTATATTTTTCGTTTCTAAACCACCAATCGTTCACATTCATTTTTCTTTTGACCTATTCGTTTCGAACAAAGAAAATGTAAAGAATCATAACCTGATAACAAGACTAAAATTTGAGGCATTCATAATTTCCTTTCCTTTTGGCAGTAAAGAAATAAGGCAAGAAACCTACTAAGCCAACACTGGAGCTTGATTGATCAAATTTCACAATTTGACATCCCGAATTCCCAATGTTTCTTCCTCTTCTAAATTTTTGAAACCAAATGGAAAATTAATCAAAAACTTGCAAGCGAATATAAGCTTTGAAGGTTTAAGATTTAGAAGCTATTTAGATGATCAAAAAAAAAAAAACAGAGAGACAGGTTTTTCTTTTTTCTCTTCGCACAGGCTCAAATCCATGTCTTTCAAGTAGCCAAAAATACTTTGTCCCTTGAAATTGCAGAGAGAGACGAGGACGAAAAGGTAGAGAGATGACAAAGAAAAGGCGTGAGGAAGATCTTTTTGAAGTGTTTTTGGGGGAGAAATCGGATGTTTGGAGTGAGATTAGATGACAGAGAAAAATGGGGCTTGAGTGATTGAAGCTGGGCTTGAGAGAGAAAGGGAAGGTAGAGATGAGATGTAAAGCCCTTGAATTTTAAAGTAAGATTAGTTATGTTAAGTTTAATTATTAAATTTATCAGTGTAATTTTTTATGTTAATTTTTAGTTATTTAAAATTTTGTTGCATTTGTCATATTTAAATTTTGATTTTTAGTTTTTAATATACCAAATGATATTTTTATACTATATTTTTCTCGTATTTACGAAAACACTTTTGGGGATTTTCTTTTTATTTTTCCCTTCCTTTTTCTTTCTTTCACGTTCTCTCTCTTTTTCTCTCTCTTTCTCTCTTCACCCGACGCTCTCTCTCTTTCTTCCTTTCAAAAATTTTAATTTTAAGTTTCATTCTCATGGATTTGAGCAAGGATTAAAGTTCAATCATCAAGTTTTTCATCCAAAAACACCATTAAAGGTTAGCTTTTTTTTTTCTTAAAATTTCAAAGTTTTAAATTTTAATTTTTTAAATTTTCTTTGATTGTTAAATTTGAACTTTATTGAGCTTAGTTAATGTTTAATCTAAGTTTATGGGACTTCTTTTACTACGAATCTAAGCTTTATTTGAACAAAAATTAGTTTAATCAAATTTTGACATTTTTCTTTGATTTTCAAATCCATTGTGAAATTGAGTTTAAATTTGGAGAAAATGGTTTAAACTTATTCTACTATGATTTTCTATGCTTTCTATGTGATTTTCATGATCTGAGAATTGAAAAATAGGTTTTAAAATTTGATTTTGAGTTTGGGGACGCCGAAACTCGAAGTCTTGGGTCCTCAAATTTTGCCAATTTGGCAGGCCGAACTTGATCTTCGGCGTACCGGATTCAAGAGTTCGGCAGGCCGGATTCATTTGATTGGTAGGCCGAAGTTGGAAAAGTTCGACAGGCCGGTGCTATAAGACCGGCAGGCAAAACTGTGCAGTTCGATAGGCCGGACCAGGATGTTCGGTAGGCAGATTGTGGACTTAGAAAATTATGTTTTTACTGTGGTTTTCAATGTTTAATGATTTTGAAATGTTTCAAAAAGGATTTTGATTTTGGATTATAATTATTTTGAATCAAAAAGGCACACTGATAATTAAATTAACATAATGATATTTGTTAAATATGATTTTTGATTTTAAATGCAGTTTTTAAGCTCTTGAACATATATGGACCATACGTTGGATTTTATTTGGAGCTTAAGGTTTTGGATTTAAATGAGGTAGGATATACATATATTTTCACTCATTCTTATGGTAGCCTTTTTTTTTAAATTGTCCTGGCCAAAGTTTATTTCTTAAATGTTTCCTTTCAAGAATGATTTCTGTCTTTGATTTTGAAGAATTGTATTTTTGATATTTCTTTCAGATTTCCAAAACACGTACGGTGATGTTTTATCAAGATTTATTCAAGTATCTATCAATCTTTATTAATAATTTTTGAGACTTCTTGTAGTAAATATGATTTGTGAATGATATTTTAAATAACATGTTTTTAACTAATTATCCTACTGAGCCTTACGCTCACATTTTCCTGTTTTTAAAATCCCCTTCTAGGTTTGGAGAGGAAGGATGGAACCAGGATAGAAACCTAGCTATTTGGATTGAAATGGTATTTTCTTTAGAACTGTGGTATGATGCGTGTACTGTACGACTTGTCCCGGTGTTGATGTCATTTTTATCTCTATTAATTGTATATTTTTAATTTATTTTAGAGACGATGATTTTTAGTATTTTTGTATTATTATCCTTGATATTATATTTTATTTACTAACCCACCTTCGTGGTATGCATCTATGTGACGATGAATGAGAATAAGATCTTGGTCCCACTTTCGTGGCATTTACGTGACGGTAACCGCCGATGATATTTATTTATTTTTCACATATATTTATTTATTTATTTCTTTAATTAGTTCATTTATTTCATCTTATTTACCTAAAACTCTCAGACCCTCTTTCCAGGGCGTCACATGGGAACACTAGAAGCCCTACCCCCGTTTGGTTCGTTGGTTCGAATTATATTGATTTAAACTTTTTGAACAAGAAAATCTAAATTTTATAGTGTAAACAGTAATTTAATTGATGTTTGGATATATAATTCAGTGTTATTTGAACAACAGATCTAATCTAAATTTGTGTTTGGATGAATATTAATAACTCTAGTTTGATGCATAAAAAAATATTTAATTAAAGAAGAAACATGATATTGGTAAAAAGAATTTATTTAATTAAAAAATAATATAAAATAGCGTTAAATTATTAAAGCTAATAAGTCAGGCAACCTAATGGTCTGTGGAGTGATCTTACATCTTCTCCTCAGGCAATGACATGTGTTTCAATTCTCGACAATGCTAACACACTTGGCGATTCATGACTCTTGACGTGGTAAAGGGGAGACGAAGATTGAAGTGACACCTAGATACTTGTTGTTTCTCCCGATGTACGGACTCTCCCCAGGTGATAGTTTTTCGATATCTACTTCTCTAAAACAATGACACCCTTTTCTGCTTCTCGAACAAGAGAAAAAAAAAGAAAAGAAATGCCTGAAGGAGTAGATCTAAAGCAAACTTATTTCTAATGGTGTCACTCTTACCGAAGCCCCACCTCCCGACAGAAGGCTGTTCTTGATGAAGCTGCACCACCTAGGGTTACTTCTAAGAAAGATCGCTCTAGTGAAGATCGTTTCTGAGGAAGCATGGCTCTTGCTCCCAGCATGGGTTCTCGCCCGACGAAGTGATTAGAAGCCGAACTTCATCCAACGCTATCAACACCTTCTAGGGAAATTGATTCATGGTTAAGGTATTTCACTAACATTTGTAATTGCAGGTAGAATTTCATAGCAATGTCGACCAAGAGCATTCTAAAGGTTCAGGAGTTGATTGTCTGGATGATCTCGCTACGCTGCACTGGCCACACAATTAAGAGCTAATATTAATACCCATTTTTGCAACGCACAATCCTAACGCATATCTTATGATATGGGCCGAGGTAAGGTAATAAACCTAGGCCAAGTTCTGGGGTCCTTTATGTTGTTCGTAGTTTGGTAGGCTAAGAAACATAAACGAACCTATTTTATTCAGGCCAATTAGACTTTCAACTTAATTAGAAGGTTTTAGGTCTGATTGAAATTAGAATAAAATGGGTATATAGAGGAATTTAGAGTAGAACATAGCCAAAAAGCCCATCCAAAAAGCCTAAGTCTAAACCTAGGAAATGCCCATTTTTGGCCTACCTAACACATCAGCCCCATGGCCCACCTGAATTCCTAGTTCATTTACCAGGTCATCTTAGAAGTCCACCCAAGGAAATCCAGCCATGGAATCATGTGACCTTTACCATAGGAAATAAATTATCCCCTAATTGACGTGGGTCAAGAGGAGACCCAATCCCAAAATCTGATCCTTGCCAGTAATGGCAAGGCAAAATTCTCTTCTTTTGGACACCCTTGTGGCAAGCCATCCAAAGTGGCACTCCTAGGTCGGCTAGCCATTAAGGCTCCTGACAAGCTGATCCCAAGCTAAACCCGAAATTCAAATCGGGAAGGAAAATCCTTAGAGGTGAAAAGTTGCCACTTATGGCTACTTCTGCAAAACTAGACTTAGAACTCTCTCCAACAGGACACTCAAAGTGGAAGACTTCCAACTGAACCAAACTCTATTTTTTCTCTAGAATAGCCCCTTCATCACCCTTAAAGAGACTAGTGCAATCCAAGGCTAATGCTACCCGTACCACTCATACCACCAAAATCCAAGCTAAGTCAGGCTCCATAACCACCCTCTCCTTCTGCATCTCTACCATCCTCTTCTACCATAGAACACCATAGCCACCACTTCCAAAAGTTCCAACCACCATGTAACCACTTTAAACTGTCACCAAACTGCCATAAAGCACCCCTAAACCTCATCTTCTACCTCAAACCACCTAGGAAGAAAAGTACCACAACTCAAGTCCATCATCTCAACTTACAGGAAAAACTCAAAGTTTCATATTTTTCAATAAGCTCCAAGAGCGTCCAAGACCCATGCTCTACCTTGTTATGACCCGGAAGTAATACCATACCTCAACTAAATCATATCTTTCCATGACCTAAACAAGCCCCATGAACAAAGTATTAGAAAACTGTATGCAGTAGAATTTTAAAATTTTTAAATCAGATTACTTTCCAAAACACAACTTTGACATGCTAAATACATAAATTAACGATAGATCTTACATACATTTTTTGTATACCGAAAGCAGCAGGAATCTGTAAAGAGAAGAGCATTCCAAAAGAGCCTCAAATAATTGGTCTTCTTTGCTATTCTCTACCCACGATCGGAGTATGGGTGGTCACACATTATACAGCTTTTTCTCTGATGACTCTCCTTCCAACCACTTAGGAAAACCTAGAACTAAGTTTCTTGATGTTGAACAATAGCTCTTCGGAATATATAGGAAAAACATTATGTAGGAAAAACACGTCGTATCATTATAGGATTTGTTATGAGCTAGCAAAGGGTACTGATAGAAATATATAGATCAAGTTCCTATAATAATAAAATATAATATCCTAGATACATATTTTATAATTATCAACTCTAATGCTACACCACTAAAAGCTTAGAGTTGTACTTTCGAACTGTTTAAAATTACAAAGCTCCAATAAGCTAACTATCCATGACAAATCATAATGTGTCATATCCCCATAGGATATTCATAATCAGCTTAAGGATAAATTTTATTTTACCTTCTCGATTATTTTTATCTTAAGTTCCATTTTCTCACCATTGGAAAACTTACTATTCATAAATAGTATACAATTCGATTATACTTATATATCCAAATGGTTGAGCGCTCTAATGTCCCAATTATAGGATAATGCATATAAGACAATATCATTAACTCTACAAAAAAAGCTAGGGATTCTATATCTATAAATAACGAGTCTATGTTTATCAAGGGTTATGTCTCTAACATACCAGTATGCGTAATATCATCAAATCAGGATGTCACCCTTTGGCACATCAAATGACACAAGTCAAGAATATGGGCCCATTAGTCATTTTAGGATTAAGACACAACACATATGATTATTTAAAGTGAATTGATTTAAACAAACAAAGTTATTAACCAAATCAAATTAACTTTTTATCCCAATCCAATGCACTATTACCTATGAGCAAGCAAAAGGGACTCGATGGACATATATATATTAAGCTCTTCTAATTATAAAATACAATATCCTAGATTTATATTTTATAATTATCAACTCTAACATTACTCCACTGAAAACTTAGAGCAGCAATCTCAAACTATATAAAATTACAAAGATACAATAAGCTAATTTTTCATGACATGTCATAATGTGTCTTATGCCCATAGGACATTCATAATCAACATAAGAATAAATTATATTTTTCCTTCTCGATTATTTTTATCATACATTTCATTATCTCACCATTAAAATACTTACTATTTATAAATAATATACTATTCGGTTACACCTATATATCTAAATGGTTAAACACTCCAGTCTTCTAATTACATGATAATGCATATAAGAGAGTATCATTAACTTTACAAAGAGAGTTATGGATTCCATATCTATGAATAACGAGTCTACATCAATCAAAAGTCATGTCTCCAACATACCAATATGTATACATCATCAAATCTGGATGTCACCATTTGGTACATTAAAAGACATAACTCAAGAATACGGGCCCATTAGTCATTTTAGGATCAAGATACAACATATATGATTGTCTAAAGTGAGTTGATTAAAACAAACAAAATTATTAACCAGATCAATTCAAATTTTTATCCCGATTCAATACATCACCAACTATGACAACATACCAATGTTTCTACTTGTGGAGTCCCACTCTAATGACCAAGACAAGCCATCTCCTGTTAAGGATATAGACAACATAACAATCTTAACATGAATAAAATTCCCAACTTTATTCCCTTGGTTGCAGATGTTGTCATTTAGACTTTCACCTTTAAGATTCATGTCTTTTCCATAATCTTTCTATCATATACATGATCTTAAAGGTTTAGACTGATAGTCTTAGACTTTTATTTGCTTATCATATATTCGACAAAAATAAATATAAAGATGACAACATTTAGCATATGAATAATAAATAAACTCTTTATTGATAGATAAACTCTTTATTACAACATTTACTCCTTAGGACACCATGTCTTACACAAGGGTGATTAAAATCACCATTAAAGTCATACCACATTTTCTCTCTCTAACTCTTTAAGTGTTGAATTGCCCCACCCGTCAGAAAATCTCCCTCAGAAAGCTATTTCACCTACAAGACCAAGAAACCCCATTATTGCACCCCGAGCATCATATCGAATCCCCATGGATATATCCCCATCATTAAGTATTTAAAGAATTACTCCATAACTTTTCATGTTCCTTTTCTACACCACTCGCACACTTAGAGATCACCTTCAACAAAGTCCTCATCCTCAATGGAAACAAAATTGCAACAGGTCTCGCCCCAAAGAATATCGTTACAGGATTTATTATGAGCTAGTAAAGGAGACTTCATAGACATATATAGATCAAGCTCCTATAATTATAAAATACAATATCCCTTATATATATTTTATAATTACCAACTTTAACGCTACTCCACTAAAAGCTTAGAGCTGCACTCTCGAACTATATAAAATTACAAAGCTCCAATAAGCTAACTGTCTATAACATATTATAATGTGTCACATCCCCATAGGATATTCATAATCGGCTTAGGGATAAATTTTATTTTATTTTTTCAATTATTTTTATCTTACGTTCCACTATCTCACTATTGGAATACTTACTATTCATAAATAGTATATCATTCGATTACACCTATGTATCCAAATGGTTGAGCATTTCAGTCTTTCGATTACATGATAATACATATAAGAGAATATCATTAACTCTACAAAAAGAGCTATGGATTTCATATCTATGAATAACGAGTCTATGTTAATCAAGAGTTATGCCTCTAATATACCACTATGCGTACTATTATCAAATCAACATGTTACCCTTTGGCACGTCAAAAGACAGAAGTTAAGAATTCGGGCCTATTAGTCATTTCAAGATTAAGACACAACAGAAATGATTGTTTAAAGTAAATTGATTTAAACAAACGAAATTATTAATAAAATCAATTCAACTTTTTTTCTCGATCCAATACATTGTCACCTATGAGCTAGCAAAGGGGACCCGATGGACATATATAGATCAAGCTCCTATAATTATAAAATATGACATCCTAGATACATATTTTGTAATTATCAACCCTAATGTTACTCCACTAAAAGCTTAGAGTTGCAATCTCAAACTATATAAAATTACAAAGCTCCAACAAGCTAATCGTTCATGACATATAACAATATGTCACATCTCTATAGGATATTCATAATCAGCTTAAGGATAAATTTTGTTTTTCCTTCCTGATTATTTTTATCTTACTTTTTATTATCTCACCATTGAGCTACTTACTATTCATAAATAGTATACCATTCGATTACACCTATGTATCCAAATCTGTACCTAGAGCCTCCTGAAAACTCCTCCAGTACCTAGCATCAAACCTGGTATCTCGATCGGATGTGATGGACAAAGGAACTACATGCAATCTCACTATATTCTGTAAATATAACTCCCTGAGAACTTTCCTTGAACACGTCAGCCTGAACGGAATGAAATGCACTGATTTCATCAACCTGTCGACCATGACCCAAACTGCTTCATGCTGCTGCTCCGTCCTCGACAAACCGGTGAGAAAATCCATCGTTACATGCTCCCATTTTTACCCTAGAATAGGAAGCGACTGAAGCTGACCTGCAGGCTTCTGATGCTTGACTTTCACCTAAAGACACATCGTACACTTGGTCACGTACTCTCAAACATCTTTCTTCATGCCTCTCCACTAATATTGCCTCTTCAAATCACGATACATCTTCATGCTCCCCAGATGAATGGCAAACTGAGACCTATGGGCTTCGTCCATAATGGCTTTTGTCACATCTGTGATTGCTGAAACTGCAAGACGCTACTGGAAATACAACGATCCGTCTGCATGCACTATCCATTCTTCAAATTGCTCTCTGTTTTGAATCCGCATCAAATCCCCTGCAAATGTTAATCCTACCATTGATTATGTTTCACCATCTGAACGAGAGCTAGGGTCGCTTCCATATGGTACACCAAAACTCGATCATAGTCTTCATAATACTGCAGTCCATACTCGCTCACCAACGCATCCCTGCTCTAGTCCTCAAGAGCCAAACAAGCGAGAATCCCTGAAGACTTCTTGCTAAGCGCATATGCGACCACATTAGCTTTCCCAGAATGATACTGTAACGCGAAATCATAATCCTCCACGTACTCCATCCATCTTCGTTGCCTCAAGTTAAGATCCCTCTATGTGAATAGATACCTCAAACTCTTATGATAAAAAAAGGACCTGAAACGTCGCCCCATAAAGATAACACTCCAAATCTTCAGTGTGTGAATCACCGCCGCAAGCTCTAAGTCATGAGTAGGATAATTTCGCTCGTGAGGTCGTAGCTATCTAGATCCGTATGCCACCACGCGTCCATGCTGCATCAACATGCATCCAAGTCCGCATCTTGAAGCATCTTTGTAAACCTCAAATGGCTCGTCACTGCTAGAAATAACCTGTTAGATATATATGCCCTAAGGAGTAAAAATGTAATACGCTTTTAGAGACATTTTTATCAATAAAGAATTTATTCATTTATATATACCAAATCTTGTCCTCTTTACGTTCATATTTGTTGAATGTATGTTAAGCAAACAATAGTCTGAGACTGTCGGTCTAAACCTTTAAGAATTGGGCATATGATGGACCGATTATGCAGAAGACACGATTTTTAAGGTGATGGTCTAAAACATATGATCCGCAATCGAGGGAATAAAGTTGGACACTTTGTTCATGCAAAGATTGTTATGTTGTCTATATCCCTAAAGGGAGATGATTTGTCTTGACTATCGGAGTTGGACTTTGTGAATAGAAACATTGGCACGTTGTCATAGGCGACGATGTGTTGGATCAGGACACAAAGTGAATTGATTTGGATTAATAATTCTGTCTTGGCAAATCGATTCACTTTAGACAATCATTTGTATTGTATCTTAATCTTGAGATAGATAGTGGGCCTGTTGCCTCGACTTGTGTCTTTTGATGTACCAAAGGGTGACTCCTACATCTCAATTGTGGTATGCATGCCGGTACGTTGGAGGCATGACTCTTGATAGCGTAGACTTGTTATTCATAGATATGGAATCCATAGCTCCTCTTTAGGAGTAATGATATCCTCTTATATGCATTATTCTGTAATTGGAAAACTAGAGCGCTCAACCATTTGGATACATAGGTGTAACCGAATGGTATACTATCTTTGGATGGTAAGTTTTCCAATGGTGAGATAATGGAACGTAAGATAAAAATAATCAGGAAGGTAAGATAGAACTTATCCTTAAGCTGATTATGGATTATCATATAGGGATACGATATACTTTGATATGTCATGGAGGCTTAGCTATACGGGCTTTGTAATTCTATAGAGTTCGAGAGTGCAGCTCCAAGCTTTTAGTGGAGTAGCGTTGGAGTTGATAATTGTGAAATGTATATCTGGGATATTGGGTTTCATAATTATCGAGAACTTGAACTTTATAGGTCCATTTTGGTCCTCTTTGCTAGCTCACAAAAATCCTATAACGATACGGCGTGCTTTTTCAATAATTGGTGACTTATGTCAGATTTATCAGATTGGTTTAAAATTTGAAAGAATCAAATAATTCATGTTTGTTTATTGGTTGAATTAATTTTGTAATAAAATTAATTTAAGATAAACTTGTTGAATTATTGGGATCAGATAATTCTTGTCTATTTATCGGTTGATTTAATTGGATAAATTAAATCAAGATAAACTTGTAGAATTATTGTAAATTGATTTATTTTCTTAAAGATTATCTTGATAAAGTTTGTTTTGATCAGATAACTTCTCTATTGAGTTATTTGAATAAAAACTGAAACTTTATCCTATAGAATCTCAGGTGGAAAATAAAAGATTCACGAAAATATTTACGCGACAGTTTGGCCTGCCGATCTACGTGTTCGGCCTGCTGATGGGGGCTGTTCGGCTTGCCGATCAGCGAGAGATAAGATTACACGTTTTCACGTGGATCTTATCAGATATTGATCCGAACTTGATTCAATTTCGAGTTTTTGAGACCTAATCTGATAAGGACTGACCCCAGGACCAATCGCTATATAGAGGGAGTAAGTCTCATGAGTTACTTAGATCAATTGAGAGATTAAGAGTGATACTTTTCTGGTAAGCATCTGAAAACTCCCTAAAAGCTTTTGTTCACAAATCACGAACACTAACTTTGGGTTCTCTCATTTGGTTGGAAGGAGAGTCACTGGTGGAAGAGCTGTACATGTGAGCCCACACTCACTCCAATCGTGGATAGAGAATAGCAAAGAAGACCAGTTGGTTGAGGCTCTTCTGGAACGTTACTTCTCTTCACGGGTTGCGGAGGTTCTTCGGCACACAAAGGTTAGTAAGATCTGTTTAATTTATACATATAGCATGTCAAACTTGTGTTTTAGAAAAATACTCTGATGTTAAAATTTTTAAAATTCCAGCTACACAACTTACACTTTTTTTCCAACAATTGGTATCAGAGCCATAGGTTTTTACATAATTTACGAGTTTGTAATCATACTATATGTATAAATTTTGTGATCTTAATCTCTCCTATGCTTGAATTTAATTTTATATAGAGTTGGCACTCTAGGTTTCTATATAATTATATGTTGTCATGCATTATATGGTGATTGTTTATTAATTAATTATGGTTGATTAAATTATTATTTAATTATTTATTAATTAATTAATTTATGCCGGTTATGGTTCCTTAGAGGTTAGAATATGTATCTAGGTTTTTCATGTAATTAGATGGCGGACTATCATCTCCGTCTAAGAATTGTTATTTAATTTTAAATTTGTGAGAATTTTATAATTAAATAATTATTCGGAGAAGATGGAACTGGAATGCGAATCTAGAAGATGGATGATGACGCACCCAGGTATTTCCTGAGTCTCTAATTTTATGTTTTTGAATTGTTAAAAATAAAATTGATGAATTGCATTAAAATTGTATTTTCTAGAATGGAGATTTTTGCTCGGTCGGCATGTCAAACATCACAGTTCGGCAGGCCGATGGTCACAGATTGGCAGGCCGGACGTTTGGTTCGGCAGGCCATCAGTGGGGCAGAAATCGGCTAGCTCTACCTGCAGGCCAAACTTTCACGGGTCGACAGGCTGATCTTTTCGATCGGCAGGCCGATGAAGCATGACCGACAGGCCGATCACCCAGATCGGCCTGCTGACCGAGAGCTGTAAATTTTTCAAAAAAGGTATAATTTTTACGGTGCAGTTTTAATTTTATTTTTGAGAAGATTCTAAGAAACATTAAATTTGGATATGACCGAAAATATGAAGTATTTGATTCATACGGGATTGAAGACCTGAAGATGGGAATTACGTGAAGAAGGATACAACTTGAGGATTCAAGGATGAAGAGTCGATATATGTCTCGATTATTCTCTTGTAATTTTAGTTTTTCTATTCTCTAGGGTGGAGCCATAATATTACGGTCATTATTGTTTTGCTTGTAGCTTTGCTTGATTGCTTTGCTTGTCTGTATTGTAATATGATCTGCCATGTATATTGATAACATGCCATATAGAAAAGAAAGTGCCGCTCATATTAAAATTGTTCATGTACAATTTTAAAATAAAAACCTTGATTTCAAAAGATTGAATGGGAGAAGGTTTTCAAAGAGAGAACCTAATGCCTCCATCGTTGGTCCATAGGAAGAACATGGTGGTCTCGACCCCTAGGAAGGGATTTCTATCATGTACCAGATTGGATCTCTGAGAGGATAAGGTATTTTAGGATGATTTATGGTTGCACACCCCTAGGTGGTGATTATAAGCCATGGATAAAATATTTAAATGATGGTTATACACTCACGTTAATTTTATTATTAACCTCCCCTAGGAGCTCTGTTAATAAAATTAATGGCCAAAGAAATGATTATTAATATATGCTGGATCAAACGGGTCCTGGATGGCATATATTAATCAAGAGGAGATCCGTGTTCCTAATTGAATTTGGCATGACTCCCCTAGGAGCTTGTTGAATTCTGAGTTGGGAATTATCGTTGTAAGGTTGTGATATTTTCAAGGTTTTGACACATAAACACATTTGTATGATTTTACATGATTGTGTTATCTTACTAAATTTTTATGATATGTTTGCTTATGTTTGGTATATGATTCTTTATTGCAGATTAAAAATGTCTAAAAACGCTTTATCATCGATACTTGATAAAAACCAATTAACCGGTGAGAATTACAATGATTGAAAACGGAACCTGGAAATCATCCTATCCTTTGAGAAACTAAAATATGTTCTGACAACCCCTTGTCCTCTCGAGCCTATGGGAGACTCATCTAATGAGAAATTCCAAGCGTATGACCGCTGGAAAGATGCTAATGATCAGGCCCGCTGCTATGTTATGGCCAGCATGAATAATGTGTTGCAGGCTCAACATCAAGATTATGAGAATGCGAAGCAGATCTTGGATAATCTTGAGGGCATGTTTGGAGGCCAGGCCATAACAAAGCGGCAAGGGGCGCTTCGAAAACTCTTAAACTGTAGACAGAGACTGGGGACATCTGTAAAGGAGCATATGATGTTGGTCATGGGCTACCTCACTGAGGCTCAAACCAATGGAGCTGACATCGATGTTGAAACTCAGATAACTATGGTCTTTGAGACTCTGTCTAAGGAATTTATTCTATTTAGAGCTACATTTAATTTGAGCAATAGATGGGATATGACCTTGATAGAACTAATGAAACAGTTGCAAGAGTTTGAACTGCTGATCAGGGAGTCTCCTACGGGTGGTGAGGCCAACATGGTAGCTGCTTCTGGTTCTAATTCTAACTCTGGGAATGGAAAGAAGCAACGGGCCTAGAACGGGAAGTCTTTTGTTCCTGCTAATGCCAAAAGCAAGAAGAACCCAAAGAAGCTTAAGTGCTTCTTCTGTGGAAAAGTTGGGCATATTAAGAAGCATTGCAAGGACTTCCTTTCCAAAGGAGGTAGGTGTGATCTTCTGTATTTAGAAACTTGTTTGGTTGAGGAATCTAGTGACATTTGGATTATAGATTCAGGTGCAACTAATCATGTTTGTGTTTCTCTACAGGGGTTCAAAGAAACGAGAAGTCTGTTGCATGAAGACTTCACACTTCAGATAGGCGATGGATCCTTGGTCTCAGCGAAAGTAGTGGGAGACGTCCATCTTTACTTTGATAACTATAGAAATTTGTTTTTGCAAGATTGTTTTTATGTTCCTCAATTTAAAAGGAATTTAATTTATGTATCTTGTTTATTTAAAGACTCCTACGTGGTATCTTTTTATGAAAAAGTGGTGATTTGTAAAAACAAATCTTTTATCTGTTCTGGATGGATGCAAAATAATCTATATTTTATCAAACCTAAGATGGAATTATTGCTTAATACTGAGATAAATGATAAAAACTCTAAAAGACTTAACACTTCCCACTCTAATAAGACTTATCTTTGTTATTTGCACCTTGGTCATATTAACCTGAATAGGATTCAAAGGTTGGTAAGGGATGGACCTTTAAGTCACTTAAAGGTGGAATCTATACCTCAATGTGAATCTTGTTTGGAGGGTAAAATGACCAAAGGACCATATGGGTCTAAAGGCAATAGGGCCGAAGGGGTTCTAGAACTTGTGCATAGTGATGTTTGCGGACCGATGAACATCCAGGCACGAGGAGGGTATGAGTACTTCGTCACTTTTATTGACGATTACTCAAGATATGGGTATGTGTGCCTGATGCACCACAAAAGCAAAACTTTTGACAAGTTCTGGGAGTTTTGAGCTGAAGTGGAAAAACAATTGGGTAGACCCATAAAGGCACTTCGATCTGATCGAGGTGGGGAATACCTTTCTGATGAGTTCTCGGGACACTTGTTAACTGTACCGGACACTCTACAGCAGAATGGCGTAGTAGATAGAAGAAATAGGACTTTGTTGGACATGGTCAGGTCCATGATGAGTTATTCATCATTACCTTTATCCTTTTGGGGATATGCACTACAAACTGCATGTTATCATTTGAAAAATGTGCCTTCAAAATCGGTCCCTAAAACTCCTCACGAGTTGTGGACAAGAAGAAAGACATCCTTAAACCATATTCGCATATGGGGATGTCCGGCTCATGTCCTGTTTAAGGATCCGAATAAGTTTGAAGCATGTTTGAAAGTTTGCGTATTTGTAGGTTATCCAAAAGGGACTAAAGGGGGTTATTTTTATAACCCGAAGGAAAATAAAGTCGTGTTTTCTGCTAATGCAACTTTCCTTGAGGAGAGTTACATGGACGACTTTAAACCTCGAAGCAAAGTGGTGCTTGAGGAGTTAAGGAGTGATCAAATCACTCCAGAGGTTCCGAATGAAACCGTTCCGATTAGTGTAGAAAAACCAAACAAACTTGAACAACAATCTCAGGGGCTTCGGCGTAGTGGGAGGATCGGGCGTCAACCTGAGAGGTATATGTTCAATGGGGAGGTCTTCTTGGCTGAACCGGATGAACATGACAGGGATCCTTATACTTACGCAGAAGCTATGGAGGATGTTGATTCAAAACTCTGGACAGAGGCTATGAACATAGAGATGAAGTCTATGGAGACTAATCAGGTCTGGGAGCTTGTGGATCTTCCCGAAGGGGTAAAACCCGTAGGGTGTAAATTGATCTACAAGAGGAAAAGAGGAGTGGATGGAAGGGTCAAAACCTTTAAGACTAGACTGGTAGCTTCGGGTTATACGCAAAAGGAAGGAATCGATTATGAGGAAACCTTTTCGCTTGTAGCCATTCTTAAGTCCATCCGGATTCTCTTATCCATAGTTGCCGCTCTCGAGTTTTGGTTGGAAGGAGAGTCATCGGTGGAAGAGCTGTACGTGTGAGCCTACACTTACTCCGATCGTGGATAGAGAATAGCAAAGAAGACCAATTGGTTGGGGCTCTTCTGGAACGTTACTTCTCTTCACGGGTTGCGGAGGTTATTCGGCACACAAAGGTTAGTAAGATCTATTTAATTTATACATATAGCATGTCAAACTTGTGTTTTAGAAAAATACACTGATGTTAAAATTTTTAAAATTCCTGCTGCGCACCTCACACTGTTTTTTTTCCAACATAACCAATACTAGGGCTGAAGTCAATCGATTCTTCAATTCCTAAAAAGCAAGCTCACATTCTTCATTCCACTCAAACCTGACGTTTTTCCTAACCAACCTTGTCAACGGCGCTACGATCTTTGAGAAATCCTTTACATATTTTCGATAATAACCTACAAGACCTAAAAAGCTATAGATTTATGCTACATTCCTTGGTGGTTCCCATTATTCTATGGCTTCAATCTTGGACGGATCCACTGAAATACCATGCTCGGAGATGACATGACCCAAAAACTTAACCTCTATTAACCAAAACTCGCACTTTTCTTTCTTGGCATACAACTGGTGCTCCCGTAAAGTCTGAAACACGATCCTGAGATGCTACTTATGCTCCTCCCAAGTCGTAGAATGTACTAGAATATCATCAATGAACACAATCACGAATTGATCCAAATAAGGCCTGAATATCCTGTTTATCAAATCCATGAAAGCTGCCAGAGCATTCGTCAATCCAAACGGCATCACCAGAAACTCAAAATGTCCATACCGGGTCCTAAAAGCTGTCTTGGGATCTTCCTCTTTAATCCTGAGCTGATGGTACCCTAAGCACAAATCAATCTTTGAGAGTACCATGAACCTCTCAACTGATCAAACAACTCATCAATCTTGGGCAAAGGATACTTATTCTTCAATGTGACACGATTCAGCTGTCGATAATCTATACACAACCTGAGAGTCCCATCATGTTTCTTAGCAAACAAAACCGGTGCTCCCCACGGTGACGTACTATTTCAAATATATCCCTTATCAGCAAGCTCCTGAAGTTGCTTTCTCAATTCTTTCATTTCTGCCAACACCATCCGATAAGGTGCTACTAAAATCGTTGTTGTACCTGGGAATAACTCAATACAAAACTCGATCTCCCGATGCAGTGGTAATCCTGGCAACTCATCGAGGAAGACATCCTTATACTCATCAACCACTGGTATCGCTACATTTCTTTTCGAAGCATAGGGCTCACCTTCCAGACTTGCAAGAAAAGCATGACAAACCAGATTCCTTCACCCTCCAAGACATAACTTCATCAGACGCTCACTCATTAACCGATCACCACCGCCCTGGTAAGTGATCATCGTCCCCCTATCAGACACTAGGGTCACTTTTCTAAGCTGGCAGTCTACAATTACATTATCCCTGGACAACCAGTCCATCCCTAAGATTACATCATATGAGCTCATGGGGAGTACAATCAAATCACTTTTCAAAATCTCATCGCCAATCATTATTTTACAGGCTTTACATATACAATTTACACACACCTGCCCCAAGGGAGAAGCTATAACTAGGGGTTCATTAAACTCTTCTATCTCTAGTCCCAAGGCATGTACAAAAGAGCTCAAAATCAGAGAATGAGTGGCACCTGTATCAAATAAAATGTGAGCTAAGGATTGGGAAACTAAGATCATACCATCGACTATTGCATTGCTGGTCTAGGCATATGAACCTCATGTTGCCATTACATGAACCTGGACTGATGCCTTTCCTTTTCCTAACCAACATTGCTAGGTCTTGGATTATTCGACCGATATTGCTATGATGGTGATGACTTCACACTAGCTGTACTTGGTGCTAGATACTGAGGGACGTTACACTGAAAATGTTGTGGCTGCTACCCTTGCGCCTGGTATGATAATTGTTGAGGAGAGAACTAAGGGAACTGCAACTGTGAAAATTGCTGAGGCGGAGGAAAGGTCTGAGGCTGAGGCTGACGACTGGCACCTTCTCTAGTCTGAGATCCTAGACGGGCACTCCTGATCAGGCAATTCCTCTTAATGTGTCCTGGCTGCTGGCAATAATGACAATGGAAGCTGTAGGGATTGTTGTGCCCACTGCTAGATGAACTATTGCTACTGCTGTTCACGCCACCCTGCTTGTTCTTTCCCAGAGTTGGACGACTACTGGTGCTCTTCCTACAGCTCTCCTTTGTGGCCCTCCTGACGCTTTTGCTCGATCCTCACAATACAACGCATAATCATTTTCCACCAATATTGCTGACGACACAAGCTCTCCAAAACTCTTGAGTCGCAGAGCAACTACCTATCGTCGAATAAGAGCCTTGAGCCCTTCTTGAAACTCTATACATTTCTCACCTTCTAATGCCACTACCGATGGAGCAAACCTGGCCAGCTCATTAAACCTTGCCTCATACTCTCGAACAAATAAGTCACCCTGCTGCAACCTATAGAACTCAGCTACCTTTTGGATCTTATACCCTTGCAGAAAATATCGGTCATAGAACAGCTCCTTGAATCTGTCCCAACTGATGTTACCGTTGTGTTCCAAACGCTTAGCTTGTTTCCACCAAGTATTAGTGCCACCCTCGAACTTATATGCAGCAAATTCCATACGATACTCATCTGGCACTCCAAGGGTATCCAAATGCTTCACGATCAAGTCTAGCCAATATTCTGCCAATTACGGGTCCCATTTCCATCAAAAGTCAGTATAGACGTACGTCAAAATTCCTTAAAATACGTATGCCGACGACTAGCATCAGAATCCTCTGGTCTAGCCCTAGCTGCCATCTGCCAAAATGTAGCAAACATAGACCTCATCATACCCTCATCATTTTCGAACTCAGCATCAGCTGTCGAACGACGTCTAGGCGCCATTCTCTCACTTCTGAAAACAAAATTTAGACTGTTTGAGATATTTCATTGTCATACATATGTGTGCACAATTCCCAAGGTTCATAACCTTGAGCTCTGATACCATTCTGTCATGCCTCAAGGTACGGGAGGTGACGTGGCATGTTATATAAGTTAATTAAATGAAAATTTAATCAGAAACATGAGTTTAAAGGGGTTTAAATTAAACTTGAAAATATGGGAAAATCTAAAACATTTTTAAACAGGCATTCTTGGTAATTAAAGAAATAGAATTTCCAAAACAATTTATAAGAAAGTAATAAAACATAAAAGGAACGAATATGGGTCCCACTGACCCACAACTTGTGCACACACATTGTACTGACAATATAAGAATACAATCACAGTCCAAGTAAAAAGAAAATTAAAATATTACATGCCTTGAATAATTACTACAAATAACCTACTAATTCCTACTACTGCTCCTGAGTCCTGTTCATCAAATCTTCCCTGAACTTAAGCGAAAATCCACCTAGAGCGGGGGAAGAGTTTAAAACAAATAAAATATGAGCGAAAGGCTCAGTAGGACTATAATTTAAGAAGATATTAATTTCAAAAGGAAATATCATTATTCAAGAAATTATTTAAAAGAAAACTTAAATAAATAAGTTTAAGCAAAACCGTTCTTACCCAAAACAATTTATTGGTCGACCGGAGAAATCATCATTTCTTTTCCTAGGCAAACCATATGAATAACACCACTGTAGTGGCCTAGTTGGGTTTCGGGACCTGCCCCCAAAGTCGATCACTACACGACCCGATCTTTGATATGAAATCATGCCCTTATATTCATTTTCATCATTGTTCAAAACCTATTTACCAAGTGTTATCATTACATTTATTATGAAGTTTATCTCAGTCCACGGTTCATAAAAATAACCGATAAAATTTCCTTTTCAATCCATCATTGAAAACATTTTAATAAAAACCCTTTTCAAGGCCAAATCATTTGAAACTGGGTTATCAAAGAAAGAGGGGTAGAAGTCCTACCTCGATACTCGTGCTAGTGCCCCACACCGTAATCCCAGCTCGCTATACGTTAGCTTCGCAGAATCACGAACGACCCTAAATACAAACTAGGTCAATCAATATCTAGTTTAAGATATCTATGTTACTAATCCATTCCATGATGTCCTAGTGTGCCTTTGTATCTTTAAAATCATTTTATAAAGTTGGGATTTCAATTGGGGTTCAAAACAGTGAAGACGGGTGAAAATCACAAAAATCTGCCCTTGTTCGGTCGGCCTGTCGGTCTCCCTAGTTCGGCCTGCCGGAGGACCATGTCCGGTCTGCCAAACATTTTCAGGTTCGGCCTGCCAGACCGATGAATCTGGCCTGTCGATCCTTTGAATCTGGCCTATCGAACTGAAAAATTTTCAAAAATTTTAGGCACGGGTTTTGGGTCTCCCAAAACTCAAATCTTCATTTTAACCTGTTTTTCTCAAATCTTAGGCATAGAAAACAATCATAGATGATAGAAAGACATAATAGGACACTTTTGAACCCATTTAAACAAGATTTGAACACAAAATCCCAAGAAATCCAAAAATAGAAAAAAAGGAAAAAAATAAAAAATCTTGAATCAAATCCATTTTTCTTCAAACAAAGCATAGATCCTAGTTGTTCTAAGTTCCTTTAACTCAAATTAAAGGTTTCCTAAGCTCAAACAACCTTAGATTTCAAAATGCATGAAAAATTAAAAATTTGAAAAAGTTTAGAAATTTCAAAACTAACCTCAAATCCAAGCTTCAAATCGTGTTTTTGGTTGTCAAATCATGTTCCCGAGCTTCCTTCTTGCTAACCAGAAGCTTGGGTTCGAATTTTGTTTTCAAAATTTTGAGAGAAATTGAGAGGGAAAGAGAGAGACCGAGAGAGAGAGGGATGAGCATAAGAGGGAGAGTGAGAGAGAGAGTGAGCTGAGTGAGATAGTGGGAGAGGAGAGAGAGATTAAATAGAGAGAAAATAGTGGGCGGTTTTACTGTGCGAAAACCATGTGTCGCCCACGGTTTTATAAAACCGAATATATTTGACATTTGACAAATTGTTTTGTTTTAAAAACTCAAAATAACATTTTAAAACAATAAGAAGTCATTAGAAATCATTAAATTAAGAGAAACGACTTTAAACTCAAAATTTTACCAAATGATCAAATTAAGTTTAAAACATTCTTTATGACACACTAATCTATCATTTTACATTCTAATATCATTTTAATAAATTTCGGGGCGTTACAGTTTAATTACTTTTATTTGAAAAAAAAATCAAAGATTCAGAGGACTAAGTGAAGAGCTACAAAAGTTCAACAACTAAAATGGTAATTTTTAAAGTTCAAAAGGCTAAATAAAAAGTTTTAAAAAGTTTATGGAGGAAAGTGATTTTTAGAATTTAATGGGCAAAATGAGAAACCTAAAAATTTAAGAATCATTGTTATTAATAACCCGAAAATAAAAATATAAAACAAGGATTGTTTATTCGAATGGTGTCAAGTTTGGTCTAACAGGAACTCGCTGCATATGCTCATCTAGAAGTTGCAGCCGTACAACAATGTTTAGCTAACGACCGTTGGATCACGCAGCATTGATGATTGCGTATCAGCTGCAGGCACGAAGGAACTAGACGAAATATCTTCTTTTAATACATATAATTATAAAACACTTCCTTAAATTTCAAGTTCTAAAAGAAAAGAGACGAAGATAATATATAATTGAACGTTAAAGTTTTTGATTCATCAATTATTATAGCTATTATAATAATTAGAAATTTAAAAATTTTTTTATTTCCCCATTGTTCTTATTGTACTCTTTTCTTAAGGTTCACATTCAGATTAGCAGCAGTGTATCGAATAAATATAACCCGATCATAAATAAATAAACCTATTTATCTCCAACCCCTGGATTTGATTTTATTTCATTTAAATAAACATTTGATTTGCTGTGATCCAAAGTCTTTTTTTTATTAAAATGATTAAAATAAAATAAAATATTATTAAAATAGAATGTTAAAGTGCAATAATATATTAAAATAGAATAATGGATAATATAAAAGACAAGAGTTGGTCATCAAATTTTTTATTGTCATCTATGATTTTTATCACACTACCGCATCTTCTCCTTTCTAAAATAATCAAAATTAAACAAAATATCAACTTCTGTATAATAGGTAAGGAAAAATAATGATCAAACTCCTTATTTAAAAAAAAGCTTCTGGAACGACAACTGGTATGAAACGCTTGGGTAAAGAGACCAACGAATAAACATAACTGTATAGTTTAGAGTATGTACATGATTAACAACATATATAAATATAAAAGACAAGACTTCGAAGTGACAAAGAGATGGTAAAAAGAAGCAACAACACAAAAATCTTGCGGAAACCCAAACAGAAATAGTTGCAGTTCAATACAATACTTGACGTCGCTTCACTCCCATGAAAGAGAAATCATGGTGTTGGCAAGGCCAGACTCTTCAAAAGTCAGCTGACTATCATAATCCAAGTACTTTGAAGCTCCTGGAATTGCTTCCGTCAAGCGAAATGGTCTTGTCTCGGCTTCTGCCAGTTGTGAACAGCAGAATGACCATAGCAGCTGCAGAACAAAGAATTAAATTACGATTCTTATAATCCAAGTAGTATAAGCATGACTTCATTTTAACATACATGAAAGCAATTCGCTGTCAAGGGCTACAAGACAATTTATAAGTACTGAAGCAGGGTTATTGGACACAAACCAATGGATGCACCCATAGTTGATGATAAGCAACGGATGGCATGATGACAATTCTCTGTAATCGATTCATACCTGAATTGGATCAGTTCGGAAGAAATTCCTCTGCACCCTGCGGCCATCTGGAAGACGAACTCCAACCCTACATAGAAGGGTCTTATCACCCTTGGGTTCTTCTGGCAAAGGTGGACAACTAGGCTTCTTATCTTGGCATATTATATCCTCCTGCTTTGTAAGACTTACATCTTCACCATTGGAACTCAATCCACCTGTGCCTTTTATACTTTCCATGGAAGCTGCAATAGCTTGCAACACTTCCTCATCTTCTTCGCTAGTCTTATCTGCAACGACTGAGGCATCTGAAATCAAATCAGCCATTCAATTTTGGAAATGAGGAAAAGAAAGAACGTGAAAAGATAAAAAAAATTCTTTTCTGGTCTAAGTCAAAAGTTAGGTTTCTAATAATCAAAGAGCCAGCAAGAGAGAGTACATGGCGGCATAATGGCTCTAGTAAACATGCATAGGAAAGAAGCATATTGCATGAATGATTTCCCAAGAAAACAAAGAAAATCACCAGAACATATTATGGGAACCAAGAATATGGACTGCAACATCAGATCTATAACACATTAACCAAACAGAAACTTTTCCTCATCTTATACCAAAAAAAAAAATCACTTTTTTAGCAATTAAAAATCTTAAAGATTTATGCTTTCTTTGCACGCTTCTCAAATTCAGTTGTTAGTCATCATTTTAAAATTTAACACGAGATGGAAATGGGTTTTCTTAATCAGTCTTGTATAGAAGTCAAAAAAACTCAGCAGAAAAACCAAGAATGCTTTCTACCTTTAGTTTTCTGTGGCTGAGACAAGGTACTTCCTCGGGGGCGTTTGTGCGACAATGTCACATGATGATCCCTTGGCCCACCATCCATGAAAGGCAAGAGATCCTAAATTTCAATTGATATGTTGTCAGGCAAGTAAGGTGATATCAAGATGGTTACATCACAAGCTAAAACGTTGTGAAACATGATACTCAGCTGAGAAAAAGGAAGTTTTGAGAAATTAAACATACAGAACAGCACTTGCCTCTAGCAAGCGTTCAGGTTCAACCATTCCATTCCATGAACGCATTTTTTGGCCCGTGATGGGATCAATAACAAGAACTACAGGAATAGAGTCCAATTTGTAATATGTGCATACTTTCTGGCCTTCAGTTGTATCATCATACACCTATGTTCACAGACCAATGTTAAACTAGTGAGTTAGAAAACATAAATTAACCATGTTTATTAGAACACAAACAAATAGACAAGTCAATGTGTGCATCGGACGTCATCCAAATAACCTGTAAAAAGCAGTAAAGTATCTCCACAGTTCAGGCTACAAATACGATTCTTGAGTTAAATAAATGAATTCAGGTTTCCTCATGTTCATTCTTAATCAAAACTCATTCATACATAGATATCCACAAGACGGCTATGCCTAACGCCCTACTTAGTAGCCTTTCTTCACGGACATGCCAGAATGAAATCACACTACAACATCCAAGAAAATGGCATCACACACAGTTGTTCCAAAATAGACTAAAAAAAGCCTAGATTAGAATTATGCATAAATAGCTTATTCCAATAGAATTATGCATAAACAGCTGTTTTAGGCTAAATAAAATTAATCTATCAATGTTCTGTGCTGTTTAGTAACAAGGCTACCAGCAGAGAACGGAGTATGCTACTGGAAAAAATAAACTACGTAATGAAAAGCAAATAATACCGAAAATCATACTGAAGTAGGCCGCCTACCTGCCAGAAGATAAAATTGGTACTGATTGTTTGAGAAACAGCTTCATTTGCCCAAGTATCTCGATTAAGCTTCAGAAAACAATAAATGAACACCAAACATTTAGATTATCTGGAAAAAAATCAACTATGTTGTTATCACAAACCAGATATGTCAAACATTCTACCATATGCGAGCTGAACTCCTTTGTAGACTGCAAGTTTATCAGGAGCCATTTGTCCTGAGCAGAGGCAGTAGCCTTGGCCTGAAACAATTACATAAAGTTGCAAGTAAATAAACCCAACCATTCGACATAATTATTCTCTACAATAAACAGCATCACCAATTTAGCTAACTAACATTTATGGTAACAAAATTAAATTATTTTATGAATATTGGAAATATAAAATGCAAACTCAAGTGAGAGGTATCATTATCCTAGCCATAGAAAATGTATATGAATACCTTCTCATTCACAAATACAGGTCATCAAGCAAAACCCCATTAGTGTGTGTGTGTGTGTGTGTGTCTACAATCCCTCTTTTTCTTTTTCATGATACATTATGCAGCAACCCTTAAAGCAGAGATTCACACTATCGTAAGTACTAGAAGTTTCCACTGCTAGAAGATAATATATGTTACGCATCAATGCATCCCTTAAAATATATATATATGTACATACATAGATATATATATATATATATATATATATATATATATATAGACACACACACACACACACATAGAAAAGGCGCAAAGCACCATGTTCTCATTCAAGTGAAAAATAATACTCCACCAATTCTGATTATTCAGCTATTCATATTTCATACTTATAGTTTACACATTATGCAGCAAGAAACATAACAAAATAACAGTGTTACCTTTTCAAATGGTCCATCAAACATTAGATGGAAAGGGGGACGATATAATGAAGCAAGATTATCTCGAGAATTATCTGCTGTTGATGCAACACCTTGGTCTGATTCCCAGACCCCAGGACGCCTTACTTCCTCGCCAAAATTACGAAAAGCAATTGGTGAACTTGATTCACGTGATGGGTGTCCAAGCATCCGTGATGCTCTACATGAAAATAACACACAAGCATTTTGATCTAAGGAGTAGTGAATAAACAGACTGCAAAAGTGAAGAACAAAAAATAAAAGGGCACTGCATTTTAACATGCAACTTAGAAAGGTAAAGCGACCCAAGTTACGTAAGAACCACGACCAGAGCACAGTAATAACTAATAAAAGCATAGAAAACTCACTAACTAAAGAAAATAGCAGCACATAATTTAGCACGCATCCATAGTCTAAAACCAAAAACCATAGACACCAGATAATCGTCTTGTGCATCTAAGATACAAGACATAAATCAGACAAATAATAGAGAATCCAATAACATGGAGTCAGAGCAGAGTCGCATTCCTGCCAACATTTGATTCATTGAAACACCAATAATCCATCATATAATAAACGATAACCACTAGAGCAAAAACAATAAAATTATTTTGAATGCGACTGAATCCGAACAGCCAAAACATATGGAGTAACTACAAACTATTTAGAAACACAACCTAAAACATTTTTCTTTCAATGAAATAAAAAGGCATATAAAGTATTTTATAAGCAGTACAGTTGAAATTGAAGGAAAGCTTTTGAATATTACTTGATATTAAAGAGTAATCCAACAAAGGGATAGAAACTCATACGCGTGAATCAACGGATCATCATAGAGAGCCTCCCTTTTAACAGGCAGAGGAGCGCGAACTTCATCCACATTATTTAGTCCCAAATTCTCATTCCTGCTCTCCCCTTCGGCATCTTCGCTGTGTCAAATCAATTAAAACAAAAAGAAACAGCTATAATACATCAATCAAAACAAAAACAAAAGGAAAAATCAAAGCTTTACACGAAATCAACACAATCCAACACAATACCGAGTAGCATGTTCGGCCAAAGCATCGAAATTTTCTCTCGGCGGAGAATGAGACGACGATTCAACCGCCGCCCCTCCTTCACTCCCTACATAGAACAGCTGAATCGCGTCCTCGAGCTTCCAGCTTGTTGCCTATTTCAACAAAAGTAACCAAATTTCATGTCTCCGACACCGATAAAATAAATCACGTCAATCGGAAAGACGAATTGAGTAATCAATCAGGGAAATTTCAAGAGAAATAGAGAGAATAAGAACCTGCAAGAATTGCCTGGCGGTCTCGGCGGATTGCCCAACGGCAATCTCCAGGAATGACGAGACGATGCTCTGCTGATCATTCGTGGACATCCCCTCCATAAGCCTCCTCTTCTTCTCTCCTTCGATGCTTTCTTCTACGAGTTTTGCGCAATCACTTGAGGAAACGCCTGAGCTCCAAATCTAGGGCTTGCACAAAGACGGTTGGGTACGGATTAGGAATGTTTTGGTTTTTTTGGAAAAACAAAAACAAAAAAAAAAATTGTTTTGTTATATGGAGATTTTGTGGGGGCACGTACGTATACACCGGCGTAGTTCTTCTTCTGTTTTTTTTTTTTTTTTATGATTTTTTTATATTTTTTATTAGATGGAATTGAATAAAAATGTATGATTTTGAAAATAAAATACATGGAAATAGAATCGAGAGATAATTTACACCAAATAACATAATTTTAACTTTTAATGTAAACAAAAATATATTTTTAAAATAATTTAAATACATAACATTTTTAAATATTTGAATTTCAATTTTATCTTACCTTTTTTTCTTCTTTTTCTTCTTCTCTTTTTTTTCATTTTAGTTTTTTATTATCTTGCTACTGTTTTGTGTTTCTTTCTAGGTCATTATATATAAAAAAATAAATTTTATTTTAATATAAATGAGTTATTTACTAAACACTGTTATATTTTACATATTTATTTTTATTTCTAATTAATGATAATCTAATTCCTTCCTTATCCATAGGTAAATGTTTAAATAAGTGATGAAACACTTCAACTATCTCACTAGTTTTTTTTAAGGATAAAAACTATTATAATTAATGAGGAAAAGTTGTCAGTTACAATAACACAACATTTGAAAGGAATTATATAAGGGTAATAATTAGCTGGGAAATACAATTATAAAGTCCACATTTGAAAAGAAAAATATATTGACTATAGGGAAAAAATGTTTAGGTAATTACATATTTGACAAAAAAAATATTATAATAGGAGTAGATTAGGGAAAAATGTTTAAAGAATGTCCATTTCAAAAAATAAACATGAGATTTAAAAAGAAACAAAAATTAATCAAAATGCAAGGTTTATGAAAACATAAATTTTGGTTAAATGTACTTGGGAGAAAATGTGAGTATGTGCAGGCAAATAAGACATTGTTTAAAAAAAAAAAAAAAGGTTAGTGGAATCATATAGAAGGTTAGTTAGAAGGTACTATGAGAAAATAGCAATAGAGGACATCACATAAAAAAAATTTGAGTAGGGATATATGTGTTAGAAATTATTTCAACAAGGGTATATTAAAGTAATGATATTTATGAAACAAAAAAATAGTTCAAAGTGCCACTAGGAGAAACATTTGAGCACTAAACTATAAAAGCAAGAAAAATTAAAGTTAAAAAAATTGGAGATCACTCTTGATAAAATAATATTTTAGTTCATGTAAAGAATTATTTAATAATGATAAATTGGAAAGAAAAAGTATTTTGACAATACATATTAAAATAATTCAATAAAGTGTGTAGAACTTGACGGGCTAAAATACATTATATAGTGTGCACAAAAATCTCAGAAACACCCTGTTTGAACAATAAACAAAAATAATTGTTGTAAAAGTAAAAATGCATGAAAAGTAAATAACACATTGATATAATTACTTAAAGTGGTCAAAAACTCACGACTAAAAACTACAAGTGCTATTCGTACCAAATAAAAAAAATGAGTTCACGTAAATGATTGTATACCTCACATAGGAATCTATCATTGCTCAATTCAACTCTCATTGTTATGTTCATCTTGGCAATAAACACCTCCCTAGTTTTGTGATAGTTCATATAAATATAGTCCTACACAATTATACTCTAAAACGGCTACACTTCTCTCTCACATAGGTAATCTTTCATCTAAAAGTAACTCGAGTTACTCTACTCAAATTTGAGGTAAAGGTTGGCATTATAGTCACAGTTACAATGATTAGAATTACAATGATTGGAATCATTTTCCTCACAATTTAAAGTTTGTAGAGAGCTTCAAATTGATTCCAATTAATATTTTGATTAGTTTTCTTCAACTTTATATGTCCAAAATCATCAAAAATCCACTCTAAACTCACCTAAATTATTGTTTATGACATGTGGGTATATTTTTTAAAAAACCAATATGGAAGCCATACCTTTCCCCGACAACATCCATACACATGCTATCTTTGACTCACCCACATCTCTCTATTTTGTTTACTTATTCTTTTACAACTTAACCATGTAAAGCTAGTCCTAGTGCCATAACTCTCTTCCATCGGTGACTCTCCTTCCAACCAATCGAGAGAACCCAAAGCTAGTGTTCGTGATTTGTGAACAAAAGCTCTCAGGGAGTTTTAAGATGCTCACCAGAAGAGTACTCTTAATCTCTCAATTGATCTGAGTAACTCATGAGACTTACTCCCTTTATATAGCGATTGGTCCTGGGGTCAGTCCTTATCAAATTAGGTCTCAAAGACTCGAAACAGAATCAAGTTCGGATCAATATCTAATAAGATCCGTGTGAAAATGCGTAATCTTATCTCTCACTGATCGGTAGGCCGAACAGGCCCCATCGGCAGGCCGAACACGTAGATCAGCAGGCCGAACTGCCCCGTAAATATTTCTGTAAATCTTTTATTTTTCACCCAAGATTCTATAGGATAAAGTCTCAGTTTTGATTCAAATAACCCAATAGAGAAGTTATCTGATCAAAACAAACTTTATCAAGATAATCTCTAAGAAAATAAATCAATTCACAATAATTCTACAAGTTTATCTTGATTTAATTTATCCAATTAAATCAACCGATAAACAGACAAGAATTATCCGATCCCAATAATTCATCAAGTTTATCTCAAATTAATTTTATTACAAAATTAATTCAACCAATAAATATACATGAATTATTTGATTCTTTCAAATTTTAAACCAATCCGATAAATCTGACATAAGTCACCAATTATTGAAAAAGCACGTCGTATCGTTATAGGATTTTGTGAGCTAGCAAAGGGGACCAAAATGGACCTATAATGTTCAAGCTCACAACAATTATGAAACCCAATATCCTAGATATATATTTCACAATTATCAACTCCAACGCTACTCCACTAAAAGCTTGGAGCTGCACTCTCGAGCTTTATAGAATTACGAAGCCCATATAGCTAAGTCTCCATGACATATCATAGTGTATCGTATCCCCACATGATAATCCATAATCGGCTTAAGGACAAGTTCTGTCTTACCTTCTCGGTTATTTTTATCTTACGTTCCATTATCTCACCATTAGAAAACTTACCATCTAAAGATAGTATACCATTCAGTTACACCTATGTATCCAAATGGTTGAGCACTCCAGTTTTTCAATTACAGGATAACACATATAAGAGGATATCATTACTCCTAAAGAGGAGCTATGGATTCCATATCTATGAATAACAAGTCTACGCTATCAAGATTCATGCCTCCAATGTACCAGCATGCATACCACTATTGAGATGTGGGAGTCACCCTTTGGTACATCAAAAGACAAAAGTCAAGGCAATGGGCCCACTATCCATCTCAGGATTAAGATACAATACAAATGATTGTCTAAAGTGAATCGATTTGCCAAGACAGAATTATTAATCCAAATCAATTGACTTTGTGTCTCAATCCAACACATCGTCACCTATGACAATATGTCAATGTGTCTATTCACGGAGTCCAACTCCGATGGTCAAGACAAACCATCTCCCAATAAGGATATAGACAACATAACAATCTTTGCATGAATAAAGCACCCAACTTTATTCCCTCGATTGTGGATCATATGTTTTAGACCGTCACCTTAAGAATCGTGTCTTTCGCATAATCAGTCCATCATATGCCCAATTCTTAAAGGTTTAGACCGACAGTCTTAGATTACTGTTTGCTTAACATACATTCAATAAATATGCATGTAAAGATGACAAGATTTGCTATATATAAATGAATAAATTCTTTATTGATAAAAATGTCTCCAAAAACGTATTATATTTTTACTCCTTAGGGCATACATATCTAACAACTAGCTCTATTCCTGCTTCAATCAAGTCCTTTTGGAGAGGTTTTGGTAACATCTGTACCGTTACTAGCAAGGACATTGTTCTATAACTAAGGGCATTGGCAACTCGATTAGTCTTTTCCGGGTGATACAAAATCTCATAGTCATAGTCTTTGACCAACTCAAGCCACCTCGTTGTCTCATGTTGAGCTTTTTCTACGTGAAGATGTACTTCAGACTTTGATGATCTATGTAAATCTCACATCTTGCTCCATATAGGTAGTGACGCCATATCTTCAACACAAACACAACCGCCGCTAACTCTAAGTCATACGTCGGATAATTCCTTTCATGATGCCATATCCTTTAACTGTTAGGATGCGTAAGCCATCACTTTTCCATTTTGCATCAATACGGCTCCCAATCCTTTTTTTTTTTATGCATCACTATAGATCATGAACGATCCATGGTTCGGATCTGGTATTGTCAGTGCTAGTGTACTTGTAAGTCACCCTTTTTAATCCTTGGAAACTTTATTTGCATTTCTTAGTCTATTCATACTTCGCTGCTTTTCATGTAAGTGCAGTGAATGGTGCTGCAAGTCAGGAAAATTCTTCTACAAAACGTCGATAGTAGCCTGCTAAACCGAGGAAACTTCTGATTGCTGACACACTTTTTGGTGTAGGCCACTTATTCACTGCTCAACTTCAAAAGGATTGACAGATACTCCTTCTCGTGCCACTACGTGTCCGTGGAAATGAACCTTCTCCAGCCAAAACTCACATTTTGAGAACTTGGCGTACAATTGATGCCTTCCCAATAATTATAGTGCAATCCTCAAGTGCTTTTCATGTTCCTCTGGCATTCTTGAGTATATGAAAATATCGTAGATGAAAACAATGACGAACTTATCGAGGTATTCTTCGATTCATGAGATCCATGAAAGCTGCTAGGGCATTGGTCAGTCTAAAAGGCATGACGTAGAACTTATAATGCCCATAACGTTTTCGGAACGCTGTTCTTAGTATATCTTCTTCTTTAACTCAAAGTTGATGATATCTTGAGCGTAGATCAATCTTTGACAATACTGACGCTCCTTTCAATTAATTAAACAAATCATCAATCCTTGGAAGTGGATACTTGTTCTTAATCATGACCTTGTTTAGTTCCTGGTAGCCAATACACATTCGTAATATTCCATCCTTCTTCTTAACAAATAAAACAAGTGCTCCCCATGGGGAATAACTTTGTTAGATGAATCCCTTGTCCAATATTTCCTTTAGTTGCACCTGAAGTTCCTTGAGTTTCCCTAGAGTCATTTGATATGGCGCCTTAAAAATCGTGGCCGTTTTGGGCATCAATTCGATTTCAAATGAAATTTTTCGTTCCGGCGGCAAGCCTGGCAACTTGTCCGAAAACACATCAATAAATTCCTTTACTATGGGGACCTTCTCTGGTCCTAACGAGCTTCTTTATCTTTCCTTATTAAATTCACCCGATAACCGGTGCATCCATTTTCCAACATCTTCATTGCCTTTAATGCTGAAGTCAACACCTTAGGAGCTTTGGGGAACTTTTCCTGTATACACAAACTTCTCACTTCTGGAAGGTCAAAACGTAACCTTGCGGTGTCGATGACTAATCTTAGCTATGTATTTCCCTAGGAAATCCATTCCTTGGATGACGTCATAATCTTGTATTTCGATTATTCTCAAATCAATATACAATTCCCTTCCACATATGACTATCGGTACATGACGTAACCAATAATCAGCACTTAATACCTCCCCAGAGGGTAGTGCAATTCTAAAGGTTTGCTCTATCCTATCTCTTTTACTTCCTATTCATTTTGTAAACTTAAGTAATATAAACGAATGTGTTGCTCCTGGATCAAATAAAATATATACATCAGTACTGGCAACAGAAAACTAACCTGTCACCACCGATGAGGTTCTTGTATCTTCTTCCTTCTTCATGTAGGCATAAATTCACTCACTTGGTTCTGGAGCTTCTAGTCACCCTTGACTGACACTAGGGACTTCAATTTGTGCCTGAACTTGAACCGTACGCAATTGGTTTCCTTGAGACCTCTGCTGAGCATGACTGTTCTGACTGTTCTGACTTTGGGAATTAGAAAACAATTCCTGGCATAATGCCCTTCTTTCCCATAGATATAGCACTTGTTCGTGCTAGCCTTGCATTCCCCTGCATGTCTTTTCCTGCATTGACTGCAAAGGGGTTTGTTGTTTCCTCCATCGTTAATCCTCTTTTGGGGTTGACCTTTTGGATTCTTTGAATTATTCACGTTCCATTTCCTCTTGCTGTAAGCAGTACAGCTGCGTCCAGCTTGAACATTCTAGGACGGCCCTTGACTTGGAACACTTCCTTGTCCTTTTACTTGTATAGCTTGACTTTGCTTGGCTAATGCTTTCTCCTCCTTCTATGCTTTGAAAATCCTTGCTCTTTCCTCCTTATCACGGGCAATTCTAAACTCATCTTTGGTCGCCCATTTGATGCAATCCTCTACATCCTTGGGAGCTTGCCCTCCACTATCGACCACAAGGGCAATGTTGGTTTTAAACATTCTCATTAACCGTCTTATTCATTCCCGATCAGTGGGTACTAACTTGGGACAAAGCCGTGCTAACTGATTAAACCTCTTTACAGCATCAGCTACGGACATATTGCCTTGCTTAAAATTATTAAATTCTTCTTGCTGGGCTGCCATGGTTTCTACATTAAAATAAGCCCTGCCAAATTCTTCAACGAAATCTAGCCCCGTCATTTTGTCTACATTCCTTCTACTCTCTACCGACTCCCACCGTCTCCTAGCATCTTTAGTGAGAGAAAATAAAGCACATAGGACTTTTTCATGGTCGCTAAGTCCCATAAATGTTAGAACCCTTTCTATGTCTATAAGCCAATCATTGGCCTCTAAGGGGTCTGTAGATCCATCGAATTTCGGGGCCTTCATTCTCTAGAATCTTTTATAAAATTCGATAGTGGATGCTACCGGAACAGCTAGGACTACAGGACCACTATCGTTTGATAACATTAGACGACAGCTTAATTTAGAAACCATCATCTAATGTAAATAAATAGCATCCAAGTGGACTCCAGGTGGACTTTAGATGATGGTTAAAAACTATCGTGAAAAGGAAACCACATATTATGACCTTGGATTGGACGACGGTTCAGCTAACCATCGTGTAATATTTAGACTATAGTTAAAATGCATTGTATGTACTTATGTATCTTTTGTATATTAGTGGAATAATGGAGCAAGTAGTCATGAATGTTAATATTATGTGATGCAATCTATTCATTCTCTAACAAGAACTGATAAATAATTCTCTTAAGTATTGATTCAGGTCTTAAATAATATGAGAGCTCAATTCTTTATTGAGTTCATGAATTTTTTATACATTAGAGAATCAATAGCACTCAAAGATAAAGAAGTAATTAGAGAAGTTAACAGATGTTATCTAACTCTAATTCTAAATTATTTATAAAGGATCATTTTATATGCAATGACTATATCGAGTAGACGACTTTAAGAAATAAGTAATAATATCTATAATAAAAGAGTAATATATTAATTAAAGAGTTCAATTAATATATTGGTTTTATTAGAACTTACAATTATGTGTCCATTAGTCCACCGCCATCCTTGTAAATATTTGGACAAGTAGAATTATTGATTTAATTATTTAGTTTAAAATTATAGACTTCTAGATTAAATATCACTCAAAATAAATTAATTATAGACTAATTTATAGTTATTAAATAATAAGATTATTTAATAAAAATAATAATTGATTTTGGAAGACGTACTGTAGGGTTCCACTAACTACGTGTGGCGTACTTAGGTACAGGGAAAAATTCCCTGTGTAGTGCAAATCTTGTTTACTAAGTTTCCTTATTTAGAACTTTTAAAGTTTAGATAAATATGGTTTAATTCAAAATTAGAAACTTAAATTTAGAAATAAATCAGTTTACATAACAAGTAGATTTTCTCCCCATTCTCCTCAAAATGACAACATACATAGATAGAGTATCCATGTGCAGTAGCGCCTATTATAGATGAGAAAAGGGAGGACATCTCTTTTATTTTCATTAAATATGTAATATTCAAAATTAAAGTAAAAGAAGCATCTAAAACTTATTTAGTCTTCTATTCTCTATAAATAGAGGCCTTTTTTATTCATTCTGCACATATATGAGAGTCTGGGAAAGGCTACAAAAAGTCTACCAAAACCTCTAGCATAGCCTTGTAGAGAAATCAAGAGAGAAGAAAAAGTGTTCTTTATCCCAAGAATTGTTTTTCTCATGCATTTAGATTAGCAGGTGGGAAAATTGTGTGACAAAACCTTAGAAAACCTTAATTCCTTATACGCCCACCATCCAATAGTGAGGACTAGACAAGAAAGATGGTGATTTCACTTCAAGAATGTTTTTACCATTAAAAGAATTCTAATCTCCTCTCTTCCTTCGGGTAAGCAAAAGTGTGTATATATTTGTTAACAATTATATTAATATATTCTATAACATGTTTTAATAAAGTTTTATGAAAATATTTGTTATCAATGTTCCTTGCCTTTACCACGTTTCCATATAATTTTGCTAAGATCACTTTAGAAAACCAACAAATATCATGTGATGCTTGAAAGCTTTTTGTTACTTTTTCTTGAACCATTATTCAATCTTCCACTTTTAAGGGTTTTTTTTTTTTGGAAATTCCATCATTTTCATACCACTTTTATATGGGTTTTCCCTAAAATTGTCGTATCTATTAGACATAGTGCTCTAAGGAGTAAAACGTTGTAATATGTTTTTAGAAATATTTTATCAATAAAGATTTATTTATTATTCATATACCAAATGGTGTCCTCTTTATGTTCATTTCTGTTGAATGTATGATAAGCAAACAAAAGTTTGAGACTATTAGTCTAGACCTTTAAGAATCATGTATATGATGGACAAATTATGCAGAGGACATGAATCTTAAAGGTGATAGTCTAAATGATAAGATCCGCAATCAAAGGAATAAAGTTGGGAGCTTTATTCGTGCGGAGATTGTTATGTTGTTTACATCTCTAACAAGAGATGGCTTCTCTTGGTCTCTAGAGTGGGACTCATGAGTAGAAATATTGGTATATTGTCATAGGTGAGATACTTTAAATCAGGACAAAAAGTATAATTGATTTGTTAACAGTTCTGTTTTTTCAAATCAATTCACTTTGACAATCATGTGTTGTCTTTTGATCCTGAAATGACTAACGGGCCCAATTTTTTGACTTATATCTTTTGATGAACTAAAAGGTGACATCTTGATTTAGTGATGGTACGCATACTGGTATGTTTGAGACATAACTCTTGATTGACATAGACTCATGATTCATAAATATGGAATCCATAGCTCTTTTGGAGAGTTGGTGTATTCTCCTATATGTATTATCTTGTAATTGGAAGGCTAGAGCGGTCAACCATTTGGATACATAGGTGTAATCGATTGGTATACTATTTATAGATAGTAAGTATTCCAATGGTATGATAATGGAATGTAAGATAAAAATAATCAGGAAAGTAAAACGAAATTTATCCTTAAGCCTATTATGAATATCTATAGGGATGTAATACATTGTAATATGTCATGGACGGTTACCTTATTAGAGCTTTGTAATTTTATATAGTTCAAGAGGGCAGCTCTAAGCTTTTTGAGGAGAACCGTTAGACTTGGTAATTATAAAATATGTATCTAAGATATTGTTTTTTATAATTATAAGAGCTTGATCTATATATGTCTGTTGAATCCCCTTTGCTAGCTCATAATAATCCTTTACGGCGTATTTTTCCTATATATTGATGACTTGTATTAACTTATTAGATTGGCTAAATTTGACTTAATTGTATTTAATAATTCATGTTAATTTATCGGTTGAGTTAATTTTGTGAATTAATTCAAGATAAACATATAGAATTATTTGGATAATATTTTATTTGTATGTTGTATATGACTATTTTTAATCACATAACTTTTCTATTGTGCTATTTGAATTAAAATTAAGGCCCTACAAGGGATTACATTGTCAAATAAGATAGGATTTATTCAATTAGTTGAGATTAGATCAATCAAATTAAGTTAAGGAGTTTGAATTTGAGTTGAACTCCTATATCGCGACGGTGCGGTCGACTATGATATAATAGGTGAAGTCGACCGTGACAGTTAGAGTTAGATTTTCACATTGAAGTTGATCTATACTCAAATTTTGAGGCCTAATCTGATAAGGTTTAGCCCAGATCCAACCATTATATATAGGGGGTGAGTTTTCTTTGTTATTTAGATCAATTGAGAAGTATAGAGTGAGTACTCTAGTGAGAGAAATTCTAAAACTCCCTAAGAGCTATTGTTCAGCATCAAGAACCTTAGCTCAAGGTTTTCTCAGATGGTTGGAAGGAGGGTCACTGGAGGAAAGCAACATGACATGTGACCACCCGCACTCTGATCGTGGATAGAGAATAGCAAAGAAGACCAACTAGTTGAAGCTCTTCTTTTCATAGATTATTGCTACTTTTGGTATATAAAAGTGGTTAGTAAAATCTGTCATTAATTTATGCATTTAGCATATCAAACTTGTGATTTAGAAAGTATTCTGATTTAAAATTTTTAAAATTCCACTGTGTACTATTTTCTAACAACTGGCATCAGAGCCTGGCTTTTACATTGATTTTACAGGCTTCTGATCATGCTATGCAGATGAATTATGTGATCTTATTCTCTTCTATGCTTGAATTTAATTTTTAGAGAGTTAGCACTCTAAGGTTTCTATATCATCAAAAGTTGTCATGAGATTATGTGGTGAATGTTTATTAGTTGATTATTGCTGACTAAATTTTTATTTAATTATTTTATTAATTAAGTAGTTTTGCCCGCTATGGTTCCTTAGAGGTTAGAATGTGTATCTAAGTTTTTCATATAATTAGATGGCAGTCTATCAACACTGTCTAGGATTTATTATTCTAATTTTAATTTGTAAAATTTGTATGAAAATAATTATTCAGAGAGAATATGAATCCAAAAGATGGAGATGATTGCAGTTCTATTGTTTTTTGTGTTTATAAATTTTTGTGTTTATAAAACTACTTTCTACACTATTTCTTGAAAAAAAAGCCAGTTTAGCACCGGTTGGTAGCCGATCTAAAAGTTTAGCAGGCTGGTAGTGGGGTAAAACAGTTACCAGAAAAGGTGCATTTTTTGGGGTAGTTTTTGATTTTGTTTTTATGAAAATTCTAAGAAACATGAAATTTTATAATGACAAAAAAAATAATCTTTTGATCTATGTGAGAATGAAGAATAAAAGACTAATTCCACATGAAGAAGGATATAACAAGAAGATACAAGATAAAGAATCTGTAATATGTTTCAATTGATCTTTTGTAATCTTTACTTTCTTTTTTTTTTTTTAAGATGGAACCATGATATTACAGCTATTTATTATTTTACTTGTAGCTTTGTATATTGTTTTGCATGTTTGCATTATAATATGATTTATCATGTACGTTGAGATCATGTCATGTAGAATAGGGAGTGTTGCTCATTAAAAATTGTTCATACTTGTTAACATAAAACCTTGACTTTTAAAATATTGAGTGGGAGAAGGTTTTCAAAGAGAGAACCTTCGGCCTCCATCGGTGGTCCATTGGTAGCCCATGGTGGTTTTGACCCCAAGGAAGAGATTTCACCATATAATGGGTTGGACCTCCGAGAGGATAATTTGCTTGAGCATGGTTTATCGTTGATCATATTAAGGTGGTGATTATAAACCATGGATGAAGTAGTTGAAACGATGATTATGCACTCAAGATTAATTTTATTATTAACCTCTCTAGGGAGCTGTGTTAATGAAATTAATGGCCCAAGAAGTGATTATTAGTATATGCTAGATCTGAGGGATCTTAGATGCCATATATTAGTCAGAGGGGTTCCATGTTCCTAATTGAATATGGCAAGTCTCCCTAAGGTGGCTTGTTGGACTCTGAGATAGGAATTATCGTTGTAAAGTTGTAATATTTTCAAGGTTTTAACACATAAGCGCAGTTGCATGTTTACTTATTTATGTTATCATACTAAACTATTGTGGAATGTTTGCTTATATTTGGTATGCGAATCTTTATTATAGATTAAAATGTCAAAAAATGCTTTATCTTTGATACTTGATAAGAAGAAGTTAATTGGTGAGAATTATAATGATTGGAAACAAAACTTAAATATCTTCTATGCTTTGCGAAACTGAAATTTGTGTTAACCACACTATGCCCTCTTGCACCTATCGATGCATCCACTAATGAACAAATCCAAGCGTATAATCATTGAAAGGAAACTAATGATAAGGCCCGCTACTATAACAAGGCTAACATGAATATTATGCTATAGGCTCAACATGAAGATTTTGAGATTGCTTGGTAGATCTTAGATAATCTTTATGACATGTTTGAAGGCCGAGCCTTAACAAAGCAACAAGGGGCTCTTTGGAAGCTCCTTAACTACAAACAAAGACCGGAGACTCCTGTAAAGGAGCATATGATGTTAGTCATGGGTTACCTTGTTGAGGCTCAGACCCATGGAGCTAATATTGATGCTAAGTCAAAGATGATTATGATCTTTGATACCCTATCTAAGGAATTCATCCCATTTAGAGTTTTATATAACTTGTGCAATAGACAGGATGTGACCATGACTAAGCTGATGAAGCAGTTATAAGAGTTCAAAAATCTAATCAGGGAAGCTTCGGCTAGTGGTGAGGCAAACTTGGCACTTGCATCTGGTTCCAATTCTAGGAATGGAAAGAAGCAAATGGCTAAGAATGAGAAATCTTCTATTTCGGCAAATGGCAAGGGTAAAAAGAAAAATAAGAGAAATCCAACGAAACTAAAGTATTTTTTCTGCAGGAAGGTTGGGCACATAAAGTAGAATTGCAAAGGCTTCCTATCTAAAGGAAGTAGATGCAACTTCTGGTAATTGAGACTTGTTTAGCTGAAGAATCATATGACACTTGGGTCATAGATTTTGGTGCAACTAATCATGTTTGTGTTTTCTGAAGGGATTTAAGGAAACAAGAAGTTTGATACATGAGCACTTCATGCTTCAGATGGGCAATAGATCCTTAGTGTTGGCTGAAGCAGTAGGAGACGTCCATCTTTACTTTGATGATTATAGAACTTTGGCTTTGAGGGATTGTTTTTGTTCTCCCAAACTTAAAAGGAACTTAATATATGTCGCTTGTCTATTTAAAGATTCTTATTTCATCTCTTTAAATAATAGAGTTGTGATTCGTAAAAACAAATCTTTTATCTATAGTGGATGGATGCAAAGCAACCTATATTTTATCAAACCTAAAATGGACTCCCTACTGAACACTAAGGTCGATGATAACTTTAAAAGACTTAAAACTTCTCACTTTAATGAGACTTATCTTTGGAATTTGCAATTAGGTTATATTAGCCTGAATAGGATTCAAAGGTTGGTTAGGGATAGACCTTTAAGTCATTTAAAGGTGTAATCTATACCACAATGTCAATCTTGTTTGGTGGGCAAAATGACCAAAAGAACATTTGGGTCTAAGGGCAATAAGGTCGAAGAGGTTTTAGAACTTATGCATAGTGATGTTTGTAGTCCTATGAACATTAGGGCACATGGAGGATATGAGTACTTTATCACTTTTATTGATGATTACTCAAGATATGGGTGTGTCTACCTATTGCATCACAAAAGGCGAAACTTTTGATAAGTTCAAAGAATTTCAGGCTAAAGCAGAGGAGCAATTAGGTAAACCCATAAAAGAACTTTGATTCGATCAAGGTGGAGAATACCTATCTAATGAGTTCTTGAGATGCTTATTAAATAATGAGATTTTATTCAACTTGATTATGTCGAGCACTCTATAGCAAATGGTGTAGCTAAGAGGAAGAATAGGACTTTGTTGGACATGGTTAAGTCCATGATGAGTTATTCTATCTTACCTTTATCCTTTTGGGGAACTACATGTTATCTTTTGAAAAATCTACCTTCAAAATTGGTTCCTGAAATTCCTCATGAGTTGTGGATAGGCAGAAAGACATCCTTAAACCATATTTGTATGTGAGGATGTTCGACTCATGTCTTGTACAAGGAAGCGAACAAGTTGGAAGCACGTTTGAAAGTTTACGTGTTTGTAAAATATCCAAAAAGGACTAAAGGGGTTATTTTTATAACCTAAAAGAAAATAAAGTAGTGGTTTCAACAAATCCAACATTCCTTGAGGAAAGTTATATGAACAACTTTAAGCCTCGAAGTAAAGTGGTACTCGAGGAACTGGCAAGAGATTAGATCATTCTGGAGGTTCCAGTTGAAACCAATCCAATCAATGTAGAAAATCTAACTAAACAACAACCTAGGGAACTTTGGCATAGTGGGAGGAGTGAGTGTCAACTCAAGAGGTATATGTTCAATAGTGAAGCCTACTTGGCTGGACTGGTTGAACATGATAGGGATCCTTACACTTACACAAAGGATGCAGAGGTTGCTGATTCAAAGCTCCAGATAGAAGCTATAAACACTAAGATGAGTCTATGAAGACTAATCAAGTCTGGGAAATTATGGATCTTCTTGAAGAGGTAAAACTCATAGGGTGTAAGTGGATCTATAAGAGAAAGAAAGGAGCAGATAGGAATGTCAAAACCTAAAAGGATGGACTGGTAGCAAAGATATACACGTAAAAGGAAGGAATCAATTACAAGGAAACCTTTTTGCCTGTAGCCATGTTTAAGTCCATCCGTATTTTCTTGTCCATAGTTGCCGCTCTCGACTGTGAGATTTGGCAAATGGATGTCAAGACGGTCTTTCTGAATGACTATCTTGATGAGTCCATATATATGGTGTTGGTAGACGGGTTTAAGGCTAAGGGTCAAGAGGGCAAGGTTTATAAGCTGCTAAAGTTAATTTATGGACTTAAGTAGGATTCCTGTTCTTGGAACATAAGATTTGATCAGGTGATCAAGACTTATAGGGTTGAACAAAACATGGATGAACCATGTGTTTCCAAACACATTAAGGATGGAAAAGTGGTTTTTCTACTACTCTATGTGGATGATACTCTACTTATTGGCAATGACGTTGGGGCATTGCCATCTGTCAAATTATGGTTGAACAAGCAGTTTGGCATGAAGGACTTAGGTGAAGCTAATTATGTTTTGGGTATCTAAATTTTTTGGGATAGGAATAACAAAATGATAGCTTTATCCCAAGCGGCATATATAGATAAAATTTTTGAGAAGTATGCAATTTAGAATTCTATGAAAGGTGGACAACCATCTAGGTTTGGAATTACTCTTTCTAGGAAAGACTCTCTAAAGTCTGATGAAGAAAGAGAATACATAAAGAAGGTGCATTATATGTTGGATTCAACAATAGAGGCTGAGTTTGTGGCAACTAGTGATGCTTCAAAAGAAGCAGTGTAGTTTTGCAAGTTTCTTAGAGATCTTGAGGTATTTTTGGTATGAATAAGGTGATATCGCTATATCATGATAACACTGTAGTGATAACTAATGCTAAGGAACCAAAATTTTACAAGAAAAGTAAGCATATTCATTGAAAGTATCATGTGATAAAGGACTTCATTGAGGCTAGGTATGTTGCAATATACACGATCGGGTCTGAGGACAATATAGTTGTTCCTTTCACGAAGACGCTAAATGCGAGAGTTTTTGAGAAGCATGCAAAGGCTATGGGGATAAGAGATATGTCATATTTACTCACAGTAGGAGTTTTTACACATAGTATCCTAAGGAGTAAAATGTTGTAATAAGTTTTTGGAGACATTTTATCAATAAATAGTTTTTTATTATTCGTATACCAAATGTTGTCCACTTTAATGTTCATTTCTGTTGAATGTATAATAAGTAAACAAAAGTCTGAGGCTGTCAGTCTAAACTTTAAGAATCGTGCATATGATGGATAAATTATGCAAAAGACATGAATCTTAAAGGAGATAGTCTAAATGATAAGATCCGCAATCAAAAAAGTAAAGCTAAGCGCTTTATTCATGCTAAGATTGTTATGTTGTTCACATTCCTAATGGAAGATGGCTTATCCTAGTCATCAGAGTAGAACTCAGTGAGTAAAAACATTGGTATATTGTCATAGGTGATGATATATTAGATCGAGACAAAAAGTTAAGTTGATTTGGTTAATGATTCTATTTGTTCAAATTAATTCACTTTAGACAATCATATGTGTTGTGTGTGATGTCTAGTATTCTCACATACTTGTTGGCCAATACATTGCATGATTTCATGATATAATGTTTCACAATCATTTGAGATGTGTTTAGTTATATTAATTTTCATTTGAATGTATAGCTAAATGACTTGGGATTTCCTAAAGATGGATCCAATTACAATTGTAGTGGATGAATTAAAAATTAGGAGTTCAATGATGGTTTTAAGTCTACTTATGCTGAAAATGCCATTTTATGTGAAGTGAAGTTATGTATGTGTTTGAAATAATGGTTAAAGGAGACTACAAGTAAGGAATCTAGTAGAATGTTATTAAGAATGATACACGGTCATATATAAGAGGATGATATCTATTTTAGCAGTAAGTTTACCTTGAAACCCTAAATAAGTTATCTTTTCAACATTCAAGTTTACAGACACAATTAAGGTTCCAATAAGTTGGGAACTAAGTAAAGAATCATTTTATCCAATGTTTGAGTGTATTTGGAAGAGATTTAGAAATTTTGGTTTAGTTTTTGTGAAAAAAAATCAAAGTTTAGAAACTGAAATTTTTAGTGTAATGAAATTTTGGTATCAGCAAGTACACCTAAGTTAGTAAGTCAAATGGGTTGCTATAACTTAACTTTTATTTAGGATTATGTGTGAGTATTCTATACACAAAATAGCTAGTGACTAAGCTCCAAAAGGGAGACACTAATTAGCATAATATGAGAATACTTTAGTGTTAAGTAAAGGTGAGGTGTGTGTTTGGCATTTTAAAAGGAGATAAGAAAGTAGGTGAACTCAATTCAGTCCTTTTCTCTCAAATTCAACCATCATCTAAAGAAAAACTCCATTTTAATCTAGGATTCAAGAAGATAAGTCCATCTCCAAGTGTCTTAGTCAAGGTTTGAGTGGTGATAAGAGAGGAAAAACTGAAACTAGTCAAGGTAAGCTGGATTCTATGGATTTGAATTTCAATCTTTCAAGACATGGAATAAGCCTACAATCTGATTCTTTTGGACAATTTTAGGGTTTATTTTAGATGCTTAAAAAGACCATAAGCCCTAGTTTCATCCTTTTGAAGTGGGAAAGTAAAAATGGAGGTAAAGAGTTCAAATTGCTTCATTAAGGTGAGAATTTGTGAACTATTTTTAAGTTTCTTTCTTTAGTTGCATAAACAGAATTTGGGACATGTATGAGCATAATTTTAATGGTATTCAAGGTTAGGAATCATAGAATAATGATCTAACAAAAAGGGATTTGGTTGTTTGAATGAAAAGTATTGGAATTATGTGAATTTTGGAGAATTTGGGTTTGATTTGTGATCTTATGGATACCCTAGACTCTTGGTTTTGTTTGAAGGTTGTTTGATGAATTTTAAGCTTTGAGGAGTGTTAAAAATTAAGGGAAAATGCTGCCCAAATTCTTAGAAAAAGTTTTGAACCATTTACAAACCCAAAGTCCATTTTTACCCTCAAAACTAACTATTTTTGCCATGTTACCAATGTTCGTATTTTTGATAATTGAAGGGAACTTTGGGATTAAGTTTGGTATTTTATCCCCTACATTACATGAATTTATGAGTTTTTCTAAAATTGTTATTCTTAGAGATATTTTTATAAGCTAAGTTCTTTATTTTTATTAGGAAATATAGGGAAGTGTTAAGGAGTTTAAATGTAGAATATTTAGTTCTAGTTTTCTCCATTTTTCATCTTATTGAATATGGTTGCAATTATAAGGTTATGAATGATATGTTTGTAGAGACTTACCTTTCTTTTGTTTAAGTTTGATTTTAAACTTGTAATGAGGTCCTTAATACTTAAGCAACTAGTATATGTTTAAATGGTTATAATGAAATATAAACACCTATTTTCAAAAAGATTGGACACCAAATCTGAAGAGGAAAACCCTAACAACAATTTATATTACTCCATAATACGAGGTAAGTAGAATTTCACCCACATCACCATAAATGTTGTACATGTTTGTATGTATGGTTATGATTTTACAGAGCATAAGTAACATAAGCATGTTTTAATTTTGATCATTATGTAAGCATGCATTATATGTTAAAGACATTGTACCCAAAATGTTATTTAAAAGTTGAAGCATGTAGAAAGAAGTTTTATGAGCTTTTATGGGCTACTTTTGATGGGATAATATGTTGAATTGAGTTATTCTTGATGGAGGCTGCTCCACTGTATTATCTCGATGGAGGCATACACTTTTGATATGTTGTCTTGATGGAGACCTATGGACCTTATTGTTATCGCGATGGAGATTGTCTTGATAGAGACTTGTGATGTGGGAAGCCACATGATGGCATTTACAGTCCAAAGGAATTGACAGAAGGAAACCTACCTGTTATAGGAAGCCCTAAAGAAAAAATCATACCCATGTTATGTTTTATGCAAATCAGGTACAATGTAAGTTTTAAAAGAAAAGAAAAGCCTGATTTATATGGGATCATTCATGGCATAGTCATTTATGTTACAAATTAATTCTGCTTACTGGGCATAAGCTCATTAGTTATGGTAATGCAGATAATGACAATTCTCAGCATTAGCAGTAGGATGCTAGGTAGCAGGCTAGCGCTTTCCTTTGAACCTATGGACTTATGTATGTGGACAAAGTTGACTTGTTTTAGGATTTTTTACTACTGCTTCCTTTTAAATGCCTTTAGAGGCTACAATTATGATATGGAAGATTTTATTTTGAGATATGTATTATATTGTGTATATAACATCAGTCAGTTTAAGTTTGTAAAGTAAATTATACTCTAGTAATATTAAAAGTTTCAAAAGTTCAAATTTTCTCATATTTTTATATTAACCTTATGTGCTTAATATTATAATTTTAAATAATTAAGAGTAATAACACATAATATCAGTATCTTATGTATTTTAAACTTATATTAGATGGGTGTTACAGCTGTGGTATCAAAGCAAGGTCTTTTTTGTAGACTGTCCATATACAAAAGCCATGGAGTAAGGATGCGTAGCTAGCTAGTAAGTTTAAGTCTTTAAAATGTATTATTATGTGATGTACTTTATGTGCCTAATCGTGCCAGTGTTGGCCACAATGATAATTATATGTGAGTAAAAGAACAAATTGTATTGTAGGAAAATATGGTTCGGATGAGACGTCGGTGTGGTACTACTATAGAAAGAAATACTTCTAGAAAGTGAGACCACTGAGATATCCATCTTGATAGTCTTGCTGATTTAATGGAGAGATTTTTGGCACAACAAGTCAAACAACAAGCTGAGAGAGCTCCTCCACCTCCACCTCTACCTCCACCACCACTGCCGCCACCACCACTACCACTAGTTAGAAATGCAGTTATAGATGTTGTTAGTGAATGATTGTTGAAGTATAAACCACCAGTATTTGAGGGTGGTATGGACCCTAAAATTGTTGAGAATTGGATACATACCATGGAGTGGTTATTAGACTGTGCTAGAGTCACCAATGCTGAAAGGTGTATTATGCTATCGTTATGTTGAGGGAGGATGCTAGTCATTGGTGGGATAATATGGCAACAATGTTCAACATTGCAACAATGAATTGGGAGCAATTTAGGCAGTTATTTAAGGATAAGTTTATGACTTTTGGCACCAGATATGACAAGAAAAGGGAATTTGCTAATCCAAAATAGGGTACTTCAACAGTTGTAGAGTATCTTAAGAAGTTTGATGAGTTGTCTAGTTATGTCCCTCACCTTAATAACAATAGAGATTGAGCATTTCATGAATGGATTGAATCCAACAATTTATAAAGGCCTTGAAGTAGCTGATTTGGAGGGAGCAACTTTTTCTAAAGTGGTTAGAAGATGTTCGGAGAGAAGAAAGAGAGAAACAAGAAAGATTTTGCAGTAATCAAGTAGAAATTTTCAGTATGGCTCTTGAGGAAATTGAGGCAGAGCTCAACGACCACCATGGGCACGACGAGGTCAAAAGAGGCAAGATAATTGGAATCAAGGGCAACAAGAGCAAGGAAAGAAAGAAAAGGGTCCTAATTAGAGGCCACAAATTGGGCCCGTTATGACTACCGAAAGAACTGTATGTCCTAAATATGGTAATTTTCATCCTGGAGAGTGTAGGCAGGAAGCTTGTTTCACATGTGTTAAACAAGGACATTTTGTTAGTGATTGTCTCTTGTCTACAGGTGATCAACAAAAGAAAGTTTCTGCTAAGGTTTACACACTCACACAGGCTCAGGTAGCTGCTTGCCCAATAGTTGTTATAAGTAAGATACTTATTCATGGAATTATTGCACGTGTATTGATAGATTCAAGAGCCACTCACTCATTTGTAGCTATGGGGTATGTGAGAAAATTGGGTAAACTAGTGGACCAACTCAAAAGTCGATATTGTGCAACCTTGCCATCTGGAGATATTTTGTAGTCAAATGAGATATTGTAAGCATGGCCAGTGATAATTGATGGAAGAGAATTGTTTGTTGACTTGGTGGCATTGAATATGTTGGATAATAAAGTTATTCTCGGTATGGATTGGTTTAAATATACAATGCATTTATATACTATATTTAAGTGGCTAGCTATTAACTAAAACCTCTTACTCAACACTTTTTCCACATGTCAAGACCAAGAAAAGGATGGCAAAAGCCCCCAAGCAAACTCCTTACTTCTCTTACCTGATTTAGACCAAGTTATATAAAGTAAAATGTTCATTTTTGACTCTTTCTTCCTCAAGCTAGTTTAAAAACGTCCAACACTCTTCCTACTTCTTTCTCTCCATTTTTTATGTCCTAAAGTTCACAAAAACATAAACAAGACAATAGAAATTTGAGTTACACAAACCAGCCCCAAGTTTTCACCAATTTGGGCTTGAAAATCAAGCATTTTAACCTCTAATAAAGCCCCAACTTCAAACCCCACATGGTGTAATGCCCTCTTATGGACATCACAATAATCATTACTTTCATCCTTGTTATCATTATTTATAAGATAAACCATTTAAATTTAAACACAATTTGATAAACAAATCCCAGGATCCATGCAAACAAATTTTTTTTAAAAAAATATTCCAAATATTTCAAATCTCTTTTTTTTATAGTTTATCAATGCCAAGTTAACAAAACCATAATTCAAATAAAATTTCAAAACAAACTTTAAAATCTGTTTAAAAAGTTTGGTAGACCGAGCTTCTGTAAAATCAAAATAAATGTAAAAGAAGTCTTTTTACTTAATAGTACGAAAAATTAAGCATTCAAAGAAATAAAAACATAGTTTAGAAAAAAATTATTCTTTCTTAGCGTTCTTCTATTTCCAATCCATCGTTCATAGCCCACACACCCGTCCTTGCCCTCTACCTATTCCATGGTCCTCTTACCTTTATCTACAAGATCATTATAAACTAAGTAAGCAAAAGCTTAGTAAGTACACTTTCCTATCTCACAACATAAAACATTTCATGAACACCTTTATGAAACATCATAATCATAATCATCATTAACATAATAGTGCACTTGGCATAGTTTCATGTAGAACATATCTTTCATTATCATTATCCATATTAAAAACTTCACTCATTTTTTATTTGGGGGCCCAAGTGTTCACCATAAACATCATCATTGTAGGCACGCTGTCATGAGAGAAGAGGGGTAGCTAATCCTAAACCAAACATGACAAGTCCAATCTTTGGGACATGATAAACATAAACATAAATATAGGGTGTGCAACACTTAATTAAGTGATACATATATATAGATATACTTTTAACATACCTCATCATTGAAACATTCATTAAACTTTCTTGTTGCAGCAAGAGTTTTCATGAGAAAACAATATGTAATAACAAACTTAAAAATTATCATAAAACATGTCCTCAAAACTTATTAGTAAACTTTTATCATGTTGCAGGTGAGAATGTACTTACTTATCTTGCTTACTTACTAAACCTTAACTTGGGTGACGTTGCCACGGTTCTTGGTGTGCTCACCTTTTGGAGTGTTCATGTCAAACATTCATATTGACCATAAGCCACTAGCAATACTATTAGCAATATATAAACATCTCATACTATCATTAAACATCACCTACGACGTTCTAAATAAAAAGTTAATTTACTGAACATAAATAATAATATCACTAAAATATCACATTCTAACGTTAAATTAACATAAGTGTCCACAGAAGAAAACAACAGGCGTTACAACAAGGTATGTTCTATATTTATGTTTCTTGTGATAAAATGAAGTTATTTTCTGTTATATATGATTATAGATTTGGAGAAAGTAAACTAAGACAGATTTGAGCTCAAACTAAGTTAGTTTCTTTGTAAAATTGATAATCTTGTGAAATCTAAAAATTTCCTTTTCTATTGATCCTAAGTGTTTATTAAGTGATTTGAATGCTTATAAATAGGTGGGAATTAGTTTGAATGTTATTTCTAAATCTATAAAAAGAAAATGCAAAACTAGGTTAAGTGGAAAATCAAATTTACACCATGCTTGATTCTCATGTATTAGGTTGTTTTTATAAGATTATATACCTACGTTAATGATATTTGAGGTTTGGAAATGTTATCTATTTATTAAAGACCTTATTTTGGCTAGAATGAGGTAAAATTGTTATGTGTTTGACACAATATAATTTGTAATAGGAATGAGCTAAAATGCTAGTTTGTTGAGATGATTGAACATTTAATCTTCATGTTTAATCTTAATTTTAGTAATATGGCATGTTCCATGGCCAAAGGTGTGCATGGTGATATTTTTTGTGTTCATCTCAATTTATGTTTGAGTTAATAAAAAACCATAGTAATATGGACTTATAACCTAGATCAATGAGTTTGGTTTATGAGAAATTCAATGGTATGTGATTTTACAATGCTAGGCCTTTAGCACATCTTATCTTCTAAGAGGACTGATCTTTTCACTCAACACAAATCGAACTCGAGGTAAGCAAAAACTACTTTTTACTGCATCACAAGAACTATGTCATGTTATGTTTTAAGGTGCATTGACTAGATTGTTTTTATTTAGAAATGATATAGATTGTTTAAAAGCATTCATGATTCATGACATTTATATTAGAACATGTAATGTGATCTGAAAAGGAAATGAGGTTTTTAATTGAAGTGGGGGTTTAGTGCTTTATTGGTGGTCAGGTAGGCATGGGACGTGGGTGGAGCCGGTGGACCCAACAAAGGGTGATAAATACTTTGAGGTTGAAAAACCAAGATAAGAAAAGCCACAAACACTGAGACTGAACACGACAAATACCTGAGGTCTAAAGACCAAGCTGGAAACCCTGTATTATTATTGTTACATTGGCCAAAATGATGAACAAGTTTCGAAAACCACGGCCTATCATTACTAGTTCAATATCACACTCCAAGGCTACCTGAAAGAAGAAATAATTGTTGAAAGAAAACTAATAAGAGAAAATGTCTATTTGCGTTCTCATTCTATGTTCATGTTCATGCATTAATTTTTGCTTATTAAGCTTTAGCTCATTATAGTTCTTATGATGCAGGTAAGGGCATGCAAGGTTAGGGGTTGACCAAGTATCGGGAGCTACCGGTCATAGATTTGTTCAGATGCCATGTTTTAGGGCAGCTTTCGAAACATATCTTGGAACTCTATTTTTGTAAAACTTAGAAGCTCTATTATGGTTTTTGTGAACAGACATATGTTACTAAGTCTAGATGTAAATATACTGTAAAGAAGGAAATGAATAAAATGATAGTTTCACAACTCTTTTATACTGAAATATATATTTCAAGTAAACCATAACCCATGTAATGAAATTGAAAGGTTAATGCTTCTTATCCTAACTAAATAAGCTTTATATGAGCTCATTAGTTAGCTTAAGGGGTATTACAGTATCCTTCCAATGCTAAAGACTGGGTGCCGGTGAAAGATGTGAAACTTATTGGCATAATATTGTCAATTTTCATACACAAGCATATGTATTGCACAAGTAAAAAATTGAAGAGAAAAGTATCACTTCCATAGAGACTAATCACTATTGTTTTTGTTAATTACTAATTTACTACTCTTTAATTTTATCCAAACAATAATGGAAAATGCAAGATAGAAAATAAAACAAGAAATTAAAAATGAAATTCTTAATTAATGAACATAAATGAACAAACGATGAAACCTAGTTTTAAAATTCCCCTAACAATCCACTCGATTAAAATTCCCTCATTCTCTATGATAAATTATTCTACTATAATTGCTACCCAAGAGTACTAAAATATCTTCAAGTCTCTATCGATGGTCATGCAAAAATACCTGTAACGCCCCTTACGGACGTTACAGATGTCGTTACATTCATACATTACATACTTATTTTTTTTTTAAGCACAAAACTTATTTGAAACTTTAATTGTAAACGTAGTTAAGGAAAACGTAACTAGGATCCATACATACATTTTTTTTTACAACATTCAATAACTTAATCTATACTATTAATATTAAATTGATCATAAACTTCCTTTAATAAAGTAAATATACCAAATAGTAAAATCATAACTTATAAAACATCACATCATTTAAAACTATTTGCTCCCACAGTTCGGCAGGCCAAACTGGAGACATCGGCAGGTCGAACATGGTCGGCAGGCCAGAAATCGTCAACCGACAAGCCGGTAACGGCTTTGCAAAAATCGGGTTTAAAAATTAATATGATCGGTAGGCTGAAAAAATGGGATTGGTAGGTCGAACATCACATCGGCATACCGATTAGTAATGGTCGGTAGGCCGTCCGAGACAAAACAAAAACTTATAGAAAACTTAATTTTAAGAGAAATTCATTTTTTTTCTTTCAAAAATACGAAAGATCAAATTCTTAAAATGATAAAATAAAATATTAAAGCATAGTTCTTGCATTCTTTAAAACTTATCATAAAAATATGTTCAAACAATAAACCATAGCTTAAATCATAAAACTTGCATCATTGGCGCTCTTCCGGTTACAATTCATCCTCCTTATGCTCACACATCTTCCCATGTCCTCCGGCTAATCCATGACTTTCTTACCCTTATCTGCAACATGATATACACTTGAATAAGCTAAAGCTTAGTAAGTACACATAATTCTAACAATTTAAAAGCATTTCATAAACATCATCATCATCATCATATCATAATAGTGCATTAAGCACATTTTCATAGAAATATATCTTTCATTACATTGACCATATTAAAACTTATTCTATTTTATCTTAAGGGCCCAAGTGTTGCACCATAATCATCATTGTAGGCGCGCCGTCATGAGAGGAGAAGGGTAACTAATCCTAAACCAAACATGACAACATAACATATCATAACATTGGTGTGCAACACTTATTTAGGTGATACATATATATACATATTTAAACTTTCATGCTTTGAAATATGTCATCATCATACATGCATAACTTTATGAACATCAAAATGTTTCATAAGAAAACTTTAAATGAAACCATCATAAAATCCATCATAGAATAATTATCATTATGCACAAAATTTCAAACCTTAGAAAACATATTATGTTGCAGGTGAGAATGTACTTACCTTAGAAGCTAGCTTAATTAACCTTATGTGTATTGGTGACGACGCCGCGGTCTCAATGTGCTCGTTCCTTAAAGTGTTCATGCTATTTATTCATTTAAAGTTACAAAATAAAATTAATACTTATTTTCATAGAATAAAACATCCATTCATATAACATCACATATACGTTCATCTCTTACAAACATAATTCAAAACATGCATCCATAACCATAATCATCAAAAATATACTTCTGACCTCCATGAATTAAAAATTTAATAACTCAACATTCTCATATAATTTTAGCACCATACTTGACAGGGGAAAGTGAATATGTAAACATATTACCATGATTTTTCTTTTGTCATAAAAATTACATTAAGTATCTAAAAACTAACCATACATGTCAAACATGAAATCTGCCAGCAATAATTAGGCAGTGAACAACCTTTAAACTCAGGTCCGTTGAAGAAATTTTACACATAGAAAAATCTACAAAAATTAACATATATAGTAGACATATAGAACCCTAACATATCCAAAAATTGCCTTCAACAAAAATCGGAGTAGGTCAAAACACACATTTGAAAGTCAATAATAAAACTAACTTAGGTTTGAAAGGCAGTGAGTAATCTTTTGAAAACATTTTCTAACAATTAAAACACATGTATTTTAAATTTTAAAATTCATTCTAACATCTTACTAACATATATTTCAATATCATAAAATTATTTCATCATCAATAAAATCATTTAAACATATAAAATGTCACATAAAACAGAAGTCCAAAATTAACATTGTTAAAACAATTTCTTGACCTAGTCTCAATAGAAATTTCATAACACATAATTCACTCATCAAAACATTACCAAACTTTGCAGTCCATAACATAACATATACAAGAACATTCTTGGCAAATTTTGTAGCAAACAAAGCACGTTTACCCCTTGAACAGAAATCACATTTTCATGCATCATAACCAAACAACAATATTTTACTATGAGTGGTAGAGGATAGACATCATAGAAAAATCCAATTAAGGTGAAATTCATAACTTATCAGAGCAAACGGAATTTTGTAGAGGAAGATATAGCAGTTGGATGTCAAGAAGGATTTCATTGAAAAGAGAATGAACTCTTACCTCAAAATGATTCTTCTTAAATTCCTTCGAATTCAACCAATAAAATTTCAATTTTTCTTTCAATTTTTTGCAGAGAAAATTTGAGAGAGAGGAGGAATAGAAAACGTGGAGAAGAGAAGAAGAAAAGATGAAGAAAAGAAATGCCTCAGAAAGAGAGAAAGAGAAGACGTGGGCGGAAGAGAGAGAGAGAGCAATAACGTAAAAAAAATTTCAATGCCATCCATTATGTCAGGAATTTTTTGACTATTCTTGGTCCAAAAATCACGTGTAAATGGAGAGAAAATTGGGGAAAGTTAAATCATTTAAATAAACTTACCATACTTTACCGATTTTAAAAGGGGAAGCCATATCAATCAATACCAATCAATGCAAAGTCAAACGTTTCCTTTCCTTAAATGATAAAATTAATCCATAATTATACCAATTAATCACATTCTATAAAGTTCGAGAGTACAGCTCCAAGCTTTTAGTGGAGTAGCGTTGGAGTTGCTAATTGTGAAATGTATATCTGGGATATTGGGTTTCATAATTATCATGAGCTTGAACTTTATAGGTCCATTTTGGTCCCCTTTGCTAGCTCACAAAATCTTGTAATGACACGGCGTGCTTTTCCAATAATTGGTGACTTATGTCGGATTTATCAGATTGGTTTAAAATCTATAAGAATCAAATAATTCATGTCTGTTTATCGGTTGAATTAATTATGTAAGAAATTAGTTCAAGATGAACTTGTTGAATTATGGCGTCCGGATAATTCTTGTCTGTTTATCGGTTGTTTTAATTTTGGACAATTAGAACAAGATAAACTTGTAGAATTATTGTGAATTGATTTATTTTCTTAGAGATTATCTTGATAAAGTTTGTTTTGATCAGATATCTTTTCTATTGGGCTATTTGAATCAAAACTGAGACTTTATCCTTTAGAATCTCGGGTGAAAAATAAAAGATTCGCGGAGATTTTTTCTCGGCAGTTTGGCCTGCCGGATGACGTGTTCAGCCTGCCGAACTGGCCGGTTCGGCCTGCCTATCAGCGCACATAAGATTACGCATTTTTCACGCGTATCTTATCAGAGATTGATCCGAACTTGATTCTGTTTCGATTTTTGAGACCTAATCTGATATGGACTGACCCCAAGGACCAATAGGTATAAAAAAGGAGTGAGTCTAATGATTTACTAAAAAAAAGATCAATTTGAGAGATTAAGAGTGATACTCTTCTAGTGAGCATTTGAAAACTCCCTGAGAGCTTTTGTTCACAAATCATGAACACTAGCTTTGGGTTCTCTCTATTGGTTGGAAGGAGAGTCACCGGTGGAAGAGCTGTACGTGTGAGCCCACACTCACTTCGGTTGTGGATAGAGAATAGCAAAGAAGACCAGTTGGTTGAGGCTCTTCTGGAACGTTACTTCTCTACACAGGTCGCGGAGGTTCTTCGGCACACTGAGGTTAGTAAGATCTGTTTAATTTATACATATAACATGTCAAACTTGTGTTTTGGAAAATACTCTGATGGAAAAAATTTTTAAAATTCCCCTGCACACTTTGTTTCCCACAACTGGTATCAGAGCGAGGTTTTTACATAAATTTGCAAGTTTGTGATCATGTTATATGCATAAATTTTGTGATCTTAATCTCTCCTATGCTTGAATTGAATTTTATAGAGAGATGGCACACTAGGTTTCTATATAATATATATGTTGTCATGGATTATGTGGTGAATGTTTATTAATTAATTGTGGTTGATTAAATTATTGTTTAATTATTTATTAATTAATTAATACCGGTTATGGTTCCTTAGAGGTTAGAATGTGTATCTAGGTTTTTCATGTAATTAGATGGCGGATTATCATCTCCGTCTAGGAATTTTTATTTAATTTTTAATTTGTAAGAATTTTGTAATTAAATAATTATTCGGAGAAGACGAAACGAGAAGTCGGATCTTAAAGATTGATGATGGCGCCTCCAGGTATTTCCTGAGTCTCTAATTTTATGTTTTTGAATTGTTGAAAATAAAATTGATGAATTGCATTGAAATTGTATTTTCTGGATTGAGGGTTTTTTGCTCGGTCGGCATGCCGGACCTCACAGTTCGGCAGGCCGAAGGTCACAAATCGGCAGGCCGGACGTACGGTCCGGCAGGCTTACAGTGGGGCATAAATTTTGGTGCTCTGCCGGCAGGCCGAACCTCCATGATCGGTAGGCCGATCACGCAGATCGGCCTGCCGATCGAGAGCTGCCAGGTGTCCAGAAAAGGTGCGATTTTTCCAATGCAGTTTTATTTTTTTTTTGGGACGATTCTGAGAAACATTAAATTTGGATATGACCGGAAATATGAAGTGTTCGATTCATACGGGATTGAGGACTTGAAGAAGGATATTACATGAAGAAGGATACAGCTTGAGGATTCAAGGATGAAGAATCGATAAATGTCTCGATTATTCTCTTGTAATCTTATTTTTCTATTCTCTAGGGTGGAACCATAATATTACGGTTATTATTATTTTGCTTGTAGCTTTGCTTGATTGCTTTGCTTGTCTGCATTATAATATGATTTACCATGTATATTGATAACATGTCATATAGAATAGGGAGTGCCGCTCATATTAAAATTGTTCATACATAATTTTAAAATAAGACCTTGACTTCAAAAGATTGAGTGGGATAAGGTTTTCGAAGAGAGAACCTAAGGCCTCCATCGTTGGTCCATAGGAAGAACATGGTGGTCCTGACCCCTAGGAAGGGATTTCTATCATGTGCCAGATTGGATCTCTGAAAGGATAAGGTATTTTAGTATGATTTATGGTTGCACACCCCTAGGTGGTAATTATAAATCATAGATAAAATATTAAAACGGTGGTTATACACTCACGTTAATTTTATTATTAACCTCCCCTAGGAGCTCTGTTAATAAAATTAATGGCCAAAGAAACGATTATTAATATATGCTGGATCATACGGGTCCTAGATGGCATATATTAATCAGGAGGGGATCTGTGTTCCTGATTGAATTTGGCATGACTCCCCTAGGAGCTTGTTGAATTCTGAGTTGGGAATTATCGTTGTAAGGTTGTGATATTTTCAAGGTTTTGACACATAAACACATTTGTATGATTTTACATGATTGTGTTATCTTACTAAATTAATATATATGTTTGCTTATGTTTGGTATATGATTCTTTATTGTAGATTGAAAATGTCTAAAAACGCTTTATCATCGATACTTGACAAAAACCAATTAACCGGTGAGAACTATAATGATTGGAAACGGAACCTAGACATCATCCTATCCTTTGAGAAACTGAAATATGTACTGACAACTCCTTGTCCTCCCGAGCCTACGGGAGACTCAAGTAATGAGCAATTCCAAGCGTACGACCGCTGGAAAGATGCTAATGATTAGGCCCGCTGCTATGTTATGGCTAGCATGAACAACGTGCTGCAGGCTCAACATCAGGATTATGAGACTGCAAAGCAGATCTTGGATAATCTTGAGGACATGTTTGGAGGCCAGGCCATAACAAAGCGGCAAGGGGCGCTTCGGAAACTCTTAAACTGTAGACAGAGACCGGGGACATCTGTAAAGGAGCATATGATGTTGGTCATGGGTTACCTCGCTGAGGCACAAACCAATGGGGCCGACATCGATGCTGAAACTCAGATGACTATGGTCTTTGAGACTCTGTCTAAGGAATTTATTCCGTTTAGAGCTACTTTTAATTTGAGCAATAGACGGGATATGACCTTGACAGAACTGATGAAACAGTTACAGGAGTTTGAACTGCTGATCAAGGAGTCTCCTGCTGGTGGTGAGGCCAATATGGTAGCTGCTTCTGGTTCCAATTCTAACTCTGGAAATGGAAAGAAGCAACGGGCCAAGAGTGGCAAGTCTTCTATTCTTGCTGCAACCAAGAGCAAGAAGAAGAAGAAGAAGAACCCAAAGAAGCTTAAGTGCTTCTTCTGTGGTAAGGTCGGGCATATAAAGAAGCATTGCAAGGACTTCCTTTCCAAGGGAGGTAGGTGTGATCTTCTATATTTAGAAACTTGTTTGGTTGAGGAATCCAGTGACATTTGGGTCATAGATTCCGGTGCAACTAATCATGTTTGTGTTTCTCTGCAGGGATTCAAAGAAACGAGAAGTCTACTTCGTGAAGACTTAACGCTTCGGATGGGCGATGGATCCTTGGTCTCAGCGGAAGCAGTGGGAGATGTCCATCTTTATTTTGATAATTATAGGAGTTTAATTTTGCGAGACTGTTTTTATGTTCCTAAATTTAAAAGGAATTTAATTTCTGTATCTTCTTTATTTAAAGACTCCTACGTGGTATCTTTTAATGAAAAAGTGGTGATTCGTAAAAACAAATCTTTTATCTGTTCTGGATGGATGCAAAATAATCTATATTTTATCAAACCTAAGATGGACCTATTGCTTAATGCTGAGATAAATGATAATGACTCAAAAAGACTTAAAACTTCTCACTCTAATAAGACTTATCTTTGGCATTTGCGCCTTGGCCATATTAACCTAAATAGGAGTCAAAGGTTGGTAAGGGATGGACCTTTAAGTCACTTAAAGGTGGAATCTATACCTCAATGTGAGTCTTGTTTGGAGGGTAAAATGACCAAAAGACCATACGGGTCTAAGGGCAATAGGGCCGAAGGGGTTCTAGAACTTGTGCATAGTGATGTTTACGGACCGATAAACATCCGGGCACGAGGAGGGTATGAGTACTTCGTTACTTTTATTGACGATTACTCAAGATATTGGTATGTGTACCTAATGCACCACAAAAGCGAAACTTATGATAAGTTCAGGGAGTTTCGGGCTGAAGTGGAAAAGCAATTGGGTAGACCCATAAAGGCACTTCGATCTGATCGAGGTGGGGAATACCTTTCTGATGAGTTCTTGGGACACTTGTTAGAGAATGGGATTTTATCCCATTTGACTGCGCTGGGCACTCCGCAGCAGAATGGCGTAGCGGAGAGAAGGAATAGGACTTTGTTGGACATGATTCGGTCCATGATGAGTTATTCATCATTACCTTTATCCTTTTGGGGATATGCACTACAAACCGCATGTTATCTTTTGAACAATGTGCCTTCAAAATCGGTCCCTAAAACTCCTCACGAGTTATGGACAAGACGGAAGACATCCTTAAACCATATTCGCATATGGGGATGTCCAGGTCATGTCCTGTTTAAGGATCCGAATAAGTTGGAAGCACGTTCAGAAGTTTGCGTGTTTGTAGGATATCCAAAAGGGACTAAAGGGGGTTATTTTTATAACCCAAAGGAAAATAAAGTCGTGGTTTCAACTAATGCAACTTTCCTTGAGGAGAGTTACATGAACGACTTTAAACCTCAAAGCAAAGTGGTGCTTGAGGAGTTGAGGGGTGATCCGTTTACTCCAGAGGTTCCGAATGAAACCATTCCGATCAGTGTAGAAAAACCAAACAAACCTGAACAACAACTTTAGGGACTTCGACGTAGTGGGAGGATCGGGCGTCAACCTGAGAGGTATATGTTCAATGGGGAGGTCTTTTTGGCTGAACCGGATGAACATGACAGGGATCCTTATACTTACGCAGAAGCTATGGAGGATGTTGATTCAAGACTCTGGACAGAGGCCATGAACATAGAGATGAAGTCTATGGAGACTAATCAGGTCTGGGAGCTTGTGGATCTGCCCGAAGGGGTAAAACCCATCGGGTGTAAGTGGATCTACAAGAGGAAAAGAGGAGTGGATGGAAAGGTCGAAACCTTTAAGGCTAGACTGGTAGCTAAGGGTTATACGCAAAAGGAAAGAATCGATTATGAGGAAACCTTTTCGCCTGTAGCCATGCTTAAGTCCATCCGGATTCTCTTGTCCATAGCTGCCACTCTCGACTACGAGATTTGGCAGATGGATGTCAAGACGGCTTTTCTGAATGGCTATCTTGATGAGTCCATTTATATGGAACAACCAGACGGGTTCAAGGTCACGGGTCAAGAGGGTAAGGTTTGTAAGTTGCTAAAGTCTATTTATGGACTTAAGCAGGCTTCTCGTTCTTGGAACATAAGATTTGATCAAGTGATCAAGACTTATGGGTTCTCACAAAATGTGGATGAACCATGTGTTTACAAACACATTAAGAATGGGAAGGTGGTTTTTCTACTACTCTATGTAGATGACATTCTACTAATTGGCAATGACGTTGGGGCATTGTCATCGGTCAAATTATGGTTGACCAAGCAGTTTGACATGAAGGACTTAGGTGAGGCTAATTTTGTTCTCGGTATCCAGATCTTTCGGGATAGGAAGAACAAAATGGTAGCTTTGTCACAGGCCGGCTACATAGATAAAATTCTCAGAAGGTTTGCAATGCAGGATTCCAAGAAAGGTGGGCAACCATCTAGGTCTGGAATTACTCTTTCTAAGAAAGACTCTCCAAAGTCTTATGAAGAAAGAGAATACATAAAGAAGGTGCCTTATGCTTCGGCAGTGGGTAGTCTCATGTATGCCATGCTTTGCACTCGACCGGATATTAGCTATGCGGTCGGGATTGTGAGTCGATTTCAGGCGGATCCAGGACCGAACCATTGGGTTGCGATAAAGCATATTTTCAAGTACCTGAGAAGGACTCGAGGGTATATGCTTGTGTATTCGGGTGAGGATTTAACTCCTCTAGGATACACTGATTCAGATTTTCAATCCTGTCTGGATTCTAGGAAATCGACATAGGGGTTTGTGTTTACTCTAGGTGGCGGTGCCATCATTTGGAGAAGTGCGAAGCAAGATTGCACTTCGGATTCAACGATGGAGGCCGAATATGTGGCAGCTAGTGATGCTTCGAAAGAAGCAGTGTGGCTCCGCAAGTTCCTTGGGGATCTTGAGGTAGTTCCTGGTATGGATAAGGCGGTATCACTGTATTGTGATAACAATGCAGCGGTAGCTAATGCTAAGGAACCAAGATTTCACAAGAAGAGTAAGCATATTGATCGGAAGTATCATGTGATAAAGGACTTCGTTGAGAGCGGGCATGTCACGGTGTGCAAGATCGTGTCAGAGGACAATTTAGCTGATCCATTCACTAAGACACTTACTGGGAGAGTCTTCGAGAGGCATGTGGAAGCTATGGGGATGCAAAATTTACAGTATTTACTCACTTAGTGCAAGTGGGAGATTGTTAGACATGTATGCTCTAAGGAGTAAAAATGTAATACGTTTTTGGAGACATTTTTTATCAATAAAGAATTTATTCATTTATATATACCAAATATTGTCCTCTTTACGTTCATATTTGTTGAATGTATGATAAGCAAACAGTAGTCTGAGACTGTCAATCTAAACCTTAAGAATTGGGCATATGATGGGATGATTATGCGGAAGACACAATTCTTAGGGTGATGGTCTAAAACATATGATCCACAATCGAGGGAATAAAGTTGGGCGCTTTATTCATGTAAAGATTGTTATGTTGTCTATATCCCTTTTGGGAGATGGTTTGTCTTGACCATCGGAGTTGGACTCCGTGAATAGAAACATTGGCGCATTGTCATAGGTGACGATGTGTTGGATCGGGACATAAAGTGAATTGATTTGGATTAATAATTCTGTCTTGGCAAATCGATTCACTTTAGACAATCATTTGTGTTGTATCTTAATCCTGAGATGAATAATGGGCCCGTTGTCTCAATTTGTGTCTTTTGATGTACCAATGGGTGACTCCCACATCTCTGTAGTGGTATGCATGCCGGTACGTTGGAGGCATTACTCTTGATAGCGTAGACTTGTTATTCATAGATATGGAATCCATAGCTCCTCTTTAGGAGTAATGATATCCTCTTATATGCATTGTCCTGTAATTGGAAAACTGGAGCGCTCAACCATTTGGATACATAGGTGTAACCGAATGGTATACTATCTTTGGATGGTAAGTTTTCTAATGGTGAGACAATGGAACGTAAGATAAAAATAATCGGGAAGGTAAGACAGAACTGGTCCTTAAGCCGATTATGGATGATCATATGGGGATGCGATACACTATGATATGTCATGGAGACTTAGCTGCACGAGCTTTGTAATTCTATAAAGTTTGAGAGTACAGCTCCAAGCTTTTAGTGGAGTAGCGTTGGAGTTGATAATTGTGAAATGTATATCTGGGATATTGGGTTTCATAATTATCATGAGCTTGAACTTTATAGGTCCATTTTGGTCCCCTTTGCTAGCTCACAAAATCTTGTAACGACACGGCGTGCTTTTCCAATAATTGGTGACTTATGTCAGATTTATCAGATTGGTTTAAAATTTATAAGAATCAAATAATTCATGTCTGTTTATCGGTTGAATTAATTATGTAAGAAATTAGTTCAAGATGAACTTGTTGAATTATGGCATTCGGATAATTCTTGTCTATTTATCGGTTGTTTTAATTTTGGACAATTAGAACAAGATAAACTTGTAGAATTATTGTGAATTGATTTATTTTCTTAGAGATTATCTTGATAAAGTTTGTTTTGATCAGATATCTTTTCTATTGGGCTATTTGAATCAAAACTGAGACTTTAACCTTTAGAATCTCGAGTGGAAAATAAAAGATTCGCGGAGATTTTTTCTCGGCAGTTCGGCCTACCGGATGACGTGTTCGGCCTGCCGAACTGGCCAGTTCGGCCTGCCTATCAAACAGTTCGGCCTGCCTATCAGCGCACATAAGATTACGCATTTTTCACGCGTATCTTATCAGATATTGATCCGAACTTGATTCTGTTTCGATTTTTGAGACCTAATCTGATATGGACTGACCCCAAGGACCAATAGGTATAAAAAAGGAGTGAGTCTAATGATTTACTAAAAAAAAGATCAATTTGAGAGATTAAGAGTCATACTCTTCTAGTGAGCATTTGAAAACTCCCTGAGAGCTTTTGTTCACAAATCACGAACACTAGCTTTGGGTTCTCTCTATTGGTTGGAAGGAGAGTCACCGGTGGAAGAGCTGTACGTGTGAGCCCACACTCACTCTGGTTGTGGATAGAGAATAGCAAAGAAGACCAGTTGGTTGAGGCTCTTCTGGAACGTTACTTCTCTACACAGGTCGCGGAGGTTCTTCGGCACACTGAGGTTAGTAAGATCTGTTTAATTTATACATATAACATGTCAAACTTGTTTTTTGGAAAATACTCTGACGGAAAAAATTTTTAAAATTCCGCTGCGCACTTTGTTTCCCACAGCATCAGCCACTCGGTTAGCTTTTTTAGGATGATAAAGGATTTCACAATCGTAATCCTTTACCAACTCTAGCCATCTTCGTTGTCTCATGTTCAAGTCTCTTTGCGTGAAGAAGTACTTCAGACTTTGATGATCAATGAAGATCTGGCATTGGACCCCATATAAATAATGTCTCATATCTTCAACGCAAAAACGACTGCTGCTAACTCGAGGTCATTAGTAGGATAGTTCTTTTCGTAATCCTTCAGTTGTCTTGACATATAGGCAATCACCCTTTCATTTTGCATTAAAACAACTCTGAGGCCCATCTTGGATGCATCACTATAAATTACAAATCCATCATTTCCTTCCAGAATAGCTAATACTAGAGCTGTCGTTAGCCTCTTCTTCAGTTCTTGAAAACTCTTCTCGCATGCTTTCATCCATTCATACTTCTTTCCCTTGTGAGTCAGATTTGTGAGTGGGGCTGCTATCTTGGAGAAGTCTTCTATGAATCTTCGATAATAACCTGCTAGACCCAAGAAGCTCCTTATTTCACTTGCACTCGTCGGTTGCTTCTAGTTGAGAACAGCCTCTACTTTTATAGGGTCAACCGTAATCCCTTCCTTCGATATAACATGCCCCAAGAAAGACACTTTATCAAGCCAGAACTCGCACTTGGAGAACTTTGCATATAGCTGGTGTCTTCTTAAAGTCTCCAACATAATCATCAGATGCTCCACATGTTCTTCTTGACTCTTTGAATAGACAAGAATATCATTGATAAACACAATAACAAATTTATCAAGGAAATCCTTGAATACCCGATTCATCAAATCCATAAAAGCCGTCGGTGCATTCGTCAGACCGAAAGGCATAACCACAAATTCATAGTGACCATACCTTGACCTGAAGGCAGTTTTAGGAATATCTCCTTCTTTAATCTTCAGCTGATGATAACCTGACCGTAGATCAATCTTTGAAAACACCGATGCACCCTTGAGCTGATCAAACAAATCATCGATTCAAGGCAACGGGTACTTGTTCAGCTCTCTATAGTCGATGTAGAGTCTCATAGAGCCATCATTTTTCTTAAAAAATAGAACTGGAGCTCCCCATGGTGAGTGACTCTGCCTAATGAAGCCTTTGTCAAATAGCTCCTTTAATTGCGTGTGAAGCTCTTTTAACTCTGCCGGGGCCATTCTGTATGGTGCCTTAGAGATCAGGTCGGTGCCTGGAGCGAGCTCAATCTCGAATTCGACTTCTCTTTCTGGCGGTAGACTTGTTAGATCATCAGAAAACACTTCAGCATATTCTCGAATTACAAGCACATCTTCAATTCTTATCTTATCTTCTTGGCTTTTGTCTACAATGTTCGCCAGATAGCCCATGCAGTCACTTGCTTTCATTGTACATAAAAACATGCTGGGTTTCTTTCTGGACTTGCCAACATAAACGAACTTCTGATCAGCCTCTGGATAGAAGATCACTTTTCATTTTCGGCATTCAATAGAAGCATTGTACTTGCTCAAGAAATCCATCCCAAGAATCATATCGTAGTCATGCATGTTGATCACAATGAGGTCGACGAAAAGTTCCCTATTAGAGATCCATGGGGGTACTGTATGCAAACAGTGCGTAGATAATATCACTTCCCCAGAGGGTAGTGTCGTAGTGAATCCCTGTCTCATAAGCTCTAATCGAACCCCTAACTTCTTAGCAAATGACATGGATATAAAAGAATGAGTAGCACCCGTATCAAAGAGAACATAAACATCATTAGATAAACTTGTTATCTGACTTGTGACCACATTGGAGGCTTCAGCAGCCACTTGTTTCTTCGTCATGGCATAGATTCGGGCATTTGTAGGTGGGGCTTCAAGTCTTCCTTGACTGATGAGTGGCCCTTCAAGGGAAGCTTGCATCTGATGGAGTTGGGCTTGAGGAGGAGCTCTTTGAGGGACATTGGCATTCATCAGTTTAGGGCAATTCTTGACAAAATGATCTTCACGTCCATAAATAAAACATTGGTTTGTCCCCAAGCGGCATTCCCCTGGATGTTTCTTTCCACATGTGGCACATGGTTAAAACTGCCTGTTGTTGTTGTTAGGCTGACCATCATTGTGCCTCTTGTTGCCTTGTCCCTGCTGGTTTTGAGGATTACCCTTCCTCTTGCTGTTTTTCTAGTTTTGATTGTTGTTATTGTTGTTGTTATTCCTATACGGAGGGCGGTTCTGGTTGTTAGCATTATTGGTTTGCTGGCCAGACTGAGGCTGGTTCCTTCTTAACTTGGACAAGTGGAACTCAGCTTGTTGGGCCCTTATTACAACCTGCTCTTGAGTCCTGGGTGGACTTGTCCCATCAACAATCGTAACAATTTCTACCCTAAGGGCTCTGATCAGTCTTCTGAGCCTTTCACTTTCATCCATAACCATCATGGGCATAGGTGAGCTAGCTGGTCAAACTTTGTCACAACATCTGTGACTGACATATCCCCCTAGCGCAGGTTCTTGAACTCCTCATAATGCTTCCTTGTAACGTTCATGTGGAAAAACTTCGTTTTAAACTCATGAACGAAGTCATCCCATGTCATTTCTGCAACATTCTGACTCTGTTCGATGCCATCCCACCAAATTCTAGCCTCCATGGTGAGACAGTATGAGGCACAGAGGACCTTTTCATTGTTTGTAAAGCCCATGAGTCTTAGGGTGGCCTCAATCACCTTCAACCATCCTTGTACGACTAACGAGTCCTTTGAACCCTCGAAGTCTGTTGGCTTAACCCTCTTCCATCTGACTAGAAGAGGTTCCTGATAAGCCACTCTTGGTTCAGCAACAGAAGCTGGGACTTCATTGACTTGTGGCTGAGGAGGAGGAGGAGGAGGAGGAGGCTCGTCATTGCCTCGACGGTCGTCATTCTGGCCATTGGCCCTAAATTCTACAATTTCTCTTCTTTGATCCCCAAGTTGCCTCTACAGCTCAACGATCATTGTCATAAGCCTTTCATTGGTTTGGGTGCATGTTTGCATTCTTCTGTGGCCGTCCATCGTTAATTTCCTAAAAGAATTAGGAACTTAGAAATAATCTTCTAATATGAGATAGGTTTTCACTACTAGAGCATTAATCGTTAAATAACTAAACCTCATTCTTATCCTTATACTTGCATCAAAACATCTAACTTTAAAACATACTTACTTGGAGGACTTGGACTGACGTGTGGCGATATGAATTGTAAACGGAAACCTGCCTCTGATACCAAAGCTTATAACGCCCTCTTACGGATGTCACAGATGTCGTTATATTCATACATTACATACTTATTTTTTTTTAATAAAACTTATTTAAAACTTTAATTGTAAACGTAGTTAAGGAAAACGTAACCAGGATCCATACATACATTTTTTTTTTACAACATTCAATAATTTAATCCATACTATTAATAATTCAATTACACATTAAAATGATCATAAACTTCCTTTAATAAAGTAAATATACCAAATAGTAAAATCATAACTTATAAAACATCACATCATTTAAAACTATTTGCTCCCACAGTTCGGCAAGCCAAACACGGTCGATAGGCTAGAAATCGTCAACCAACAGGATAGCAGAGGTTTTGCAAAAACCGGGTTTAAAAATTAATATGATCGGTAGGCCGAAAAAATAGGATCGGCAGGCCGAACATCACATCGGCATACCGACCAGTAATGGTCGGCAGGCCGTCCGAGACAAAACAGAAACTTATAGAAAACTTAATTTTAAGACAAATTCATTTTTTTTCTTTCAAAAATGCGGAAGATCAAATTCTTAAAATGATAAAATAAAATATTAAAACATAGTTCTTGTATTCTTTAAAACTTATCATAAAAATATGTTCAAACAATAAACCAGAGCTTAAATCGTAGAGCTTGCATCATTGGTGCTTTTCTGGTTACAATTTATCCTCCTTATGCTCACACATCTTCCCATGTCCTCCGGCTAATCCATGACTTTCTTACCCTTATCTGCAACATGATATACACTTGAATAAGCTAAAGCTTAGTAAGTACATATAATTCTCACAATTTAAAAGCATTTCATAAACACCATCATCATCATCATCACATAATAGTGCATTAAGCACATTTTTATAGAAATATATCTTTAATTACATTGACCATATTAAAACTTATTCCTTTTTATCTTAAGGGCCCAAGTGTTGCACCATAATCATCATGGTAGGCGCGCCGTCATGAGAGGAGAAGGGTAGCTAATCCTAAACCAAACATGACATCATAACATATCATAACATTGGTGTGCAACACTTATTTAGGTGATACATATATATACATATTTAAACTTTCATGCTTTGAAATATGTCATCATCATACATGCATAACTTTATGAACATCAAAATATTTCATAAGAAAACTTTAAATGAAACCATCATAAAATCCATCATAGAATAATTATCATTATGCACATAATTTCAAACCTTATAAAACATATCATGTTGTAGGTGAGAATGTACTTACCTTAGAAGCTAGCTTACTTAACCTTATATGTATTGGTGACGACGCCACGGTCTCGATGTGCTCGTTCCTTAAAATGTTCAGGCCATTTATTCATTAAAAGTTACAAAATAAAATTAATACTTATTTTCATAGAATAAAACATCCATTCATATAACATCACATATATATTCATCTCTTACAAACATAATTCAAAACATGCATCCATAACCATAATCATCAAAAATATACTTCTGACCTCCATGAATTAAAAATTTAATAACTCAACATTCTCATAGAATTTTAGCACCATTCTTGACAGGGGTAAAGTTAATACATAAACATATTACCATGATTTTTCTTTAGTCATAAAAATTACATTAAGTATCTAAAAACAAACCATACATGTCAAATATGAAATCTGCTAGCAATAGTTAGGCAGTGAACAACCTTTAAACTCAGGTCCTTTTAACATATTTCAACACCATAGAAAAATCTACAAAAATTAACATATGCAGTAGACATATAGAACCCTAACATATCCAAAATTGGCTTCAGTAAAAATAAGAGTAGGTCAAAACACACATTTGGAAATCAGTAATAAAACTAACTTAGGTTTGAAAGGCAGTGAGTAATCTTTTGAAAACATTTTCTAACAATTAAAACACATACATTTTAACTTTTAAAATTCATTCTACCATCTTACTAACATATATTTCAATATCATAAAATTATTTCATCATCAATAAAAACATTTAAACATATAAAACGTCACATAAAACAAAAGTCCAAAATTAACATTGTTAAAATAGTTTCTTGACCTAGTCTCAATAGAAATTTCATAACACATAATTCACTCATCAAAACATTACCAAACTTTGTAGTCCATAACATAACATATACATGAACATTATTGGAAAATTTTGTAGCAAAAAAAGCACATTTACCCCTTGAACAAAGATCACATTTTCATGCATCATAACCAAACAACAATATTTTACTGTGAGTCGTAGAGGATAGAAAATTCATAACTTATCATAGAAAAATCCAATTAAGGTGAAACTTGAAGAAACATCACAAAACTCATACATGAAAAACATATTAAAAATTCAAGGCAAACGGAATTTTGTAGAGGAAGATATAGCAGTCGGATGTCAAGAAGGTTTTCATTGAAATGAGAATGAACTCTTACCTCAAAATGATTCTTCTCAAATTCCTTCGAATTCAACCAATGAAATTTCAATTTTTCTTTCAATTATTTGCAGAGAAATTTTGAGGGAGAGGAGGAATAGAAAACGTGGAGAAGAGAAGAAGAAAAGAAACGTCTCAGAAAGAGAGAGAGAGAAGACGTGGGAGGAAGAGAGAGAGAGCAATAACGTAAAAAAATTTCAATGCCCTCCATTATGTCAAGAATTTTTTGACTATTCTTGGTCCAAAAATCACGTGTAAATGGAGAGGGAATTGGGGAAAGTTAAATCATTTAGATAAACTTACCATACTTTACCGATTTTAAAAGGGGAAACCATATCAATCAATACCAATCAATGCAAAGTCAAACGTTTCCTTTCCGTAAATGATAAAATTAATCCATAATTATACTAATTATTCACATTAAACCACCCAATCAATGTAATTATCTCAACCATAAATTTGGAGAGATTTCTGCTGACTGCTCGTCAGTTGTCATCGGCCTACCGATTCTTCACTTCGGCCTACCGATTCCGTGAGGTTCGGCCTGCTGATTAATATCATCGGCCTGCCGATACATGAAAGGCTATTTGGCCTGTCGAACTTGCAAGTCTGGCCTGTCGAACTTGAAAGTCTGGCCTGTTGAACTATCCTTAAAACACAATACCTCATAGCATTCAAGACATTATTGCATCTTAATTAAATATACATTGTAACTAACATGAACATTTGAGCACATCGATTCCATGCAATCTTCACCTGCCATGACACTTAGAATAAATAGTTAGTAACATTAAAATCATAAATCATAGCATATATCATAAATTATTAATAAAATTACTTAACGTCGTTACTAACTTAACATAATCTGTAACATAAAAATAGGTGAGTGTTACAATGCCCTCCTTAAATAATTCACTATACATCTATGAAAATTAAATTAAAATGAATTCATTATTTAAAACCCTAGATGCACATGCAACGTGAGTAGATGTCTATCTAAAATTAACATAGGTTATTCTATCTAGGTCACAAACACAAAATAACTCCTTTGATATTATTAGGATTTAGCGAATCAATTTAATTAATAGTCACTCATGATAAAATAAACAATCACTTTGTGGAATAACCTTAGTTCATGATAATGAAAGAAAATATATTAAAGAAAATCTTAAACATGAAAAAAGGAAAGAGAAATAAAAATTGAATATGAAGTCGAATCCGAAGTTGAAAACCTGTTTTCGAGAGATACTCTTCTTCTCCTCCACAATTGGTTCTCTTTTTCTCTCCAATTCTCTAGTAAAAGAATCATCTAAAAATCCTAAAGCGGTGCTATTTATAGGTTTGTAGCAAAAATGGAGAATTACAAAAAATTTAGAATTACATTTCTAAAATTTCTTAACTGCACGCCTCAGCCCCAAATCCTAGTGCCGCAACGTCAGCCCCAATGCAAAAATTTTGAAACACCACCAGTGCTGCGATGCTAAACGCCTAGCACCTTGGCACTATTTATCAAGATTTGGAGGGGTTGTACAGGCCAGCGCGCGGTGATGATAATAAAAATAAAATAAATGCCCTGTCACTTCCTTTTTACCAAATAAAGTCCACAAAATTTATTTTTAACGTTGTTTTGACATAATTTAAAAGAAATCTTCTAGTTTGATCTAATTCCATCACAATTAACAGTGCATGGATCAAATAAAGTTTGCAGAAAATATTTAATTTAGCTTTAACTTTTTTTGTTGCCTGAGTGGTCAATCTATGTTTGGGAACAACTTATACCACTCGAAAATTATACGTGGACGCTCAAAAAACATTATAAATGGAGCTAAAAGATTACATTGTGCTCCATTAAAGGGAAAAACAATTTCCTCCGCTTGTAGTATTTCTGGAGAAATGCTTATGATTTCTTCTAGGGCCGGCAATTTCAGACATAATACGATGACACGATATGAAAACGACACGAGATAAACAAGTTTGGACCGTACGTTTATTAATTGGGCCATAAATAAGTTGGCACGAATAACACAAAAATAAACATGCTAGATTCGTGCTAACACGTCTAACACGCCTTAATACGTTTAGTTAAGCAGACCGTAAATGTGTCAACATGGTACGACATGACCCGCCTGTTTATAAAACATTTAAAATAAAAATAAAAATATTTGAAATATTTGTAGTAGGTTAGTATTAATCAGATATTGTGTTTTTGTTAATTTTCATTATTGGCTTTTTTTTTAATTTTTCTTAATTTTTAAAATTTTTAGTTAGCTGGGTCATAAGCATGCCATATGCATGTTATTCTCGTGTCAACCTATCACGGCCCGCTTAGTAATCCTGTTAATCGTGCCATACCGTGTTATGCGCGCCATAAGCAGGTCATGTTCGTGTTTACATTTCTGGCGCGTTTATTAATCGTGTCATGTTCTCATTCGGCCTAAACGTGTTGTGCTGTAAACGTGCCGACACGAACATGACATGAACACGTTTACTACCAGCCCTAATTTCTTCTGGGAAACATGTTTTTTGTGGAAACCAATTTTTTAATGCCTTCTTTTCTTCCTTTCGTTTATTAATTTTGACTGTAGTTTTTACTAAGGACCGAAATATTACAATGCGTTTATAAATAAAAGAATATATTTTCACAAATGTCACGATATAATACCGTACTTTTTACAAAACATCCTTTTATTGTTTCCTTTCATAACCCTTACAAATTTGCTTACATGACGTCATCAAGGGCACATGGGAAATCATCACAAGGCATATTAAAGGTCAATTATAATTCAAGGGTCATTTATGATATTAACAACTAAAAATATTAATATGATTATGACAAAATGCTCAACTATTTTTAGCCAAAAAAATCATTTTTAAACTTTGACCACGTTAACGTTAACATGTTTCTTATGGAAAATTACATTGAAATTAAAGTCTAGAACAAATTTTCATCTTCGAAAATTCTTGTGAATGAGAAAGACTATTTGGTGGATGATGAAGCTACAACAAATTCTAAGAAAACTGTTCAGAAGTTGTTAAAGTCTCACCTCACTCTTGGATAGACCAAGTTAAAGACGATGAACAAATAGCCTTCACTCCAATTATTTCCAAAAAGCATGTCAATAAGGCTAGAGGTTCCGGTCATAGTTCCTTACGACCAAAAGTTAACAATAAAGCTTCAACTATGCTTTTTAAAGAAGAGAAATTATTTAATAATTATGCAAGGAGACAGAAAGAAGTGAAGGTAGTAGTTTCAGAGGGATAAATTGTAAACCCCACTTTTTAAGCTTCTTTCATAGACTTAGAAACTTATAAATTGAAGAGTGGAAGATGTTTAGAACCTTTAATGAGATTGTAACAAATTAAGCATAAGGTGTCAATTAGAGGAAGCTAGATGTCGAAAAGTAGAGATAGGTTATGACTAAACACTCAGGTAAGCACAAGGTGTCACCATGAGGTTAATGACTAACCTTCACATGACAAATAGGTGATAGGTGGCTTACATGCTGGATAGACAAGTGGTGAACATGCATAGTGATACATGGCACCATGTGGCAAGTATCCAATAAAGCTTGATGTCTTAAATGACATGTGGCAAACAAGGGCATGGATAACTTGCATGGGCATACGAGATGACACTTGGCAGAGATACACGATAGCTTGGTGGTGAAGAAAACCACATGAATTACATGCACAATGACACGTGTTTGAGCAAAGATTTAACATATGCATCATGGTGTTTATTAGGTGCCTATATATAGGAATCATTGTGGCCTATTTCAGGATGAAGAAACATGAAAGAAACAAAAAGGAAAGGAAGAGATGAAGACAAAGAGATAGCAGTTGTTCCTTGTTAAATAGCTTGTAGTAAGTGCACTTTCTACTGTATCACTTGAACAGTAATATGTTTGTAAAAGCATAATTTTAATATATGTTACAAATATGATTATGATTATGATATGTACATGGTTGGCAGGTTTTATAAAAAGTATTTTATATATGATGTGAACTCTTATGCTTGTTATGAACTAAAGAAAGTTAATGTTATAAGGGTAAAATCCCTCCAAGAAAAGAGTTCCAGTAGAGAGGGCCAATGAGTATCAAATAAAGGTTCTAATTACAAAAGATTATCATCATATAGACAGCCCCGAAGTGAAAGTTTATATAGTTTACTTAATGAGCATTCACTCATATAGCCCTCACGATTTGGTGGCTTCCAAGTGGAGGTTTCAATTGACTGAGAAATAATAGTGTAAGTTCCCATAATGAGTCTAGAGATATTTAGATATGAGATTAGTAATTCTTGGTATCTTGTATATTGATAGTGTGTGATTTGCAATAAAATTTATTATTTTCATTGTGTAGTATTATTTTTATTTAGTTTTTAGTGATAGATGTTATGAGTTTATGTTTTTCTTGAGCTTGCGAGGCATCAACACTACTAGAAATGAGGTCTTTAGCAATGACACCTATCGATGCTATTAATTGCAGTATTTGCGATAACATGTAGTTGCAAAATCTAATAGCAACGACATTGAGAAAAAGTCATTGCAAATAATAAAAGCAATGACATATCGTTGCACAATGTGCATGTATTAGTAACGACAAGTTGTCACAAAAAAATTTGGAAAATATCCTTCACTATGTCATAGTAAATCATAAAGGTACCAAAAGGCACCGTGGACGAGAAAACTACACACCAATTGAAAAATATTTGCAACGAAATGTCATCAAATGAGCGGGGTATAGTTGGCTCTACAGAGTCAGAGAGACTAGTGGTATTTGCGATGACATGTGGTCGCAAAATACCGGTGGATTACAGCTGGCTCTAAACAATCAAAGGTGCTTATAACGAATTGCATTTGCGACAACATGTCTTTGCAAAAAGCTATATTTTCAAACATTTTTGCAAAAATTTTGTTGTGAGTTTGGTAGTTTCTAAAAACTATTTGCAATGACACCCAAAAAAAGTCATCACAAAAGGTGTTTCTAAAATCTTCCCCCCTCGATTTCTCAATTTTTTTTCCCAAGTTAATTAAACAAGTTCATTTTAGGATATAATTTGTGATGGCTTTAGGGTTAATTGCGATGACATATGTAAATATGAAGCTTTCTCTTCCTCTCTCTACTGCTGTTGCCGTCTACCGCCGCTGTTCTTTCTCGGTTGCTGCCACCTTTAATTTTCCAACCCCTATTTTTAGTGGGTTTTGGATTGAGTAAGTTTTTAATTTTTTTAATGGTCTTATTTATGGATTGTGGTTTTGTAAATGTTTGTGCGATATGAACGAAGTTATATGATTATGAGATTACGTAGAAATGTTGATAAGTTTGTAAAAATATTGAATAATTTAGTAATGTGAAACGCGGTTGTGTTTGGATTGGTTTATGGTTTTTGCTGGATATTGGATTGGTTATGTTTTTTGTTGTTATGATAGTACAAATGTTGAATTGGATGTTATTGTGATGATTGTAATTGAATTGGATGTTTTTTTGATGTTGTTGTGATTGTTGTTGCAATGGTAAAAATGTAGAATTGTGATGTTGGTGATTTATATAAGGTAGTTAGAATTGTAATATTTATTATTGTAATGTTCTTAGTTGGTTAAGTTGTTTTGGTTTATATAAGTAATGCAACATTTATAAATAGAAAAGAAGTAGAATTCCCCTAAATAAAATGTTTGAAAAATTAATTAAACAAATATATATATATTATTGACAAATGCAAGAGAAACTAAAAAAATAAAATTTCTCCTTAAAATTAATCAACAACTCTAAAATAAAAAAATATAATCTATTATTTTATTTAAGAAGTAATTGATATGAAAAAATAAATTTAAATTTACATTATATAAAAAATTATCCATAAGATTATCATAAAATTTGATAAGTTCAATTTAATAAAAAAATTGTGCCTTATTCTTAATAGTGGTTTGACATGCAAGTGATTGGATTGTCACAAGAACAACATATGTAGGTACGCATTTATATTTTCATTTTGCATGTGCATGCATAAAGTAACCTTAAACCTAATCAAGGATTGGTACATAGTTATCGACGTATGAATTGTCCCGTTTGGATAGTTTGGTATTGTAATTTACGTGTTTGCCATTTAATTTCACTTGTGCCATTGGTAGAGGTTTTGGTACATCTTTTTTTGTTCTCTGGGCATAAGTCTAATTGCACACATAGGAGAACTAAAGGGAGATGTTGATGAAATTTCTATAGAAAGAGGTCGCTGTGGGATAATTGGCACAATGCATAAATTACACTACTAAATGGGATAGGGCCTTACCCTGTAGGTCTGGAGTAAAGGTGGTGCGTAGAATTGCATATTTACATACATTGACATGACTGATGATTGTGTCTGCTATTGTTTATAGTTGAAATAACAATTGATAATAGTTGGGATTCATTTGAAGAACCAGTTGTCAAATGAATATTGGGATGGTTTATGTGCATTTATTAAGGTCGCAAATTATGCAAATTTAACTTGGTGTTTTAGTTGTTCTTGTATGAAATGTAGAAATCATGAGATGTTGCTAGTAAAAACAATGAGAGCGCACATATATCGATTTTTTTTTTATACAATAAATATTAAGTGGATTCACCAATGTGAAGAAGAAGCAGTTTCAAATACTAGTCTAGTTGTAAATTAACCAATAGACAAGATGCTTTCCTTCATATTGCTGGGATTAATGATGATCATGATATGTTAGGTGAAATGCATGTGGATATAGAGGATACACAATATGATGAATTCAATAATCTCCCATCCGAACTCCAAGTGAGATTGTATTTGGACTGCACTAAGTATTCATCATTGAATTTCTTAATGAAATTGATGCACCTAAAAGTTCTATATAAATGATCTAATGAGTGCATGGATGCTACTTTGAAGTTGTTGAAAGATACATTTCCTGATGGGAACAAGTTACCTACTTCTCATTATGAGTTGAAGAAGTTATTGAGTAGACTAGGACTAAGCTACTAGACAATTATTTATGTAAGTATGATTGAGCTTTGTTTTGGAAGGAGAATGATGATGTATAGATGTGTCCATTGAGTAACACAAGTTTTTGAAAGGATAAAAAGGGAACAAAAGTTCCATGAAAAGTATTCTGTTACTTCCCTTTAAAGGATCAGTTGAATCTTTTGTATACTTCCTGTCACACTACTAAGGACATAACATGGCACTTACATGGGCGATCAAAAGAAGAAGACATTATACATCATCTAGTTGATGCTAAATAATGGAAAGACAAGATTGAATGTAAGAAATATTCAATTAAGGTTATTCGCTGACGGTTTTTACCCTTTCGGGAAAATGTGTCTTTCGTACATTATTATATGGCTAGTGGCGATGACTGCTTATAACTTACCTCCGTAGTTATGAACCATGGACCCATGCAAGATGTTGACCTTGTTGATTTCGGGTCCAAATGCCCCAAGAAGGATATGGACATGTTCTTAAGGGCTCTTAAGGATGAGTTAAAAGAAGTATGGGATGAAGAGGTCATTGTATATGACACTATTTTGAATACGTCGTTTTGGGATGCAAGCCGTATTGCTCATGATAGTTAATGACTTTCTTGCCTAGAGTAGTTTATCTAGCTAAAGTGGTCAAGAGTATTTGGCATGTCCATCTTGCAACGATGCAACCCCCTCAAAGTGTACAACAAGTAAAACATGTTTTGTTGGGCATCGACAATGGATTCCTATTATTCATAGGATGAAAAACAACAAAAAGTTTGATGATAAGGTTGATCGACTACCTCTCCCACCTCAAAAATCCATTCAACAAAGGTTGGATCTAGCAGTAAAAAGCAAAAAAGACAGCCAACAAAGCTTAATTGGATGAAGAAAAGTATCTTTTAAGAATTACCATACTGGACCTCCTTATCATTACATCACAACTTAGATGTCATGTATATCAAGAAGAATGTGTGTGATAGCTTGTTGGGCACAATTCTAAATATTGATGGAAAAAGCAAGGACACAGACAAAGCGATGATCGACCAACAAAAAATAAGGGTGCGTAAAGAGTTGTATTTGTATAAAGGAGGTGATCATTGGATGAAACCACATGCAGTACCCCAGATGACAGACAATAAGAAGGTTTGTGAGTTTGTGAAGGCAGTTCAGTTTCCAATGGGTTTGCGTCAAATTTGAGAAAAAAGAGATCGAGGGGAAGAATAAGATTACTAGGTTAAAATCACACAACTATCATGTTATAATGCAGCGATTATTGCCAACTGGTATAAGACCATTCATGACAAAAGAGATTGTCAATACGATAACAGAATGAAGCAATTTCTTTTAGTTGATATGTTCAAGGACATTGAGGATAAGTGATTTAGAGAAAGCAGGGCAAGATTTTATGCAAGTTAGAAACAATTTTCACCCCATCCATTTTTGATATTATGGTTCATTTAGTAATGCATTTGCCAAAAGAAGCCAGTTGAGGAGGACCTATTCATTTAAGGTGGATGTATCTACTTGAACGCTTTCTTCAATCGTTGAAGAAATATGTCAAGAATCGTGCATGAACAAAGGGATCAATTGTGAAGGCATATATTGTCAATAAAGCTTTGACTTTTGTTCAATGTATCTAAGCATCATTATGACAAGATTTAAAAGACTTGAGAGAAATTGGGTACAGGATGAAGATTGTAATGTCAATAAGATTTCTATTTTCACATCTCATTGTCATCCAATTGGAAAGATGAACCACATCACGTTAGATAAGCATCTGTAGAAAAAAGCCAAGTGGTACATTTTACACAACTACTCAAAAGTTTAACAATGAATCAAGTAAGTATTACTCTAAATTTCATTTCATAGTTGTGTCAAATAAACTTGTATCACTCACTCAAATTCCTTAATAAGTAGTGATCATATGAAGGAGTTGAAGGATAGTGGTCGAACTAGACTATTAGATAACATTCAATTGGAGGAGTTTCCAATTTGGTTTTATAATAAGGTATAACATTGTTTTAAATAATGTTCATTATAAATTGGATCCAAATTTTATGATTGTTATTAACTTTCTATAATTCTTTACTATTGACAAATGTTTAATCTTCGAGAGCAAAATGCACCAAAGGCGACCATTCCATTGGCTTTGCTTTCATTTGGTTCAAGCTCTCTAATAGAATCTATTCTGGTTATGTGGTGAAGGAAGTCAAGTTTCTAATAGAGAGACAGGATATCAATTGAAATACCCAAAATTCTAGTATTTGTATTCATGGATATTACAGAGTCTTGGAGGATATTTTTGAATTATCCTACAAAAATGATAATTCTGTTATTCTTTTTAAGTGTAAGTGGTTCGACACTCGTTTAAAAAAAAAAAAAAAGAGAGAGCTCAACAATACAAAAATAGAACAAACATCTTTGTTAAGGACTCGTGGTACGAGAATGAACCATTCATACTTGCATCTCAAGCAGAACAATTTTTATATAGATGATTTGTTTTAACAGTCCCAACTGGAAAGTTGTTGAACACTTTGGACATTGGTATATATAGGATTTTCCAGAAGCGGATGTGGACAACATGACAATAGTTCAAGATACCAAGTCTACAAATGTTGACTTGGTAGTGGAACAACCAGAGATTGACACATTGATGTGGAATCGACCTGATCTATCGTTTAATGTTGTCACATCCAATATTAGTGCAATGTTGAAAGACAAGTCCCTCGAAGAAAGTGATGACTGAGGAGAGAAGGATGAAACTTTAGATGAGTATGTTGATGAGAAAAACAACTATTTTGAAGACAATGATGACATAAATGATGGTAGTGAGAGCATAGACGTGAGCAACAATGATAAACAGAAATTATGTAGCACATAAACAAACACTAATGTATATATAGTATTGTTATATAATTAAGTATGATATTAAACTAATTTGATTTTGTTAATAGGCATTATGTCTGGTCTAGCCATTACTTGTGTTGGCTTATAGGGGGAGCACAGCCTCCACTCGATCTATATAGACTTTCGTCACACTGCTAATTAGGTACGTTAAAACTTAATTACAAATTTGTTAATTTTGTTCTATCGATCTTATATGTTAAGTTAATATGACATTGAACTTCATTGCCTATGAAAGTTTATTGATTTTTATAGCAATAAATGTCTCACCTCTATGATGATTAGGTTGAGATGAGGCAAAAGGCCATGAAATCACAATGTATGTGGAGAAGCACGAAAAAATTTTAGTCAAATTTTACGAGGATGGAGCTACTTGGAAAGGATATGGAAAGCCCAATACGTAGTTTGAAAACACAATTGACATTCATATTGGGGACATATGTAAGCCATTTCGTGACTCTTGGAAAGATTTAAACCCTCGTCATAAGTATGAATGTGTTGTAGGAGTGGTTTAACCTTGATTATGGCTACAAGGATGGTGTCATCCATTCTGTAGTTGATAAAGAGATAGTAAAATGTTATAAAGAGTTGAAGAGTGATCTACATAATTGCTTCAATGAGCTTGGTGGGGTAAAAAACGAGCATGTAGTTAGTGTCAACCCCCCGAGCAACCTCAAGAATCCCGATCACTAGGGACCTTGCTGCGATAGGCTCATGTCTCTTAAGTTTCAGGTCATATACATTTGTAAAGTTGATGATTTAGTGCTTATACACAATTCAATTTTTGCTAATGCTTAACTTAACTATAATCTGAAAAGGTTAAACATGAATAAAAATAATCATGCCAACTAGAAGTAGTCAACCTTACATGGTTATATATTGTGCACATAGCATCGCGACAAGAAGGTCACTAAGTTTTTTTTAGTTAAAATTTACTATAAAAGTTAAATTTGATGATAAAAAATACAATTCTAACTCAATTGTTAGTCAAGCGAACACGACGAGCTAGCAGTTGATGTATACCATAAACAACTTGGGTGACATGCATCGCCACGGGGACACTTGCATTACGCTCAAGTAGAGTAGAATTTTGTAAGTATTTTTAGTTTTTTTATATTATCTACTCTTATTTAAATTAGTCTCTAATTTATAACATATTTTATTTTTATTTGTGTAGAATAAGATGAAGAAGGAGGGATCAACCCAAAGGACACAATCTGCTACCGGTTCATCTTCACAAGCTTTTAACAAGGAAGGCATTTTGGAGCAGTTACTAGGTACACATTAAGGACACAAGATTAGACCAGGCTTTAAAATCCCAAAGAAGATTTACTATGGCGCTTCTTCATCCTCTGGCTCCTAGTTAGATGGAATGTCTTCGACATGTGTTGATTTGCACATGGAAGAATATTTGTGACGATTGTATGAGAAAAATTTGCAAATGCATAAGAACTAAAAGAAGATAATGGACTTGCTGGCCCAGTTGCATCCTCATGTCCAATTCCCCTATAGCTTCTGTTCAACCTTATATACCTCGAGGTTCTCCGTCTCCTCTAGACGAACAACAATGAGGAAGCCAGTGATGCTGCAAATTTAAAGGATTAGATTGTATTTTCTTTTTATTTATCTACACTATTTAATATTCTTAGACATTATGTTTAGATTTATTCTATTAATGAAACAATTTATTATTATCGAATGTTTAAATATTAATTAATTTTTATTATTGTAATTTAATATATTGTAGTAAAATCTATTAATAAAAAAAATTTATTGAAAATTTAATAAAAATCATTAAAAACATATTTACTATAATATTAATAATTATTTTAAAAATAACTATATAGACATTTACAATGACAAAGTCGTCACAAACACAAGCAACACCTAAAAACATTAGTGACGACACTTTAAAAATGTTGTCATAAAAAGTGTCGCTAAGTCAACACTTGAGTAAGTATTTGTGACGGCAAATTTGAAATTGGCATCGTACAAAATTGGATCCACGTCAACCCAACGACCATTATGATGACTTATTTGCAGCGACATGATTACGACGACCGTTGTCACAAATAACTCTTTTGTGATCAACTTCATGCGATGACATATTTGCAATGACTTTTTGTCGCAAATATTTTTTTGCGACAACTTTCAATCTTTTGCAAGGACATTTTGTTGTTGCTAAAGACCTACTTTGTAGTAGTGAGAGCTGCTAGCTTGAGAGGGTCATTACATAAATTAATAGAATTGTGTAAGGTGCAATCTTTGGTATTAGAAAGAAAAATGACTTTGATCTTTGTCTTCTTAGTGTTCAAAGTTGGTGGGGTTTCAAGCTACATAAATAAACCTGATTTGGCTCAAGCTATATCTTGTTAGCCATTATAACTTATTTTCATATATTTCCTTTTTACTTTTTTCTTTCTTTTTTCTTACTAATAAATTAAGTGGTTGATTTATTCTCTCTATTTATCATCTCAAACAATTGCATGTGAGATATTGTTTGTCGCTTAACCAAACTCAACACAAGCTACAGTCTACTATGACATCTGTAATACCCCTCAAGCTAACTATTAAGCTCGTGGAAAGGCTTTTTAATTAGAGTAAAGAGTATTAACCTTTCATTTTATATTATAAATGTTATAGTTTACTTAAAATATTCATTTCATTACATAAGAGTTTTGAAACTACTATTTCACTCATTTCTTTATTTACAACATATAGAGTATTTCAAAATTAATGTGCAACGTACTATCACATCCATATTAGTAATATATCTGTTTACAAAGCCATAATAGAGGTGCTAAGTTTGACAAAATAGATTTCCAAAGTAAGCTTCACAAGCTGATCTAAAACATGGCATATAAACAAATCTCTGTTTGGCAGCTTTGGATATTCGGTCAACCCCTAACCTTATACATTCTCACTTGCATCATAAGTCATATAATGAGATAAAAACTTAGTAAATAGAAACTAATGCATGAACATGAACATTGAACGAGAATGCAATCATACATTTTCTTTCAACAATTCTTTCTTCTTTTGGATATCCTTGGAGTGTGATACTTAACTAGTAATGATAGGCCATGGTTTTTGAAACCTGCTCATCATAATTTGGCCAATGTAATAATAATACGGGGTTTCCATCTTGGTTGTTAGACCCTAGGTATTTACTATATTTAGTCTCTGTCTTAGTGGCTTTTCTTATCTTGGTTTTTCAACCTCAAAGTATTCACTACTCTTTGTTGGGTCCCCAATGCCACCCGCATTCCATGCCTACCCAACCACCAATTAAGAACCCCCATTTTAGTTAAAAACCTCATTCTCTTTTTAGATCATATTACATGTTTTAATATAAATGTCATGAATCATGAATGCTTTTTAACAATCTATATCATTCCCAAATAATGGCAATCCAATCAATGCACCTTAAATCATACATGGCATAGTTTTTGTGATGCAATAAATAGTTGTTTCTACTTACCTTGAGTCCAATTTGCATTGAGAGAAAAGATCAGTCCTCTTAGAAGATAAAATGTGCTAAAGGCCTAGCATTATAAAATCATATACTATTTAATTTCTCATAAACCAAACTCATTGATATAGGTTATAAGTTCATATTATAAGGGTTTTATATTGAATCAAACACAAAATAGGCTGAGTATAATAATGTCAAAATGCATATCTATGGCCAAATAACAAGCCATACTACTAAACATATAATTAAACATGGTGATTAAATGTTCAATCATCTAAATAAACACGCATTTTAGCTCATTCTTACTACAAATTATATTATGTCAAATGCATAATAATTTTACCTCTTATCTTGCCAAAATTAGGTCTTTAATAAACAAATAACATTTCCAAACATTAAATATTGTTAAGGGAATATAATTTTAGAAAAACAACCTACTACATGAGAATCAAACGTGGTGCAAATTTGATTTAGCATTTAATCTAGTTTTGCATTTTCTTTTTATCAATTTAGAAATAACATTTTAACTAATTCCCACCTATTTATAAGCACTCAAATTCACTTAATAAACACTTAGGATCAATAGAAATAAAAGAAATAATTAGATTCCATAAGATTTTCAATTGTGCAAAGAAACTAACTTAACTATCTTAGTTTGAGCTCAAATTTACCCTAGGTTACTTTTTTCATGTCGATAACTATATATAACAGAAAAAAAACTTCATTTTATCATAAGAAACATAAATATAGATGCTACCTTGTAGGGCTTGAAGTTAGGGCTCTATTGGAGGTCAAAACACTTAATTTTTAAGCTTAAAATAGTGTGAACTTGGCCTAGTTTGTGTAACCTAAATTTCTATGGTATTGTTTAAGTTTTTGTGAGCTTTAAGACATGGAAAATGGAGATAAAAAAAAATGATGAAAGTGTTGGACATTTTCAGACCTACTTGAGCAAGAAAAAGGCAAAAGTGAACATTCTAGTTCATTTAACTTGGTCTAAATCAAGTAAGAGAAGTGAGGAGCTTTCTTAGGGACTTTCACCAACTTTTTCTTGGGTTTGACATGTGGAAGGAGTGCTAAGTAAAAGAATTTAGTTACTAGCTAGCCACTCTTAAATCTAGTACAAGCAAGAGTAATTCAATTTACTATCACTTAGTCAACAAACTAATCAAATTCCATCATTTTGCATTCTTTCAATCCCAATCAAAATTTTCTATTTCAAATACATAAATGGGTAAAACAATTAGTTTAGAATGTATTTGAGATGGAAAAACACTTTCTAATCAATTCGTAACTGTTTAGCACACCAACCTTCCTTACCAAGAAACCGAGCTTTTTATTACTATTAGAACTTTTTGAAAAAATATGTTAGATCATATATTAATAATTCAATGTCATATTTATTTAATATAAGCATGTTTATGCATGATTCAATTTAATAAATAATAAGTACTTATGCTCGTCAGATATGCTTTCTATATGCTCAAAATTCAATAACTTGTATTCATTAAATGCATAGATATACAAGATGCTTATTACTGGCTAATCGTGAGTTAATTGGGCATTAAAACATCCCTCGGCACAACCCCTCCTCAAGTGAACCAATTTCTATGAGGAGCCATCCCACAGCAACAACGACAAAAACCCAGCCCTGCGACGGAATAGTGACCCATTATGAGGCAAGAAACAACATCTTGTATAAAGCTTGAGATTATTTGGCTATTTAGAAGATCACATGGTGAAGGATTGCTGTCATTTGTTTTTTATTGTGCGTTTTCAAATGGGCATTTAGGGTAGTAATTAGGTTACAAAATAAAGATTTTTCACAAAATTTTTATTTAAATTAGATTTAATTCAATATATTCTTCATCAGAAACTTGCTAATATTAATGTAATCACAAAAAAAAAAAAAACAATAACATTTTTGTTAGGATATCATTAATGTAATCAAATGTGATAGTCATGATGATATTTTTAATAATTATTGTCTATTTTAAGGATTAATTTTACGAATGCCTCTCTAACTATAGAATGAGTTGAACGTGAATCCTGCTGGTATGTCATGTTAGTAGATCTAATAGGAATATAGATAAAAGTGAACAGAATGAACATTTTGAGTTATTTTCTATAGATAACAGAGTGCAATGAATGTTTTTGAAATGAAAAACATGGCATGTAATTCAGGTGGGCGCCAATGAAATAATCATAAATAAAACTTGAATATGAAACATATATAAAAATTTTTCTCTATCTGACGTCTAATTTATTTTCATGTGTACTGAAGTGTGATATTAAATGTACACCGACATATAAGAAAAGGCTTTAACACCTCTAAACATGTAAAATGTAGTACGAATGAGTATAATATTATATTCATTTAGTGTATAAAAATGAGTTGTAGACGTACAGCAACAAAAAGTTTACCAATTGTAGGCTAATGTTACACCTTTAATAAGTAATTGACATATAATAAAGTTCATATTATATCCCATAATTTACATGTTACAATGTAGGTTCAGTTCTTGTAATGAACCAAAGACAAACTATATATATATGTGATATTTATTGCAGCACTTTTTAATAGTATATGTACAATGTTGTACTATGTTATATTTGTTTTTTCTAGGTGATTTTCCTTGCTCGATACACATAAACTAAAACAAAATTCTAATTAAAGTTGTAAAGTGGTTGATCGAATCTTTTATAGGGTAATTGAAAATATGAAATTGATCATTGTGCAATGTTTTATGTATTAACGTATAAGGGAAGGCATTATTATTATTTGTCCTTATTGTGGGTGTGCTCTATTTTTGCATAAATATATTGTGAAAGTTCAAGGAGGAATATTGAGCATATAGATCGCATTCCACAAGTTTTTTGTACACACAGCAATTGTGCACACACAAATTCCCATAGGGCAAATCGACCATAAGGACCGTCAGGAAGAGGACAACTCAGTGGACCCTAAAGTTACAACTTCCATGCAATTGGTAAATGGAAGAGAACTTCTGGCACTTATAAGCCATTTGCTTTCCTCACTATAGTTTAACACTATAAGCATAACCTAATTCAATTCAATTTCAATCATTTTTACTCCGCAACACCCCTCCAAGACAATTTTTTTGTGTGTGGAAAGAAGCCAGTCAATCAACAACCTGTTAGCACAGCCTATTCAGATCAAAAACATATTCTTTTTAAAATAGACAAAATACAGACAAAAAAAACACATATATCATATTCAAATTTGCTCAGTGTTTTTCTAAAAGCTTTTTTGTCTTGGTGCTTTATAGTGAGCAAATCCCAAGGGATTTTTTAAGGTGCTCGAACTGTGTCATGAGAGGTCCCCCAATTGCAAATCTGTGACCTCCAATTGCAAATCTGTTTGAGCATGTTAGAGCACCATAGCCTTACTTTTAACAAGCTCACGAATAAAATAGTGCCTAATATCAATGTGCTTGTTCTTAGAATATTGAACTAGGTTTTCAGAAATATTAATTGCACTTGTGTTGTCATAATCGTTGCCCTCAACTCCTGTTCATTCCAATAACTAGACAACATTTGTTTCATCCATAACATTCATATACAACATCTCCCTGTAGCAATAAACTTAGCCTCAAAATGGTGGAATGTCCACATTCTTCACTTATAATGACAACTCAAGTGTGCAAAAGTAATGACTTATGTCCAAGGTGAACCAGTTAGCACACATCAAAGAAACATCAAAAAAACACACATATGAGATTATTATAAATGAGGAACAATGTTTTCTCAAACTCCTTGGTCTTTCAATTCACTAGTGCAATGTGTGTATCAAAATAATTTGTATCGTCTTTTCTTACCCACACTATTTTTGTTTCCCAAAGATGCTTATTAATTTCGACCTTCGGTTTTCATTGATGATTAAGTTCAACAACTCTGAAACCTCTATCTCGATGAATTAAATACAAAAGTTGAAAGCAATTTGGCCTAATATGTCCTTTGGCACCACAACAATGACAGATAGAAGCAAATTGGTACTTACATGGTGTTTTATAAAAGTTTACCTTTCGCATTTAAGTCATTAGGGGATGGCTTGTATGTGCTTTGTGATGTCGACCTAGTCTCTATTGGGGGTGTGCTCGGTGCCATCCTGAGGATTGCTTCCATGATAGTTGGGCCGCCATTCTCGACAAGATCATTGAGAAGACAATCTGTAACTTCATGTGCTCGGCTCTTCCTCTTGAGGAGCTCCACATCCTGTATTGGCTACGACACATGGCATCGCCTCCTCGGGAGAAACATATGCTCAAGTTAGACTATCAAAGTCTACAACCAGGCAACAACTCACCACAAAAGGTAGACATATGGCCTAATTTCAACCCTCAAGTGGAGATAATCCTCCGGTGGGGATCACGACACTTGCCACCTGCTCCCTGACAGGTCTTGATATGACACACGGGACATTGGTAAAACCCACTGACACCCGGTTCAAGTGGTAGCCTATAAATGGAGCCCATTTACTACAGCTCGAGATAATGCGCTCTTTCCCAACTAACTAGCTCTTGTACTTTGCCAAATAGGTACTGACTTGAGCATTGGATAGCCTTTAATCGACACAACACCAATGTCCCCATTGCCTCCAAAATGTCCCTCTTCTTGGTGCAGGTTCACCTCGAGAGGCCGAGACAAGCAGGGAAGAGCCATCCGATCACCACGCGCAGTAGCACGTGGTATTGGCAAATAGCAATCTAGTGCTAGACCTCAGCATTTTGGCACTAGAAGGAGGGCTTGAACCTCTGACCTTATGGTTAACAGCCACATCTACCAACAACCATTACATGGTAACCAGAGGAAATACCTGAGGATGAGGGTACCTGACAAGAAGGGTCGGCTAACCCCTAAAATCGAAACCAAAACCAAAAAAGATCTTGCAGAAGACCCTGAGCAGCAAGATCCTAGTTAGTGACTAGGCCAGGCCCAGCCATGCAATGATGGTGGGAACGCCCGAACCCGCCAAACATTGTACATACGATTTTTGGCAAGCCAGTCATCAGGGACATCTCGAGTGGCTGGCAAGCATATGCTCAATAGGCTCGGCTTGTTGAGAGGGCCGAGCTTATGAACATATCCAAACATATAAACAAAATTCATAGGCAAGAAGACATTCTATTCAACTTCATGAAGGAGGAAGCAGACAAACTTAGTCACCCATACAATGACGCTTTAGTGTGAAAGCTCCAGATTGCCAACAACATAGTCCGATGAGTGCTGATTGATAACAGCAACTCAGCCGATATTTTGTTTAAATAGGCCTACTATAAGTTAAAGATCAACAATGCCATACTAACCCCAATCTGGACACCTCTGTATAGCTTCATAGAGGAATGCGTCTAAGCAGTGGGCAAGATCGGCTTGCCAGTAACATTTGGTGAGGGCTTTGCTTGGGTAACAGGCATGGTCAATTCCTCGTTATCGATAAACCTTCCTAGCATAATATTATCATCGGACGGCCAACCCTTAGCACCCTCAAAGTTGTGGTCTCCACTTATCATCTGGCAGTGAAGTTTCCAACGGAGAATGGGGCCAAGTAATCAGGTTAAGGTAGAAGGACTGTTACAAGTTCTATGTCAAGGCCATTAAAGAAGCTACAGCCCAGCAATTAACTATCTTTTCCATATTCAAGGTGGATGAGGTAGCCTTCCCTACCGAGCATGAACCAAAAATGCTATCCAACCTTGATCCACGAATGCCAAAAGAAGAAGTGTGAGCCATACCAGTAGAAGACCTAGTGCCATACCACTTAGACCCCAAACACCCCAACCAAACATGTTGGAAACAAAGTGCGCAGCAAAATTTTTAAAATTTTTTTTCCATCAGAGTAATTTCCAAAACACAAGTTTGACATGTTATATGTATAAATTAAACAGATCTTACTAACCTCAGTGTGCCAAAGAACCTCCGCAACCTGTGTAAAGAAGTAACGTTCTAGAAGAGCCTCAACCAACTGGTCTTCTTTGCTATTCTCTATCCACAACCGGAGTGAGTGTGGGCGCACACGTACAACTCTTCCACCAGTGACTCTACTTCCAACCAATAGAGAGAACCCAAAGCTAGTGTTAGTGATTTGTGAACAAAAGCTCTCAGGGAGTTTTCAGATGCTCACTAGAAGAGTATCACTCTTAATCTCTCAAATTGATCTGAGTAAATCATGTGACTCACTCCCTTTATATAGCTATTGGTCCTGGGGTCAGTCCATATCAGATTAGGTCTCAAAAACTCGAAACAGAATCAAGTTTGGATCAATATCTGATAAGATCCATGTGAAAATGTGTAATCTTATCTTTCGCTAATCGGCAGGCCGAACAGGCCAGTTCGACAGGCCGACCACGTCATTCGGCAGGCCGAACTCCCGAGAAAAAATCTCCATGAATCTTTTATTTTCCACCCGAGATTCTAAAGGATAAAGTCTCAATTTTGATTCAAATAACCTAATAGAGAAGTTATCTGATCAAAACAAACTTTATCAAGATAATCTCTAAGAAAATAAATCAATTCACAATAATTCTACAAGTTTATCTTGTTCTAATTTGTCCAAAATTAAAACAACCGATAAACAGACAAGAATTATCTGATCGCAATAATTCAACAAGTTTATCTTGAACTTATTTCTTACAAAATTAATTCAACCGACAAACAGACATGAATTATTTGATTCTTACAACTTTTAAACCAATCTAATAAATCCGACATAAGTCACCAATTCTTGGAAAAGCACGTCGTTTCGTTATAGGACTTTGTGTAACGCCCGCCTATTTAATGTAACGGGCCACGTTAAGTTAGTAATGTTGATAAGGAATGTTATTAATAAATAACGTTATATGATATGATATGTGATGTACATGTTACTAACTTTTTTATGTCAAGTTTTGTGACAGGTGACGACCGCATGGGATCGTTGTGCTCTAGTGTTCATGTGAAATTTTAAGTATATGTTTATTTATGATGCAATGATATATGAATGTTTTATTGTATGGTATTTAATGACAGATCGACAGGCCGAATATTTAAGATCGACAGGCCGAACATCTTGCTAGAGATCAATAGGGCAAAGAAACCAATCGACAGGCTAAACTTGTGTAACCGGCAGGCCGAAGAGGGAAAATCGGTAGGCCGAACACCGCTGACAAGCAGTCAGCAGAAATTTCTCCAAAATTATGGCTGAGTTAATTACATTAATTGGATGATTTAATGTGATTAATTGGCATAATAATGGAATATTTTTATCAGTTAAGGAAATTAAAGGGTTTGACTTGCATTGATTTGTATCAATTTAAATGGTTTCCCATTTAATAGGGCAAAATATGGTAAGTAATGAGTGGAGATTTGACTTTCCTTCTTTCTCTTCCTCTTCCCACGCCTCACGCCCCTAACAGTAAGAATTTCCTGACTTAATGAAGGCAATGAATGCTCATCATACTTGTTACGTTAAAAAATTTTTAACATTTTCTTTCCTCAGGTTTTTCTCTAAACTTCTCACGTTTCTCCTCTCATTCACTATCTGAGACATTTTTTTTTCTCATCCTCATTCTTTCTCTTCTCTTCTCCACGAGTTCCTTTTCTCCCTCTCACAAAAATTTTTTGAGAAAAATTTAAAGAAAATTTTGAATTTCGTTGGTGAAATCAAGAGTTTTGGGAAGAAATTTCAAGGTAAGAACTCAGTTTTCTTTGTGTTTTTGAAAGCATTCTTCTCCTCAATTGTCTACAATATCTTTCCTTAGATATTGTATTTGTTTTGAATTTTTAATATGATATGCATGTGTATGTTATGAGATAATTTTTCCAAGTATCATGTCTTCTCGGTTTTTATGATATAAATATGAATTTTCTATCTTCTACCCCTCACAGTGAATATTACTGTTTAATCTTGATGTATAAAAAAAATAATGTTATTCAACGGGTAAATGTGATGTTTTTCATGACAGTCGTCAAAAATGTACATGTTTATATGTATGATAAATGTATTATATGTTATAAAATTTTTATGGGAATTCATTAAGAAAACTGTTTTAATAAATGTTATTTCTGGATTTTTGTTTATGAAATGTTATGTATGTTTAAAAGATTTTATGATAATAAAATAATTTCATGCATGATAATATGATGTTTGTATGAAGTTTTAAATTAAAATATATATATTTTAATTGTTCAAAAACGTTTTATTTAAAAGATAATTATGTTCAAAATGTATGGTTTGTTTTATATGCTTAAGGTAATTTTTATGATTTAAGAAAAATCATAATAACATGTTTATGTGATGACGATTTTTATGGTTATGAATTATGTTTATAATATGAGATGAGTGTATGTATATATGAATATTATATAAATGAATGTTATGTGTATGGATATTTCATGATAAGTATTGATTTTTATTGTATCCTTAAATGGATAAATGGCATGAACACTCAAGAAGCGAGCACTACGAGACCGTGACGTCGTCACCGAATCACGTTAAGGTTAAGTAAGCTAACGATAAGGCAAGTACATTCTCACCTTCAACATGACACATGTTTTTACAAGGTTTGACGATATGTTCATAATGATATTCATGATGATTTTATGACGATTTTCCTTAAAGGATTTCTTATGAAAGATTTGCATGATTTCAAGTTATGCATGATATTTATGGCATGTTTCAAAGTATGAAAAGTATGTATATGTGTATCACTTAATAAGTGTTGCATACCCAATGTTATGAAATGTTATGTTATGATGTCATGTTTGGTTTGGGATTAGCTACCCTTCTCCTCTCATGACGGCACGCCTATGACGATGTTTATGGTGCAACACTTGGGCCCTTAAGATAAAAATGGAATAAGTTTTAAAATGGTCAATTTTATGAAAGATATGTTCTATGAAATTGTGCTTAAGGCACTTTTATAACATGATGATGATGATGATGATGATGTTTATGAAATGTTTTAAATTGTGAGAATATGTGTACTTACTAAGCATTAGCTTAATAATGTTTTATGTCATGTTGCAGATAAGGGTAAGAGAATCATGGACTAGGAGGAGGACATGGGAAGGCGTGTGAGCAACATGAACGATGAATTGTAACCTGAAGCACACCAAGAAAAACGATTTTATGATTTAATCAAGTTATATATTTTGAGCATATATTTTTATGTTAAGTTTTAAGAATACTTATGTTATGGTTTTATAAGATATTTTATCATTTTTAATGAATTATGAACTTCCGCTATATTTTACGTAAAGTTGGTATGTTTTAAATTAAGTTTTCCAAAGGAATTTGGTCTCGGACGGCCTGCCGAACTCTGTGGATGAATTTTTGGTCCGAATTGCAAAGCCTCTGCCGACCTGCCAGTTGAGGGAACTCCAGCCTGCCGATGATGTTCGGCCTGCCGATGTCCCAAGTTCGGCCTGCCGAACTGTGGAAATAAATGGATTTCAAATGATGTGATGATCAAAGAGATTTAATGTGATATTTTATAAGTCCTGATTTTTACAACTTAATAAACCTATATTAATAAATAAGTTCATGATTGGTTTAAGTATAATTGAATAAATTATGATATGGAATAAGTTAAACATTGTTATTCTAAACAATGATAAGTTTAAAAAAAAAAAAAAACGTATGAATGGATCCTGGTAATGTAATTTTAGGTACTTTTAAAATCAATAGTAACGATTAAGTTTGATATTATTTATATGTTTAAAGTTTATGCATGTACGAATGTAAGTATGTAACGACATCTGTGACGTCCGAATTAAGGGGCATTTCAGGCTTTGGTATCAGAGCGGATCTTCCGATTAAAATTCATATCGCCACACGTCAATCCAAGTCCTCCAAGTAAGTATGTTATTAAGTTAGATGTACTGATGCAAGTATGATGATAAGCATAAGGTTTGAATGATTAATGATTAATGACATAGTAGTGAAAACCTGTCTCATAAATGGAAGATTATTTCTAAGTCCTAATTATTTTAGGAAATTTACGATGGATGGCCACAGAAGAATGCAGACCCGCACGCAGACCAACGAAAGACTCATGGCAATGATTGCTGAACTGCAAAGGTAGTTGGAGGATCAAAGAAGGGAAATAGCTGCATTAAGGGCCAACGGCCAGAATGGTGAACAACGAGGCAATGATGTGCCTCCTCCTCCTCCGCAGCCACAAGCACAAGTAAATGAAGTCCCAGCTCCTGCTGCTGAACCAAGAGCAGCTTATCAAGAACCTCTTCTGGTCAGATGGAAGAGAGTCAAGCCAGCTGACTTTGAGGGTTCAAAGGACCCGTTAGTCGCTCAAGGATGGTTGAAGATGATTGAGGACACCTTACGACTTATGGATTTCACGAACAACGAAAAGGTCCTCTGTGCCTCGTACTGCCTTACCATGGAGGCCAGGATATGGTGGGATGGCATCGAACAGAGCATAAATGTTGAAGAGATGTCATGAGTTGACTTTGTTCATGAGTTCAACACAAAGTTCTTCCACATGAATGTCACGAGGAAACATTATGAGCAGTTTGAAAGGTTACACCAGGTGGATATGACAGTCACTGATGTGGTGACAAAGTTTGACCAGCTTGCTCGTCTATGTCCAGGGATGTTTATAAACGAAGGTGAAAGGGTCAGAAGGTTGATCAGAGCCCTTAGACCAGACATTGCTGCAATTGTTGATGGGGCTAGTCCACCAAGGACCCAAGAACTGGTTGTTATGAGGGCCCAACATGCTGAGTTCCATCTGTTGAAGTTAAGAAGGAACCAGCCTCAGCCCAACCAGCAAGCCAACAATGTAAGTAACCAGAACCATCCTCCCCACAGGAACAACAACAACAACAACAGTAGCAACAACAACAACAACCAGAATTGGAGGAATAATAAGAGGAAGGGTAATCCTCATCAACAGCAGGGCCAAGACAATAAAAGGCACAATGACGGTCAACGCAACAACAATGACAGGCGATTCCAACCATGTGCCAAATGTGGAAAGAAGCATCCAGGGGAATGCCGATTGGGGACAAACCAATGTTTCATATGTGGGCATGAAGACCATTTTGTAAAGAACTGCCCCAAGCTGATGAACGCTAATGCCCCGTAGAGAGCTCCTCCTCAAGCCCAGCTGCATCAGATGCAAGCCTCCCTTGAAGGGCCACTAATTAGTCAAGGAAGACCTGAAGCCCCACCGACCAATGCCCGAATCTATGCCATGACGAAAGAACAAGTGGTTGCTGAAGCCTCCAATGTGGTCACAGGTCAGATAACAAGCTTGTCTAATGATGTTTATGTTCTTTTTGATACGGGTGCCACGCATTCTTTTGTGTCTAAGTCACATGCTAAGAAGTTAGGGGTCCGTTTAGAGCCAATGAGACAGGGATTCACTACAACACTACCCTCCGGGGAAGTGATATTATCCACGCATTGTTTGCGTAAAGTACCCCTATGGATTTCTGATAGGAAACTTTTCGTCGACCTCATTGTGATAGACATCCATGACTACGACATGATTCTTGGGATGGATTTCCTAAGTAAGTATAATGCCTCAATCGAATGCCAGACACGAAAGGTGATCTTCCATCCTGAAGGTGATCAGAAATTCGTTTATGTTGGCGAGACCAGAAAGAAACCCCACATGTTTCTATCGGCAATGAAAGCAAGGAAGCTTTTGGCTAGTGGCTGCATGGGCTATTTGGTGAACATTGTAGACAAAAGCCAAGAAGGAAAGACAAGAATGGAAGATGTGCATGTTGTTCATGAATATGAAGATGTGTTTCCTGATGATCTAACGAGTCTACCGTCAAAAAGAGAAGTTGAATTCGAGATTGAGCTCGCTCCAGGCACCAACTCAATCTCAAAAGCACCATATAGAATGGCCCCTGCAGAATTAAAGGAGCTTCACACGCGATTAAAGGAGCTACTGGACAAAGGATTTATCAGGCCAAGTCACTCACCGTGGGGTGCTCCAGTCTTATTTGTGAAAAAAAAGGATGGCACTATGAGACTCTGCATCGACTACAGAGAGCTAAACAAGGTGACGATCAAGAATAAGTATCCGTCGCCTCGAATTGATGATGTGTTTGATCAACTCAAGGGTGCATCGGTGTTCTCAAAGATTGATCTACGATCAGGATATCACCAGTTGAAGATTAAAGAAGGAGATATCCCCAAGACTGCTTTCAGGTCGAGGTATGGTCACCATGAATTTGTAGTTATGCCTTTCGGTCTGACGAATGCACCGGTTGCCTTTATGGATTTGATGAACAGGGTGTTCAAGGATTTCCTCGATAAATTTGTTGTTGTATTTATCGATGATATTCTTGTCTACTCTAAGAATCAAGAAGAACATGAGGAGCATTTAAAGATTGTGCTAGAGACTTTAAGAAGACACCAGCTATATGCTAAGTTCTCCAAATGCGAGTTTTGACTTGATAAAGGGTCATTCTTGGGGCATGTTATTTCAAAGGATGGGATTATGGTGGACCCTACTAAAGTAGAAGCTGTACTCAATTGGAAGCAACCGATGAATACAAGTGAAATAAGGAGCTTCTTGGGTCTAGCAGGTTACTATCGGAGATTCGTAGAAGATTTCTCCAAGATAGCAGCTCCACTCACGAACTTAACTCGCAAAGGAAAGAAGTATGAATGGATGGATGCATGCGAAAAGAGTTTCAAGAACTGAAGAAAAGATTAACGACGACTCCAATGTTGGCAATTCCTGAGGGAAATGATGGGTTCGTAATCTATAGTGATGCATCCAAGATGGGCCTCAGAGCTGTATTGATGCAGAATGAAAAGGTGATTGCTTATGCTTCAAGACAACTGAAGGACTACAAAAAGAACTATCCTACTCATGACCTCGAGTTAGGAGCAGTCATTTTTGTGTTGAAGATATGGAGACACTATTTATATGGGGTCCAATGCAAGATCTTCACTGATCATCAAAGTCTGAAGTACTTCTTCACGCAAAGAGACCTGAACATGAGACAATGAAGATGGCTAGAGTTGGTGAAGGATTATGATTGTGAAATCCTTTATCATCCTGGTAAAGCTAAACGAGTGACTGATGCTTTAAGTAGGAAGTCAGTTGCAACATTGATGTCAATGCAAGCAATGTCTCCACCTTTGAGGAAGGAAATTCTAGACCTCGGTTTAGAACTTATAGCAGGCCAGCTATCAGCACTCTCTCTTGCTCGATGATGTATGATGAAATTCAGAGTAAGCAAGATGACGACGAAAGCCTTGTAAGGATCAAGAAAGAAATGAAAGAAGGAAAATGTCAAGAGTTTCGTATTGCGGATGACGAAACTCTGTACCTTAAGGATCGTTTATGTGTTCCCAACGTTGATGATGTAAGGGAAAGGATCTTGGCAGAAATTTATGACACTCCTTACTCTATTCATCTAGGTGCAACAAAGATGTATAATGATCTAAAGCGTAACTTCTAGTGGTTTGGAATGAAACGTGATGTTGCAAAGTATGTGAAGAAATGTATGACATGTCAGCAAGTAAAGGCTGAACACCAGAGACCTGGTGGTGAACTGCAGTCTATTCAAATACCGGAATGGAAATGGGAAGAAATAGCTATGGATTTCATTACCGGCTTACCCAGAACTACGAACGGTTATGATGCAATTTGGGTAGTTGTGGATCGGCTGATGAAAACAGCGCATTTCATTCCTATCAAGATCACTTACTCTATGGAACGGTTAGCAGAACTCAATGTTAAGGAGATTGTACGACTTCATGGGATCCCTAAGTCAATTATCTCAGATCGTGATGGTAGGTTCACATCTAAGTTTTGGAAGAGTGTACAAACTGTAATGGGAACCAGGCTTCATTTCAACACGACTTTTCATCCTCAGACTGATGGCCAAATAGAGAGGACGAACTTGATTCTAGAAGATATGCTATGGGCTTGTTCTCTCGATTTTAAGACCAGCTGGGGTAAAATGTTGCCGTTAGCAGAGTTTGCTTACAACAATAGCTTTCAGGCGACAATTGGAATGGCACCATATGAAGCACTGTACAGATGAAAATGCAGGTCACCTATATGTTGGCACGAAGCTGGTGAAAAGAAGTTGATGGAAAGCGTAGATGCTAAAAGAACCGACTTTGTGAATGAAACGTCAGAGATGATAAAGTTGATAAGAAGAAGAATAGAGACCACTCAAAGCTGTCAAAAGAGTTATGCTGACAAAAGAAGAAGACCTTTAGAGTTCGCCGTAGGCGAATATGTGTTCTTGAAAGTTGCACCAATGAAAGGGGTTATGAGGTTTGGAAAGAAAAGCAAGTTAAGCCCAAGATTCATCGGTCCTTATGAAGTTGCTAAACGAATAGGCAAAGTAGCTTATCAGCTGAAGTTGCCATCTGAAATGTCCGCAATGCACGATGTATTTCATGTCTCTATGCTTAAGAAGTATGTTCCGGACCCTACGCATGTGATTGAGCCTCAAGTGATCGAGATACGTGAAGACTTAAGTTATGAAGAAAAGCCAATGAAGATACTCGATCGGAAAACCAAGACCTTGAGGAATAAAGAAATTCCATTGGTCAAGGTATTATGGCGAAACCAACAAGTTGAAGAAGCTACATGGGAATGTGAAGATGACATGAAAGTTATGTATCCGCATTTGTTCTAAGTTTCAAGGACGAAACTTTTATAAGGTGGGGAGAATTGTAACGCCCACCTATTTAGTGTAACGGACCATGTTAAGTTAGTAACGTTGATAAGGAATGTTATTAATAAATAATATTATATGATATGATATGTGATGTACATGTTATTAACTTTTTTATGTCAAGTTTTGTGACAGGTGACGACCGTAGGGGATCGTTGTGCTCTAGTGTTCATGTGAAATTTTAAGTATATGATTATTTATGATGCAATGATGTATGAATGTTTTATTGTATGGTATTTAATGACAGATCGGCAGGCCAAATATTTAAGATCGGTACGCCGAACATCTTGCCAGAGATCAGCAGGCCGAAGAAACCAATCGACAGGCCGAACTTGTGGAACCGGCAGGCCGAAGAGGGAAAATCGACAGGCCGAACACGGCTGACAAGCAGTCAGTAGAAATTTCTCCAAAATTATGGCTGAGTTAATTATATTAATTGGATTATTTAATGTGATCAATTGGCATAATAATGGAATGTTTTTACTAGTTAAGGAAATTAAAGGGTTTGACTTGCATCGATTTGCATCAATTTAAATGGTTTCCCATTTAAATAGGGCAAAACATGATAAATAATGAGTGGAGATTTGACTTTCCTTCTTTCTCTTCCTCTTCCCATGCCAAACGTCCCCAGCAGTCAGAATTTCCTGACTTAATGAAGGCAATGAATGCTCATTATACTTGTGACGTTAAAAAAATTTTAACGTTTTCTTTCCTCAGGTTTTTCTCTCAACTTCTCACGTTTCTCCTCTCATTCACTATCTGAGACATTTTTTTTTCTCATCCTCATTCTTTCTCTTCTCTTCCCCACAAGTTCCTTTTCTCTCTCTCACAAAAATTTTTTGAGAAAAATTTAAAGAAAATTTTGAATTTCGTTGGTGAAATCAAGAGTTTTGGGAAGAAATTTCAAGGTAAGAACTCAGTTTTCTTTGTGTTTTTGAAAGCATTCTTCTCCTCAATTGTCTACAATATCTTTCTTTAGGTATTGTATTTGTTTTGAATTTTTAATATGATATGCATGTGTATGTTATGAGATAATTTTTCCAAGTTTCATGTCTTCTCGGTTTTTATGATATAAATATGAATTTTCTATCTTCTACCCCTCACAGTGAATATTACTATTTAATCTTAATGTATAAAAAAAAAATAATGTTATTCAAGGGGTAAATGTGATGTTTTTCATGACAGTCGTCAAGAATGTACATGTTTATATGTATGATAAATGTATTATATGTTATGACATTTTTATGGGAATTCATTAAGAAAACTGTTTTAATAAATGTTATTTTTGGATTTTTGTTTATGAAATCTTATGTATGTTTAAAAGATATTATAATAATAAAATAATTTCATGTGCGATAATATGATGTTTGTATGAAGTTTTAAATTAAAATATATATATTTTAATTGTTTGAAAACGTTTTATTTAAAAGATAATTATGTTCAAAATGTATGGTTTATTTTATATGCTTAAGGTAATTTTTATGATTTAAGAAAAATCATAATAACATGTTTATGTGATGACGATTTTTATGGTTATGAATTATGTTTATAATATGAGATGAGTGTATGTATATCTGAATATTATATGAATGAATGTTATGTGTATGGATATTTCATGATAAGTATTGATTTTTATTGTATCCTTAAATGGATAAATGGCAAGAACACTCAAGAAGCGAGCACTATGAGACCGCGGCGTCGTCACTGAATCACGTTATGGTTAAGTAAGCTAACGATAAGGTAAGTGCATTCCCACCTACAACATGACACATGTTTTTACAAGGTTTGACGATATGTTTATAATGATATTCATGATGATTTTCCTTAAAGGATTTCTTATGAAAGATTTTCATGATTTCAAGTTATGCGTGATGTTTATGGCATGTTTTAGAGTATGAAAAGTATGTATATATGTATCACTTAAGAAGTGTTGCACACCCAATGTTATGAAATATTATGTTATGATGTCATGTTTGGTTTGGGATTAGCTACCCTTCTCCTCTCAGGACGGCGCGCCTATGATGATGTTTATGGTGCAACACTTGGGCCCTTAAGATAAAAATGGAATAAGTTTTAAAATGGTCAATGTTATGAAAGATATGTTCTACGAAATTGTGCTTAAGGCACTTTTATGACATGATGATGATGATGATGATATTTATGAAATGTTTTAAATTGTGAGAATATGTGTACTTACTAAGCATTAGCTTAATAATATTTTATATCATGTTGCAGATAAGGATAAGAGAATCATGGACTATGAGGAGGACATGGGAAGGCGTGTAAGCAACGTGAACGATGAATTGTAACCGGAAGCACGCCAAGAAAAATGATTTTATGATTTAATCAAGTTATATATTTTGAGCATATATTTTTATGTTAAGTTTTAAGAATACTTATGTTATGGTTTTATAAGATATTTTATCATTTTTAATGAATTATGAACTTCCGCTATATTTTACGTAAAGTTGGTATGTTTTAAATTAAGTTTTCCAAAGGAATTTGGTCTCGGACGGCCTGCCGAACTCTGTGGCTGGCCTGCCGAAGACCAAAAGTTCGGCCTGCCGATTGAATTTTTTGGCCTGCTAAACATGGATGAATTTTTGGTCCGAAATGCAAAGCCTCTGCCGGCCTACCGGTTGAGGGAACTCCGGCCTGCCGATGATGTTCGACCTGCTGAAGTCCCAAGTTTGGCCTATCGTGCTGTGGGAATACATGGATTTCAAATAATGTGATGATCAAAGAGATTTAATGTGATATTTTATAAGTCCTGATATTTACAACTTGATAAACCTATATTAATAAATAGGTTCATGATTGGTTTAAGTATAATTGAATAAATTATGATATGGAATAAGTTAAACATTGTTATTCTAAACAATGATAAGTTTAAAAAAAAAAAACGTATGAATGGATCCTGTTAATGTAAGTTTAAGTACTATTCAAATCAATTGTAACGAATAAGCTTGATATTATTTATATGTTTAAAGTTTATGCATGTACGAATGTAAGTATGTAACGACATCTATGACGTCCGAATTAAGGGACGTTTCACTTTGTGAGCTAGCAAAGGGGACCAAAATGGACCTATAAAGTTTAAGCTCATGATAATTATGAAACCCAATATCCCAGATATATATTTCACAATTATCAACTCCAACGCTACTCCACTAAAAGCTTGGAGCTGCACTCTCGAACTTTATAGAATTACGAAGCTCGTGTAGCTAAGTCTCCATAGCATATCATAGTGTATTGTATCTCCATATGATCATCCATAATTGGCTTAAGGACAAGTTTCGTCTTACCTTCCTGATTATTTTTATCTTACGTTCCATTGTCTCACCATTAGAAAACTTACCATCCAAAGATAGTATACCATTCGGTTACACCTATGTATCCAAATGGTTGAGCGCTTCAGTTTTCCAATTACAGGGCAACGCATATAAGCGGATATCATTACTCCTAAAGAGGAGCTATGGATTCCATATCCATGAATAACAAGTTTACGCTGTCAAGAGTCATGCCTCCAACGTACCAGCATGCATACCACTATAGAGATGTGGGAGTCACCCATTGGTACATCAAAAGACACAAGTAGAGACAACGGGCCCACTATTCATCTCAGGATTAAGATACAGTACGAATGACTGTCTAAAGTGAATTGATTTGCCAAGACAGAATTATTAATCCAAATCAATTCACTTTATGTCCCGATCCAACACATCGTCACCTATGACAACGTGCCAATGTTTCTATTCACAGAGTCCAACTCCGATGGCCAAGACAAACCATCTCCCAAAAGGGATATAGACAACATAACAATCTTTACATGAATAAAGCGTCTAACTTTATTCCCTCGATTACGGATCATATGTTTTAGACCGTCACCTTAAGAATCGTGTCTACCGCATAATCATCCCATCATATGCCCAATTCTTAAGGTTTAGACTGACAGTCTCAGACTACTGTTTGCTTATCATACATTCAACAAATATGAACGTAAAGAGGACAAGATTTGGTATATATAAATGAATAAATTCTTTATTGATAAAAGTGTCTCCAAAGATGTATTACATTTTTACTCCTTAGGGCATACATGTCTAACAATCTTCCACTTGCACTAAGTGAGTAAATACTGCAAATTTCGCATCCCCATAGCTTCCACATGCCTCTCAAAGACTCTCCCAGTAAGTGTCTTCGTAAATGGATAAGCTAAATTGTCCTCTGACGCGATCTTGCACACCGTGACATGCCCGCCCTCAACGAAGTCCTTTATCACATGATACTTCTGATCAATATGCTTACTCTTCTTGTGAAATCTTGGTTTCTTAGCATTAGCTACCGCCGCACTGTTATCACAGTGCAGTGATACCACTTTATCCATACCAGGAACTACCTCAAGATCCCCAAGGAACTTGCGAAGCCACACTGCTTCTTTCGAAGCATCACTAGCCGCCACATACTCTGCCTCCATCATTGAATCCGAAGTGCAATCTTGCTTCGCACTTCTCCAATTGATCGCACCGCCACCCAGAGTAAACATAAACCCCGAAGTCGATTTCCTAGAATCCAGACAGGATTGAAAATTCAAATCAGTGTATCCTAGAGGAGTCAAGTCCTCACCCGAATACACAAGCATATACCCTCGAGTCCTTCTCAGGTACTTGAAAATATGCTTTACCGTAACTCAATGGTTCGGTCTTGGATCCGCCTGAAATCGACTTACAATCCCAACCGCATAGCTAATATCCGGTCGTGTGCAAAGCATGACATACATGAGACTACCCACTGCCGAAGCATAAGGCACCTTCTTCATGTATTCTCTTTCTTCATAAGACTTTGGAGAGTCTTTCTTAGAAAGAGTAATTCCAAACCTAGATGGTTGTCCACCTTTTTTGGAATCCTGCATTGTAAACCTCCTGAGAATTTTATCTATGTAGTCGGCCTGAGACAAAGCTATCATTTTGTTCTTTCTATCCCGAAAGATCTGGATACCGAGAACAAAATTAGCCTCACCTAAGTCGTTCATGTCAAACTGCTTGGTCAACCATAATTTGACCGATGACAACGCCCCAACGTCATTGCCAATTAGCAGAATGTCATCTACATAGAGTAGTAGAAAAACCACCTTCACATCCTTAATGTGTTTGTAAATACATGGTTCATCCACATTTTGTGAGAACCCATAAGTCTTGATCACTTGATCAAATCTTATGTTCCAAGAACGAGAAGCCTGCTTAAGTTCATAAATAGACTTTAGCAGCTTACAAACCTTACCCTCTTGACCTACGACCTTGAACCCATCTGGTTGTTCCATATAAATGGACTCATCAAGATAGCCATTCAGAAAAGCTGTCTTGACATCCATCTGCCAAATCTCGTAGTCGAGAGCGGCAGCTATGGACAAGAGAATCCGGATGGACTTAAGCGTGACTATAGGCGAAAAGGTTTCCTCATAATCGATTCCTTCCTTTTGCATATAACCCTTAGCTACCAGTCTAGCCTCAAAGGTTTCAACCTTTCCATCTACTCCTCTTCTCCTCTTATAGATCCACTTACACCCTATGGGTTTTACCCCTTCGGGAAGATCCACAAGCTCCTAGACCTGATTAGTCTCCATAGACTTCATCTCTATGTTCATGGCCTCTGTCCAGAGTCTTGAATCAACATCCTCCATAGCTTCTGCGTAAGTATAAGGATCCTTGTCATGTTCATCCGGTTCAGCCAAAAAGGCCTCCCCATTGAACATATACCTCTTAGGTTGACGCCCGATCCTCCCACTACGCCGAAGCCCCTAAGGTTGTTGTTCAGGTTTGTTTCGTTTTTCTACACCGATCGGAATAGTTTCGTTCGGAACCTCCGGAGTGAATGGATCACTCCTTAACTCCTCAAGCACCACTTTGCTTCGAGGTTTAAAGTCGTCCATGTAACTCTCCTCAAGGAAAGTTGCATTAGTTGAAACCACGACTTTATTTTCCTTTGGGTTATAAAAATAACCCCCTTTAGTCCCTTTTGGATATCCTACAAACACGCAAACTTCTGAACGTGCTTCCAACTTATTCGGATCCTTAAACAGGATATGAGCCGGACATCCCCATATGCGAATATGGTTTAAGGATGCCTTCCATCTTGTCCACAACTCGTGAGGAGTTTTAGGGACCGATTTTGAAGGCACATTGCTCAAAAGATAACATGCGGTTTGTAGTGCATATCCCCAAAAGGATAAAGGCAATGATGAATAACTCATAATGGACCTAATCATGTCCAACAAAGTCCTATTCCTTCTCTCCGCTACGCCATTCTACTGCAGAGTGCCTGGCACAATCAAATGGGATAAAATCTCATTCTCTAACAAGTGTCCCAAGAACTCATCAGAAAGGTATTCCCCACCTCGATCAGATCAAAGTGCCTTTATGGGTCTACCCAATTGCTTTTCCACTTCAACCCGAAACTCTCTGAACTTATCATAAGTTTTGCTTTTGTGGTGCATCAGGTACACATACCCATATCTTGAGTAATCATCAATAAAAGTGACGAAGTACTCATACCCTCCTCATGCCTAGATGTTCATCGGCCTGCAAACATCACTATGCACAAGTTCTAGAACCCCTTCGACCCTATTGCCCTTAGACCCGTATGGTCTTTTGGTCATTTTACCCTCCAAACAAGACTCACATTGAGGTATAGATTCCACCTTTAAGTAACTTAAAGGTCCATCCCTTACCAACCTTTGAATCCTATTCAGGTTAATATGACCAAGGCGCAAATGCCAAAGATAAGTCTTATTAGAGTGAGAAGTTTTAAGTCTTTTTGAGTTATTATCATTTATCTCAGCATTAAGCAATAAGTCCATCTTAGTTTTGATAAAATATAGATTATTTTGCATCCATCCAGAACAGATAAAAGATTTGTTTTTACGAATCACCACTTTTTCATTAAAAGATACCACGTAGGAGTCTTTAAATAAAGAAGATACAGAAATTAAATTCCTATTAAATTTAAGAACATAAAAACAATCTCGCAAAATTAAATTCCTATAATTATCAAAATAAAGATGGACATCTCCCACTGCTTTCGCTGAGACCAAGGATCCATCGCCCATCCAAAGCGTTAAGTCTTCACGAAGTAGACTTCTCGTTTCTTTGAATCCCTATAGAGAAACACAAACATGATTAGTTGCACCAGAATCTATGACCCAGATGTCACTGGATTCCTCAACCAAACAAGTTTCTAAATATAGAAGATCACACCTACCTCCCTTGGAAAGGAAATCCTTGCAATGCTTTTTTATATGCCCGACCTTACCACAGAAGAAGCATTTAAGCTTCTTTGGGTTCTTCTTCTTCTTCTTCATGCTCTTAGTAGCAGCAGGAATAGAAGACTTCCCACTCTTGGCCCGTTGCTTCTTTCCATTCCCAGAGTTAGGATTGGAACCAGAAGCAGCTACCATATTGGCCTCACCACCAGCAGAAGACTCCCTGATCAGCAGTTCAAACTCCTGTAACTGTTTCATCAGTTCTGTCAAGGTCATATCTTGTCTATTACTTAACTTAAAAGTAGCTCTAAATGAAATAAATGAAACGCCCCTTAATTTGGACATCACAGAAGTCGTTACTTACTTACATTCGTACATGCATAAACTTTAAACTTTAAAATAATATCAAACTTAATCGTTTCAATTGGTTTTAAAAGTATTTAAAACTTACATTACCAGGATCCATTCATACATTTTTTTTTTACCGTTGTTCTGAAAATTGTGGTTTAATTTATTCCATGATTAAAATTTATTCATTTATACACTAAATTAATCATAAACTTATATAATAATATAGGTTCGTCAATTTGTAAATTCAGGACATATATGAATATCACAACATATCACATTAAACATCAAATCGATTAATACTTACTCCCACAGTTCGGCATGCCGAACTTGGGACTTCGGCAGGCCGTTCAATATCGGCAGGCCGGTGTTCCCTCTACCGGCAAGCCGGCAGAGGCTTTGCAAAACAGATTGAAAATTCATCCATGTTCTGTAGGCCAGAAAATCCAGTCGGTAGGCCAAACTTTTGGTCTTTGGCAGGCCGTCCACAGACTTCAACAGGCCGTCCGAGACCAAATTCCTTTGGCAAACTTAAAATTAAAACATACCAACTTTACGTAATAATATAGCGGAAATTCATAATTTATAATATAATGATAAAATATCTTATAAAATCATAATATAAGAAATCTTAAAAACTTAACATGAAAATATATACTCCATTATATAACTTGTTTAAATCGTAAAATCGTTTTCTTGGCGTGCTCCCGGTTACAATTCATCGTTCATGTTGCTCACACGCCTTCCCATGTCCTCCACCTACTCCATGATTCTCTTACCCTTATCTGCAACATGACATAAAACATTATTAAGCTAATGCTTAGTAAGTACATATATTCTCACGATTTAAAACATTTCATAAATGTCAATATCATCATCATCATTGTATCATAAAAGTGCCATAAGCACAATTTCATAGAACATATCTTTCGTAACGTTAACCATTTCAAAATTTAATCCATTTTATCCTAAGAGCCCAAGTGTTGCACCATAATCATCATTGTAGGTGCGCCGTCATGAGAGGAGAAGGGTAGCTAATCCTAAACCAAACATGACATCATATCATAACATTGGTGTGCAACATTTTTTAGGTGATACATATATACATAACTTTCATGCTTTGAAATTTGCCATAATCAAACATGCATAACTTTAAATCATGCAAATCTTTCATAAGAAACCCTTTAAGGAAATTATCATAAAATCATCATGATCATAATATAAAACCTTATAAAACATATCATGTTGCAGGTGAGAATGTACTTACCTTATCGTTAGCTTACTTAATCTTAAAATTGCACTTGGTGACGATGCCGTGGTCTCAATGTGCTCGCTTCCTTGAGTGTTCATGCCATTTATCATTTAAAAGATGCCAAACATTAATACACACCATCCATACTCATGACATTCATTCATAATATAACCGTGTATACAACCATCACATATTAATTCATAACCATAAACATTGTTATAATGATTTTCTTTAATTGTAAAAATTACCTTAAACATATAAAACAAACTATTCATTTTAAACATATTTATCTTTTAAACATAACATTTTCGAACAATTAATATGTTTACATTTTAATTTAAAACTTCATACAAGCATCATATTATCATGCATGAAATTATTTTATTATCATAAAATCTTTTAAATCATGCATAACATTTTATAAACAAAAAAAAAATTCAGAAATAACATTTATTAAAGCATTTTTCTTAATGAATTCCCATAAAATTTCATAACATATAAATAAAACACATTCATCTTACATACTCATACATATGCATAATATAACAACTTTTCATGAAAACATCATATTTACCCCTTGAATAATCATTACATTTTTCATACGTTTAAAATTATACGGTAACATAATAACATATTACTGTGGGGGGTAGAAGACAGAAATATCATTTTTCATTAAGACATTGAAATGACACAAAACTTAGAAAAACATCACATAACATATTCATAACATCATATAAAAAACGTCAAGGAAAAATACAATACCTATCGAGGCGAAGAATTTCTTTTCAAAAACACCAAAAACCGAATTCATACCTGGAAATATCTTCTCAAAACCCCTTGATAACAATCAATGAAACAAGACCTTTCTCAGAAAATTTTCGTGGAAGAGAGAGAATTTTTGTGAGGAAGAGGAGAGGAAGAGAATGAAAGTACGTCTCAGAAATTTTTGAGAGAGAGAAAGCATGAGAGGAGAGAAAATAAAAAAAAAGAAACGTTAAAATTTTTAACGAATTAAACACAATTTGATGGGAATTCAATTCCCATCATTAAGTCAGAATTTTCTAACTGTTGAGGGGCTGAATGGCGTGGAGATAAGGAGAGAAAAGAGGAAATTAAACAAGTCATTCCCAACTTTCCATGTTTTGCCCATTTAAAATAGGAAACCATTTAAATTAACACAAATCATGCAAGTCAAACCCCTTTTATTTCCTTAACTGATAAAATCCTTCCATTATTATGCCAATTAATCACAATTAAATCACCCAATTAACATAATTGTCTCAGCCATAAATTGGGAGAGATTTTTGCTGACCGTTTGTCAGCCGTATTCGGCCTGCGGGTTTTTCCCTTTGGCCTGTCGGTTCCAGCAAGTTTGGCCTGCCAGTGGGGTTCTTCGGCCTGCCGTTCTCGGGCAAGACGTTTGGCCTGCCGATCTATCATTAAATGTCATAACATAAAATATTCATACATCATTGCATCATAAATAAACATATGCTTAGAATTTCACATGAACACTAGAACACAATGACCCCATGGAGTCGTCACCTGTCGCAAAACTTGACATAAAAATTAGTAACAGCACATCATATATCATAACATAATTTATTAATAAAATCCCTTAAATAATGTTACTAACTTAACATGGTCCGTTACATAAAATAGACGGGTGTTACAGTAAATTCCTTAGACAGAGTCTCAAAGACCATAGTCATCTAAGTTTCAGCATTGATGTCGGCTCCATTGGTTTGAGCCTCAGCGAGGTAACCCATGACCAACATCATGTGCTCCTTTACAGATGTCCCCGGTCTCTGTCTACAGTTTAAGAGTTTTCAAAGCGTCCCTTGCTGCTTCGTTATGGCCTGGCCTCCGAACATATCCTCAAGATTATCCAAGATCTCTTCGTAATCTCATAATCCTGATGTTGAGCGTGCAGCACGTTGTTCATGCTAGCCATAACATAGCAGTGGGCCTGATCATTAGCATCTTTCCAACAGTCGTACACTTGGAATTGCTCATTACTTGAGTCTCCCGTAGGCTTGGGAGGACAAGGAGTTGTCAGAATATATTTCAGTTTCTCAAAGGATAGGACGATGTCCAGGTTTAGTTTCCAATCGTTATAGTTCTCACCGGTTAATTGGTTTTTGTCAAGTATTGATGATAAAGCGTTTTTAGACATTTTCAATCTACAATAAAGAATCATATACCAAACATAAGCAAACATATATAATAATTTAGTAAGATAACACAATCATGTAAAATCATACAAATGTGTTTATGTGTCAAAACATTGAAAATATCACAACCTTACAACGATAATTCCCAACTCAAAATTTAACAAGCTCCTAGGGGAGTCATGCCAAATTCAATCTGGAACACGGATCCCCTCTTGATTAATATATGCCATCCAGGACCCGTATGATCTAGCATATACTAATAATCATTTCTTTGGCCATTAATTTTATTAACAGAGCTCCTAGGGGAGGTTAATAATAAAATTAACGTGAGTGTATAACCACCGTTTCAATATTTTATCCATGATTTATAATCACCACCTAGGGGTGTGCAACCATAAATCATATTAAAATACCTTATCCTTTCAGAGATCCAATTTGGTACATGATAGAATCCATTCCTAGGGGTCGGCACCACCATGTTCTTCCTCTGGACCAACGATGGAGGCCTTAGGTCTTCTCTTCGAAAACCTTCTCCCACTCAATCTTTTGAAGTCAAGGTTTTATTTTAAAATCATGCATGAACAATTTTAATATGAGCAGCACTCCCTATTCTATATGACATGTTATCAATATACATGGTAAATCATATTATAATGCAGACAAGCAAAGTAATCAAGCAAAGCTACAAGAAAAATAATAATAACCGTAGTATTATGGTTCCACCCTAGAGAATAGAAAACTAAGATTACAAGAGAATAATCAAGACATTTATCGATTCTTCATCCTTGAATCCTCAAGCTGTATCCTTCTTCATGTAATATCCATCTTCAAGTCTTCAATCCCGTATGAATCGAATACTTCATATTTCCGGTCATATCCAAATTTAATGTTTCTCAGAATCGTCCCAAAAATAAAATTAAAACTGCATCGAAAAAATTGTACCTTTTTTGGACACTCAGCAGCTCTCAGTCGGCAGGCCGATCTGGGTGATTGGCCTGCTGGTCTTGCTTCATCGGCCTACAGATCTAATACATAGGCCTGCTGATCCATGCAGGTTCGGCCTATCGAACTGAAAGTTTGGCCTGCCGACAGAGCACCAAATTTTCTGCCCCACTATCGGCTTGCCGGACCACACGTCCGGCCTACCGATCTGTGACCTTTGGCCTGCCGAACTAAGCAGAAAACCCTTAATCCAAAAAGTACAATTTTAATGCAATTCATCAATTTTATTTTCAACAATTCAAAAACATAAAATTAGAGACTCAGGAAATACCTGGAGGAGCCACCATCAATCTTCAAGATCCGTCTTTTCCGAATAATTATTTAATTACAAAATTCTTACAAATTAAAAATTGAATAACAATTCCTAGGCGGAGATGAAAGTCCGCCATCTAATTACATGAAAAACCTAGATACACATTCTAACCTCTAAGGAACCATAACCGGTATTAATTAATTAATAAATAATTAAACAACGATTTAATTAACCATAATTAATTAATAAGCATTCACCACATAATCCATGACAACATATATATTATATAGAAACCTAGAGTGTCATCTCTCTATAAAATTCAATTCAAGCATAGGAGAGATTAAGATCACAAAATTTATGCATATAACATGATCACAAACTTGCAAATTTATGTAAAAACTCAGCTCTGATACCAATTGTTGGAAACAAAGTGCGCAGCGGAATTTTTAAAATTTTTTTTCCATCAGAGTAATTTCCAAAACACAAGTTTGACATGTTATATGTATAAATTAAACAGATCTTACTAACCTCAGTGTGCCGAAGAACCTCCGCAACCTGTGTAGAGAAGTAACGTTCCAAAAGAGCCTCAACCAACTGATCTTCTTTGCTATTCTCTATCCACAACCAGAGTGAGTGCGGGCTCACACGTACAGCTCTTCCACCGATAACTCTACTTCCAACCAATAGAGAGAACCCAAAGCTAGTGTTCGTGATTTGTGAACAAAAGCTCTCAGGGAGTTTTCAGATGCTCACTAGAAGAGTATCACTCTTAATCTCTCAAATTGATCTAAGTAAATCATGTGACTCACTCCCTTTATATAGCTATTGGTCCTGGGGTTAGTCCATATCAGATTAGGTCTCAAAAACTCAAAACAGAATCAAGTTTGGATCAATATCTAATAAGATCCATGTGAAAATGTGTAATCTTATCTTCCGCTGATCGGCAGGCCGAGCAGGCCAGTTCGGCAGGCCGACCACGTCATTCGGTAGGCCGAACTCCCGAGAAAAAATCTCCGCGAATCTTTTATTTTTCACTCGAGATTCTAAAGGATAAAGTCTCAATTTTGATTCAAATAACCCAATAGAGAAGTTATCTGATCAAAACAAACTTTATCAAGATAATCTCTAAGAAAATAAATCAATTCACAATAATTCTACAAGTTTATCTTGTTCTAATTTGTCCAAAATTAAAACAACCTATAAACAGACAAGAATTATCTGATCGCAATAATTCCACAAGTTTATCTTGAACTAATTTCTTACAAAAGTAATTCAACCGACAAACAGACATGAATTATTTGATTTTTACAAATTTTAAACCAATCTGATAAATCCGACATAAGTCACCACTTATTGGAAAAGCACGCCGTGTCGTTACAGGACTTTGTGAGCTAGCAAAGGGGACCAAAATGGACCTATAAAGTTCAAGCTCATGATAATTATGAAACCCAATATCCCTGATATAGATTTCACAATTATCAACTCCAATGCTACTCCACTAAAAGCTTGGAGCTGCACTCTCAAACTTTATAGAATTACGAAGCTCGTGTAGCTAAGTCTCCATGACATATCATAGTGTATCGTATCCCCATATGATCATCCATAATCGGCTTAAGGACAAGTTTTGTCTTACCTTCCTGATTATTTTTATCTTACGTTCTATTGTCTCACCATTAGAAAACTTACCATTCAAAGATAGTATACCATTCGGTTACACCTATGTATCCAAATGGTTGAGCGCTCCTGTTTTCCAATTACAGGACAACGCATATAAGAGGATATCATTACTCCTAAAGAGGAGCTATGGATTCCATATCTATGAATAACAAGTCTACGCTATCAAGAGTCATGCCTTCAACGTACTGGCATGTATACCACTATAGAGATGTGGGACTCACCCATTGGTACATCAAAAGACACAAGTCGAGACAACGGGCCCACTATTCATCTCAGGACTAAGATACAATACAAATGACTGTCTAAAGTAAACTGATTTGCCAAGACAAAATTATTAATCCAAATCAATTCACTTTATGTCCTGATCCAACACATCGTCACCTATGACAACGTGCCAATGTTTCTATTCACAGAGTCCAACTCCGATGGCCAAGACAAACCATCTCCCAAAAGGGATATAGACAACATAACAATCTTTACATGAATAAAGCACCCAACTTTATTCCCTCGATTGCGGATCATATGTTTTAGATCGTCACCTTAAGAATCGTGTCTGCCGCATAATCATCCCATCATATGCCCAATTCTTAAGGTTTAGACTGACAATCTCAGACTACTGTTTGCTTATCATACATTCAACAAATATGAACGTAAAGAGGACAAGATTTGGTATATATAAATGAATAAATTCTTTATTGATAAAAATGTCTCCAAAAACGTATTATATTTTTACTCCTTAGGGCATACATGTCTAACAAAACAGTCCAACTCGGGTCTCAGCTAAAGCTTGAGATCTGGGATGACCTAGAAGAGTTCCTAATAGAATATCAGAATGTGTTCACCTAGTCTCATAAGGACATGCTTGGCATCAACCCCAAAATACTCTGCCACCACCTTGACGTCCATCCTCAGCATAAGTGGGTCATCCAAAGAGAAAGGGCATTTAATCCAAAGAGGTATGTTGCCATCAATGAAGAGATCCAAAAGCTCTTGAAGGCTTGGTTCACCCACTACCTCGGATAGGCCAATTGGTGGATGAAATGACTAGAGACGAGCTACTAAGCTTTATGGATGTGTACTCTAGATATAACCAGATCTAGATGGCCAAGGAAGACCAGATAAAGACTACTTTCACCACGGACCAAGGATTGTTTTGCTACGTGGTTATGCCATTCAGATTAAAGATTTCTCTAGGAATACAAGATGAAACTTGACCTGGCCAAGTGCACATTCCGGGTGGAATCCAGCAAGTTCCATCAGTTTATGGTCAATTGCCATGGCATCGATGTCATCCCACCATAGCCCAAGCTGTGATAGATATGCACTCTCCCCATACTGTCAAAGAAGTCCAAAAGCTAACTGGCATGGTAGTAGCCTTGTCTAGGTTTGTCTCCTGGTCTACCGACAAGGGCCAACCTTTTTTTTCAAGCACTTAAGGTTAGGTTTGAGTGGAGCAGGAAGTGCCAGAAAGCATTTCATAATCTCAAAAGATATTTCACCATACTCTGCTCCTATCCAAACCTTTACCGGGAAAGACGCTCTATACTTACTTGGTTGTTTCTAAGAAGACAGTCAACTCAGTCCTCGCTTGAGAAAAAGACAAAATTCAAAAGTTGGCCTACTACACTAGCAAAGCTTTTTAGGGCACCAAGGAGTGGTACCCTTTATTGGAGAATCTAGCATTTGCCCTTATCACCTCTGCCCGGAAACTCCAACCTTACTTCCAAGGGCACACAATTTGAGTCCCAACCAAATATACCTTTTGCCAAATCTTCCAAAGTCTAGAAATCTCTGGTTAGATGGCCAAGTGTTCAGTAGAGCTTAGGCAATATGACATACACTTTATGCCCCAAACAGCCATAAAAGCGCAAGCTTTGGCCAACTTCATTGTAGAATTTACGGATGCTAGGCAATTCTCCTTTTCGATTGAGAAGGGTCCCATTGAAGACCATGACGCACCTAGCAGCAACGCTACCAGGCCCGAACCCAAATGAGAGCTGTTTGTGGATAGATCAACAAGCATGAATGACTCAGGCGCTAGTCTCATTCTTACTAGTCCATATGGTTACAAGGCTAGTTACACACTCCATTTCGACTTTAAGGCATCCAACAATGAAGTTGAATATGAAGCCTTCATAGTTGGGCTCAAAGTTGTGTGAGACCTTTGGATGGATTACATCCATATCCACAGCGATTCGATGCTTATAGTCCAGTAGGTTAACGGTAGGTTCTAGGCCCGAACTGAATCATGGCCACATACCTAAGTAAATTCAAAGCTCTACTTAGACAGTTCAGAGCCTATTCTTTTGTCTAGATCCTGAGATCAAAAAATGCCAAAGATGACATGCTCGCTCAACTAGCCTTGGGCCTAGAAGACAGCGACTTGACGTTAGCTCTAATCAAGAGGCTAGCCAAGCTGAGCATCAGCAATAAGTGGTAAATGTAGCCGACAAGCAAACTGGAACTTAGATGGACTTGATCATTCGATACCTGACCCCAGCTGAGCTACTTGGCAACCGAGAGGAAGCCTGGTGCATCACAACTGTTTGGCATGGTATTCGATGATTGGGGCAAAGCCTTACTGACACGGCTACACCACGCCCTATCAACAATATGTTGGGCCTTAAGAAGCTCAATACCTCAAGCAAAAGATTCACAGCGGGCTATACGGCATTCATCTAGGGGTGCTCTTTATCACTTAAGTGCCTCTGCCAAGGCTACTACTGGCTAACCATGGATCAGTATTGCAAGGTGTTGGAAATATAGTGCACAACGGAATTTTTAAAATTTTACATTAGAGTAATTTCTAAAACACAAGTTTGACATGCTATATGCACAAATTAACCAGATCTTACTAACCTTTGTGTGCTGAAGAAATCTCGCAAAACATGAAGAGAAGTAACGTTCCAGAAGAGCCTCAACCAACTGGTCTTCTTTGCTATTCTCTATCCACGATTGGAGTGAGTGTGGGCTCACACGTACAGCTCTTCCACTAGATGACTTTCCTTCCAACCAATCGAGAGAACCCAAAGCAAGTGTTCATGATTTGTGAACAAAAGCTCTCAAGGAGTCTTTCGATTCTCACTAGCAGAGTATCTCTTTTAATCTCTCAATTGATCTGAGTAACTTGTGAGAATCACTCCCTATTTATAGAGGTTGGTACTAGGGTCAATCCTTATCAGATTAGGTCTCAAAATTTGGATCAGAATCAAATTTGGATCAATATCTGATAAGATCTACGTGGAAACGCGTGATCTTATCCTTTGCTGATCGTAGGCCGAACCACTTGATCGGTAGACCAAACAAGCCCCATCGTCAGTTCGAACATGTCTATCGATAGGCCGAACTGTCGAATAAAAAATCTTGTGAATCTTTTTTTTTTCCACCTGAGATTCTATGGGATAAAGTCTTAGTTTTAATTCAAATAACCTAATAGAGAATTTATCTGATCAAAACAACATTACCTAGATAATCTCTAAGAAAATAAATCAATTCCCAATAATTCTACAAGTTTATCTTGATCTAAGTTATCTAAAATTAAATCAACCGATAAATAGACAAGAATTATTCGATCATAATAATTCAACAAGTTTATCTTGAATCAATTTTATTACAAAATTAATTTAACCGATAAACAGACATGAATGATTTGATTCTTCCAAATTTCAACCAATCTAATAAATCCAACATAAGTTATCAATTATTGGAAAAGCATGCCGTGTTGTTTCAAGATGTTGTGAGCTAGCAAAGGGGACCAAATAGACCTATATAGTTCAAGCTCCTGATAATTATGAAACCCAATATCCCAGATATACATTTCATAATTATCAACTCCAACGTTACTCCACTAAAAGCTTAGAGATGCACTCTCGAACTACATAGAATTACGAAGCTTGTATAGCTAAGTCTCCATAACATATCATAGTGTATTGTATCCCTATATGATAATCCATGATCGGCTTAAGGACAAGTTCTATCTTGCCTTCCCGATTATTTTTATTTTACCTTCCATTATCTCACCATCAGAAAACTTACTATCCAATGACAGTATACCATTTGGTTACACCTATGTATCCAAATGGTTGAACACTCAAATTTTCTAATTACAGGATAACGCATATAAAAGGATATCATTACTCCTAAAGAGGAGCTATGGATTCCATATCTATGAACAACAGGTCTACGCTATCAAGAGCCATGCCTCCAACATACGGGCATGCATACCACTATTAAGATGTGGGTGTCACCCTTTGGTACATCAAAAGACACAAGCCAAGACAACGGGCCCACTATTCATCTCAGGATTAAGATAGAACACAAATGATTGTCTAAAGTCAATCGATTTGCCCAGACAGAATTATTAATCTAAATCAATTAACTTTATGTCGCGATCTAACACATCGTCACTTATGACAACGTGCCAATGTTTCTATTCATGGAGTCTACCTCTGATGGTCAAGACACACTATCTTCCAAAAAGGATATAGACAACATAACAATCTTTACATGAATAAAGCACCTAACTTTATTCCCTCGATTGCGGACCGTATGATTTAGACCATCACCTTAAGAATCGTGTCTTCCGCATAATCCGTCCATCGTATGACCAATTCTTAAGGTTTAGACCAACAGTCTCAGACTATTGTTTCCTTAACATACATTCAACAAATATGAACGTAAAGAGGAAAAGATTTGGTATATAAATAATGAATAAATTCTTTGTTGATAAAAATGTCTCCAAAAACTTATTACATTTTTACTCCTTAGGGCATGCATGTCTAACACAAGGATTACGCACGCAAGTGCCTTAAGTGTCAGCAGTTCGCTCGAGCAATTGGACAACATGACAAACTGCTCAACTCCATGGTATCTGCCTGTTCGTTTGCCAAATGGGTTGTCAACATGATCAGACCTCTACCCCTGACCTAATCACAATTCAAATACTATATAGTGGCTATTGATTATCTCACTAAGTAGGAAGAGGTCAAACCCTGCGCTAACATAACCGAAGCCAGGTGCACCAACTTTATTTAGAAGAATTTCATCTGCCGATAGGCATCCCATACACCACAGTTACTAACAATGCCAAGTAGTTCGAAGCAGCTAGTCTCCTTTGAATGTGTGAACAGCTTGGCATGAGAAGGTGTTCTCCTCGCCTAGGTACCCTCAGAGCAATGAACATGTTGAAGCCATTAACAAGAACATCAAGGACAACCTAAAGAAGAAACTAGAAGGACTCAAAGGCACATGGATCAACGAGCTCCGAAGGTACTCTGGGCATATCGCACTGTTGCTCGGACTACCACAAGAGAAACTCATTCTCCATGGTCTATAGAGCTAAAGCCATAATCCCAGCAGAGGTTGGTTTGCTGAGCTTTATAGTTAAACACTATGATGAGCTACAAAATGCAAAGCTTATGATGCCAAAGCTTGATCTCTTTGAAGAAAAGAGAGACATTGCCCTTATTCGTATTGCTACTTGAAATCAAGTTGTTGCCTGGTGTTATAACTGTTGGAATTAAAATATGAAATGCAGCGGAAGGAACGGATCGTTGACAAACAAAAATTTTCTGAAAACTTTGTTTATCGGGAATAGATATATAATTTTAATTATAGAAAGCTTTAGGAATTTTTACTAACCTTTTGAAGACTATCAGGGTATCCTAGCTTTCCTCTTTGACACCACGATCTTCCAAACCAGGGCCGCCACACCAATGGAAAGACGAGTGGACGTCAAACTGCAAGAATGAATTTTCCTCACACTTTTTTGAATCTGCTATGTACTCAACACATGAGATAGCAGACATTTTTCTTTAGAGAAGAACTCTTAGTTTTTCTTCTAAAAATTACGTGAAAATAATTCTTCTGAGATAACTATTATCTCTCCTTTTTATATCTGAGCCATTAGTAATTTTACTTTCCCTTTTCTTTTTCTTTTCCGTTTTCTTCTTTCTCGAATCACACACTGATTCGGTCTCACACACACACATACATATGTATATAAAAGGAATCCGTGAAGTAAAAGCAAGTTTACCTTCTTTTTTTTTTTTTTTTTTGACCCAATCAATCATCATTGATTCGGTTATATATATATATATGTGAATAGAGTGAAGCGTGAAACTTCAGTTTCACGTCCTTCACTTTTTTTTTATAATATTATATTAATATATATATATTAATATATTATAAAATCTTATATATATATAAAGATTTGGTTCAAAACCATATATATATATATCTAAATCTAAATTTAAAAATAAATCACATTTATTTAAGAATAGTTTTTAAAATTAACCAATTAATTAATTAACTAATGCTTAGTTAAATGTGACAACATTTATCACATTACATTATGTGTCACAGAGAACATTTTTTTGTATTACATTAATAATTCAAGTATGAAATAATTAATTCAGAATTCAATAATTCTGAATTAAACATATATAATTCATTCTATGCAAAAATCCAATATAGTGTTACAGAGGTGGTATTGAGGACTTAAGGACCTATAACCTAAGCTCCAATAAATTTGACAATTAATTAAACTCTTTGCTTAATGTGCCAAATTTATTAGTTTCAGTGTTACTCCACTAAAAACCTGAAACTGAACTCTTGAGATTATAGTGAAATTACTCAAAGAAAATTAACGAGTAGTCTATTGATATAATCATTACATATAAGTCAGTCCTCCATAAATAGTTCATAATAAGAGCTTGGTTCAATTTCCGTTTACCTCTCTTATTACATCTTTATCCTTGAGTTTCAATAATTCTCTAATGAACAATTAATTCATAGTCTTATTATGAACGAGCGCTCTACTGTTCAAACCTTGAATTATCACTCAAGAGAACTATTTTTTTAACTTCCATAGGGAAGGAATGGATTCCATATCTGTATAATATTATTCTCAGCCATTTATTACTTTATGTTTCCAAGATGCTAAGCTATAATCTGTACTTAGACAAATCTTACCATGCAAGTCAAAAAACATAATGTCATAAATAGGAGTCTAATAAATATTCAGGATTACGACTGTCAAATATATGATCATCATAGTGATAATTTTGAATACTCTATTTGTAACGGATGATTATTAGAGATTCATAATTTATCTAGTCCAGTCCTATATAATCTCATTATATAAAGTACCTCCAATCCAATGTCTCTACATTAATAGTCCGGATAATGACTATTTCATTTTAGATGAGATTGGACCATACTTGTAATTTTTAATTAAAGATCCCAAACTTTAATTAATTATTACGGACTATTTAGATTATTATCTATAAATTTTATCCCTAAGCAAATAACACTTATATGCTAAATTTATAGTCACATAAATAATCATGGAATTTTCTTGATGTTTATAACTGCATTTATAATACATATAATCAACCAAAATAATAATAAACGTCATTTTATTTATTTATTAACAATATGTGCAATGTCACAGCTTTTAGGGCACCAAGCCCAACAATCTCCCACTTGCCCTAAAGTAGGTGAGACATGTCTCTAAGACCTAAGCCTTCCAAGTGTCCCTCAAAGCTCTTTGCAGGTAACGTCTTGGTGAAAGGGTCGGCATGGTTGTTTTTCGATGCTATCTTTACAACTTCCACATTGCCTCGATGCACTATCTCTCTAATCAAATGATATTTTCTTTCTATATGCTTTCCTCTTTTGTGGCTTCTAGGTTTCTCTTGAATTTGCCACTGCACCACTGTTGTCACAATACAGTGTGAGTGGTTTATCCATGCCTGGAACTACTTCCAAATCATTTAAGAACTTACAGAGCCAAACAGCGTCTTTAGCTGCTTCACAAGTAGCCACATATTCAGCTTCCATAGTTGAATCAGCAATACAAGATTGTTTGATGCTTCTCCAAACTATGGCTCCACCACCAAAAGTAAACACTGATCCAGATGTAGATTTACGTGTGTCTTTGTCTGATTGAAAATCAGAATCAGTGTATCCAATGGGAACCAAATTCTCACCAGAATAAACTAGCATATAGTTTCTCGTTCTCCTAAGATACTTGAGAATATGTTTAACCACTACCCAATGATCTAATCCTAGGTTGGATTGATACCGACTGACTATACCCACAGCATAGCAAATGTCAGGTCTTGTACACAACATGGCATACATTAGACTTCCTATTGTAGATGCATCGGGTACCCGTCTCATATTTTCTTCCTCTTGAGGTGTCTTAGGACACTGCTCTTTTAAAAGATAAACTCCATGACGTATAGGCAAATTACCTTTCTTGGAGTTTTGCATCGAAAATCTGATACGCACCTTATCGATATACGATGCCTGAGACAACGCCAACAGTTTGTTCTTGCGATCTCTTATGAGTTGGATTCCAAGAACATAACTTGCTTCTCCTAGATCTTTCATTTGGAAATTGTTGGCGAGCCATTTCTTTACATCAGATAATACGCCTACATCATTCCCAATGAGTAGGATATCATCTACATAAAGAACCAAGAAGACCACCTTCTTATCTTTGATGTACTTGTAAACACAAGGTTTATAAATATTTTGATGGAAACCATAAGATTTGATCGCTTCATCAAATCTCAAGTTCCAAGATCTTGAAGCTTGCTTGAGTCCATAGATGGACCTTTGCAACTTGCAAACTTTTTGCTCTTGACCTTTGAGTACAAACCCTTCTAGTTGCACCATATAGATGCTTTCCTCGAGATAGCCATTCACAAAGGCAGTCTTGACATCCATTTGCCATATCTCATAATCAAGACAAGCAGCAATGGATAAAAGAATCCGAATGGATTTAAGCATAGCTACAGGTGAGAAAGTTTCTTCATAGTCAACTCCCTTCTTTTGGGTATAACCCTTTGCCACAAGCCTAGCTTTGAAGTCTCAACTTTCCCATCCACTCCTCTTTTCTTCTTGTAAATCTATTTGCACCCTATGGGTTTTATCCCTTCAGGTAGGTCTACAAGATCCTAGACTGAATTGGAGTACATGGACTCCATTTCAAGGTTCATAGCCTCCAGCCATTTTTCCTTCTCAGAAACTTCCATTACATCATGATATGTCAATGGATCATCTTCACCATTATCAGAGATAGCAACATTTACTTCTCCAAGTTTCCTGTAGCGAGCAGGTGGTCTCACAACCCTCCCACTACGTCGAGGTGGTATGACATTCTGATAGGGAGATGTGGTCTCCTCATTTTGTCCTCCGACAAGAGTTGTCGGTTGCGGTCTGATCTGATCAAAAAGTAACTCTTCAAGTACAACTTTGCTATAAGGTTTATAGTTTGTCATAAAATCATTCTCAAGAAAAGTGGCATTTGTCGATACAAGTACTTTCTTTTCCTGTGGGGTATAAAACAAACCTCCCCTCGTTCCCTTTGGGTATCCCACAAATAAGCATACTTCAGAACATGGTTCCAACTTCCCGGTCTTACCTTTCAGCACATGTGCTGGACACCCCCATATACGGATATGTCGCATACTAGGTTTGCGACCATTCCATAACTCTAAAGGTGTTTTTGAAATAGACTTAGATGGAACTATGTTTAAAAGATATACTGCAATTTGTGGTGCATATCCCCAAAATGAAGTGGGTAACGATGAGTAGCTGAGCATGGATCTCACCATATCAAGCAACGTTCTATTTCTTCTCTCTGCAACACCATTTTGTTGTGGTGTTCCAAGTGCAGTGAGTTGTGATAGAATACCATGTTCTATCATATAATCCTTGAATTCAATATCAAGGTATTCTCCTCCTTGATCAGATCGAAGACTCTTCACCGTCTTTCCTAATTGCTTTTCAGCTTCTGCTTGGAATTCTTTGAACTTTTCAAAAGTTTCAGATTTCCTTTGCACTAGGTATATGTAACCATACCTTGAATAATCGTCAATAAATGTGACAAAATATTCGTAACCACCACATGCTTGTACATTCATTGGACCACAGACGTCTGAATGTATTAGCTCAAGTGGTTCCTTGGCCCTTTCGCCTTTTGTAGAGAAAGGCCTCTTAGTCATTTTACCTTCAAGACAAGATTCACAAACTAGTAGAAAACTAACTTTTAGCTCTTTTAAAGGACCTTCCTTTACCAGTCTGTTAATTCTGTCAAGGTTAACGTGACCTAATCTAAGGTGCCATAGGTATGTTTCATTATTAGAAGAAATCTTTTGCTTCTTGGGTTTAGGTTGTTCAACTTTGAACATTTCGGTATTGAGCAGAGGTGTAAAGCCCATTTTCCAGATGCGTAGAACAAATATCCAAACCATTTCTAGAAATATTAACATAATTATTATTAAAAGAAACATTAAACATTTGTTCAAACAACCTGGAAATAGAAATCAAATTTCTACGAAAACAAGAAATGTAATAAACATTGTCTAAAATTAAAAACTTATTTCTAAAATAAAGTTTAACAACTCCCACTGCTCTTGTCGGAACAACCTCTCTTGTTCCCACTCTCATCGTTTGTTCCCTGTCGGCAAGCTCCCTTGAAGAACTAAGCATCTGCAAAGAAGAACAAACATGGTTAGTTGCCCCTGAATCAATTATCCAAGGTGAAGTATCACCTTCAACTAAACAAGCTTCTAAGACGAGTAAATCTGATTTACTGCTTCTTTACTTTGAGCTCCTGAAGATACTTCTTGCAGTTTCTCTTCCAGTACCCAACTACGCTGTAGTGGAAACATTTTCCTTTAGGCTTCTTTTGGTTTGAGCTCTTTTTGTTGTTGTTGCTTTTGTTCTTCTTAGGTTGCCCTCCATTCTTAGACTTACCACTTCTTCAGTCCCCTTCCTCTTCTTATTCTTTTGGGCAGAAGAGGAGGGTTGAGCTTCTGCAACATTTGCCTCAGCTTCTTTAGTCTTTTCTTTCGAAATAGACTCGAAGGTTTGAAGCTCATTAAGCAACTCAGTCATGTTATATTTCAGCTTGTTCATGAAATAATTGCTTTTGAACTGAAGGAACGCAGGGGAGAGGGTTTCCAAAATCATCCCCACCTGTGTGGCTTTATCTATCACTGCCCCGTTCACCTCGGCCTCATGGAGATAGTTAACCATGTTGAGAACATGTTCTCTGACCGAAATCCCTGCCTTCATTTTTGCATTCATTACTGCCTTAACGGCTTCATGGTGTGCCTTTTCAGAAGGTTTATCAAACATGTCTTGCAGAGACTGCATTATCTCATAAGTGGTCTCCATGCTTTCGTGCTTCATCCTAAGCACGTCAGACATCCCAGCCAAAAGAAAACAGCGGGCCTTGTTGTTTGCCTGAATCCAACGATCATATGCTTCCCATACATTACGAGGAGCATTGGTAGCAGGCTCTGGAGGACATTCCTCTGTCAGGACAAACTTGTAACATTTTCAAATTAGTACAATGTTCATGTTACTTTTCCACTTGACAAAATTATCTCCGGTTAATTTTTTAGTTGAGAGAATAGCGATGATTGGATTAGACATTGTTGCTGTCATAAATAAATAAAATAACATAAATTAAAATGGTTGCATAAACATCATAAATATATGTTTTGGAATAGTAAAGGTGATGCATGATGCACAAAAAAAAAATTTACTAATTCCACGATTATTCAATGTTAATAAATAAAGTGTCGCCGTAGGGTAGGTCAAATTATTTATGAATTGAATTGAGACATTCTCGATTAATAAATATATTCAAAATATCTCATATTTTCTATATTCATTAATAACCGTTTATTTTGGTCAAGATATAATTAACAATTTAATTATGTCTTTATGAGTGTAACCCACTATTTTGGATTTTAACAACTTGACTCAAAATTGTCGCCGTAGGGTAGGTCAATTTTGAAATACATTATAAAATCCTATCTCAAGGAAGCCAACCTTGATATTGATTTAAATGGACACCCTCCGTAGGGAGGACGAATTCAAAGCGTCGTGAGGCGCCACCTAAATCTCACAGTGTTGTACTAATAGTGGAGACCGCAGGTTATATTGTCATATTACCTTCTCCCACTCATTATTTTAAAACATCATATGTTACATAATTCTAGTAGATAAAAACAATTTTTAATTACTAGATCATATTATGTGTTAATAGAATCTCATTCTATTTACACTTAAATAAATTACCAGATTTTCTAAAAATCTAAATATATTATGAATTGTCTAAGTTACCGAATATTAAACAATTTAAAATTAGATAACTTAGAATTAATATGAATTTTACCAAGTCTTAATTATTAAAATTAAATTCACATTATTTGGTTTATTAATAAATTAAGATTCTATAAAACCAACCCAATTAATTTAATCTCATTAAATTAATGCTAACACATATTAAATCATTTTATAAACTCCTTTATAAAAAACAATATGCTAAGTGTATGCATGTCATGTTACAATAACTATAAGTGGGCACTTTCCTAAATGACATGTTATCATGCATGAACATGTTATCACAATTATCACATGAAAATAAAAATGAAAATAAACAATGAATTTTTGACCGGGTCCTTTTGGATAATTAAAATTACAACCCAAAAAAATAAAAAATAAAATTACAGGGGTCTTCTTGTAATTTATACATAATTCGCTGCTCCAATTTTGCAGTCTTCATCAAGTGGTTTATTGTGCAATAATTTGTTGGATTACCTTTGAAATTTGATAGGCCTAAAGTTCTCAACTGGGCCAAAAAAATCCAATGGACATCTTTTCTTCATCGCTCCACGTGTAGCAAGTGAAAGAGAGGAGAGAAGAGAAAATAATAATAATAATAATAATAATAAATTACAAAAATCCTATACCCCTTTATGGGTTTACACAGATTGATCTAATCAAACTGAAAATAAAATTATTAATCCAAAAGGACCATATAATGAACAACCAAAAATCCCTTCATCAAACAATCATTCATCTCATGAATAAAAAATAACAAAGATGCAAAGTGCCCACAAACATGCATCAAAAACATGATATTATTAAAATAAAATCATGTTTAATTAAAATTATATATGCTATAACCCGCTCTGATACCATTTGTTGGAATTAAAATATGAAACGCAGTGGAAGGAACGGATCGTTGACAAACAAAAATTTTCTGAAAACTTTGTTCATCGAGAATAGATATATAATTTTAATTATAGAAAGCTTTAGGAATTTTTACTAACCTTTTGAAGACTATCAGGGTATCTTAGCTTTCCTCTTTGATACCACGATCTTCCAAACCAGGGCCTCCACACCAATGGAAAGACGGGTGGGCGTCAAACTGCAAGAATGAATTTTCCTCACACTTTTCTGAATCTACTATGTACTCAACACATGAGATAGTAGACCTTTTTCTTAAGAGCAGAACTCTCAATTTTTCTTCTAAAAATTATGTGAAAATAATTCTTCTGAGATAACTGTTATCTCTCCTTTTTATATCTGAGCCATTAGTAATTTTACTTTCCCTTTTCTTTTTCTTTTCCTTTTTCTTCTTTCCCGAATCACACACTGACTCGGTCTCACACACACACATATATATGAATATAAAAGGAATCCGTGAAGTAAAAGCAAGTTTACCTTCTTTTTTTTTTTGTTGATTTGACCGAATCAATCATCATTGATTCGGTTATATATATATATGTGTGTGTGTGAATAAAGTGAAGCGTGAAACTTCAGTTTCACGTCCTTCACTTTTTTTTTATAATATTATATTAATATATTATAAAATCTTATATATATATATATATAAAGATTTGGTTCAAAACCATATATATATATATATATATATATCTAAATCTAAATTCAAAAATAAATCACATTTATTTAAGAATAGATTTTAAAATTAACCAATTAATTAATTAACTAATGCTCAGTGAAATATGACAACATTTATCACATTATATTATGTGTCACAGAGAACATTTTTCTGTGTTACATTAATAATTCAAGTGTGAAATAATTAATTCAGAATTCAAAAATTTTGAATTAAACATGTATAATTCATTATATGTAAAAATCCAATATAGTGTTACGAAGGTGGTATTGGGGGCCTATGGACCTATAACCCAAGCTCCAATAAATTTGACAATTAATTAAACTCTTTGATTAATGTGCCAAATTTATTAGTTTCAGTGTTACTCCACTAAAAACCTGAAACTGAACTCTTGAGATTATAGTGAAATTACTCAAAGAAAATTAACGAGTAGTCCATTGATATAATCATTACATATAAGTCAGTCCTCCATAAATAGTTCATAATAAGAGCTAGGTTCAATTTTCGTTTACCTCTCTTATTACATCTTTATCCTTGAGTTCCAATAATTCTCTAATGAACAATTAATTCATAGTCTTATTATGAACGAGCGCTCTACTGTTCAAACCTTGAATTATTACTCAAGAGAACTATTTTTCTAACTGCCATAGGGAAGGAATGGATTTCATATCTGTATAATATTATTCCCAGCCATTTATTACTTTATGTTTCCAAGATGCTAAGTTATAATCTGTGCTTAGACAAATCTTACCATGTAAGTCAAAAAACATAATGTCATAAATATGAGTCTAATAAATATTCAGGATTAAGACTGTCAAATATATGATCATCATAGTGATAAATTTGAATACTCGATTTGTAACGGATGATTATTAGAGATTCATAATGTATCTGGTCTAGTCCTATATAATCTCATTATATAAAGTACCTCCAATCCAATGTCTCTACATTAATAGTCCGGATAATGACTATTTCATTTTAGATGAGATTGGACCGTACTTGTAATTTTTAATTAAAGATCCCAAACTTTAATTAATTATTACAGACTATTTAGATTATTATCTATAAATTTTTTCCCTAAGCAAATAACACTTATATGCTAAATTTATAGTCACATAAATAATCATGGAATTTTCTTGATGTTTATAAATGCATTCATAATACATATAATATGTCACAATGTCACAGCTTTTAGGGCACCAAGCCCAACAATAACAAGTGAGCTTATCTGAGGCGTTTTAAAGTTGGTGACCTAGTTTTAAAGAAAGTCATTGTCCAACAGCCTGGACTTGTTTCCTCCAGACCCAAGTAGGATAGCCAGTTTATAGTAGCTGGCATCGTCGGGCTAGGCATATACAAGATAGTAGACATGGAAGAAAATATGCTCGGCCACCCCTAGAATGCCGAGCACTTGAAGAAATTTAATTATTGAGAAGAGCCAAAACACCTTTTTTGATCTCTGGCCCCAACATTCTTTTTGTAACTAAAGACCTACTGAGTTGTGCAGAGAAATGTACAGAAAAGAAATATCAATGAAAAATACAAACTCAAAGAATTCCTCCGAGCAATTCAAATTTAAAAAAAGGCCACAACTCTCAAAGGGGGGGCCTAACTCCCAATTGGAGGGCTATTTGGCACTCATGCCGACCACAAGTAGACTTGAAATAGCCACCCACTAGTCCAACATACAACAAACTAGTCGACCAACAATCACACCGAGCTGGTGATGACCTAGAGGAATTTAACTCCCGACCACAACTAGACTTGTAAAAAGTCCTAAAGAAGAACTTAAACAAGTCTAAGGGGGGCACAGGGCACTAGCGCCATCATAGCCAGCCCAAATCAAATACACCGATAGGCATTCCTAAACAAAAGGGTACAAGAAGTGGACATATTTTTGCTCGGACCAATAAAGATTATATAATTAAACTGAAAAGAATAACCTGTGAAACATCAAACTTAGGAAAAATAAAAAGCGACAACCCAAGAAACTTCAAACTTAGGAAAAAATAAAATTTTTATTAAAAGTTCTGATAGGAAGTACTAATAACCAGAAACCTCCCAATCCTAGACAAGGAAATAGAAAAAATTACAAAAATAGGGGCTGTCAATTATGAGCTCTGGCCTTGTTGTCGCTAGCATCCAAGTCGATGACCATGTCCTGCCTTGCCAGAGCTTGGACCTCCTTAATCTCCTCCTCCTCCTCATTGGGCATGGGTTCAATAATGATTGACCAATCCATGGTAGTGGCCTTGGGATGCTTCTCCAAAAGATACTCCTGCAACTCTTTTATCTTGAGGGAGCAATTGTCTGCATATTCGGCACAGCTCTTAAATTCCCTCACTGCCTAGGTCAGCCTATCAGGTAGCTCCTCCGTCAAAAACCGCTTATGGTCATCCTAGGTGGCCTGGGCCTTATTTGTTTCTTCAAGAAGGGTGACCCGAGCCTGCTCTGCCTCTATCCTCGCTCGGTCAACTTTTTGTCGAGCTTTCTTAGCCCTTTCCTCAGCTCCAGCAACGTCAGCCTCTAACGCGGCTTTTACCTTGGAAAGCTTGTTCTCCTTCTCCTTGAGCAACTTGTCCACCCAATCTTTCTCCTTATTGACCTTGTCAGCCTTTCTTTACTCGGTGTGGAACTAGCGCTCGACTAAGAGGTCAATGATCTTCAGGTATGAGCAGGCCTATAAGAGCACTGATTAGAGATCGACAAATCGGCCGCTACAGGTCGCTTAGGCTCTTCGATCCTTCTCCTCTTAGACCGAGGAACCTCCATTCCCTTAGATAGGCGAAGATCCTCCATCATCCTGTACCCCGACATCCCCTTCGAAGACATGTCTGCAAGAAGAAAAAACTACAAAGCCAAATTGAGCTTGGCAACAACATAAAAAAAACTCGAGGCAAACCTCAGATCTAGAGCTAGTCTAAAAGGTATAGTAGCTTGATCAGCTCCCCGTGCTCTTCGGCTATGGGCAGCCCTAAACCAAGGGAACTGCCAAAGATTCCTCGAAATTGAATAATGATGGCTCCTCCATCGGCCACCCGGCTCTGTAAGTGCTTGGCCTCAAGACATCAGCACACCATGTAACACCCGCCTATTTTATGTAATGGATAATGTTATATTAGTGACAACGTTAAGTAATTTTATTGGTATACGTTATGATACATTATATTATTGTCACTAAGTACTTATTTTAAGTGTTATGACAGGTGACGATCATATAGAATTGATGTGCTCAAGTGTTCATGTTATTTACATTGTATGTTTAATTATGATATCTTAATGATTTAAATGTATGATGCATTCATGTATGTAAGGACAGTTCGGCAGGCCGAATTGTCCCTCAAGCATCGGCAGGCCGATAAAAATAATCAGCAGGCTGGACTTAGGAGAATTGGTAGGCTGGACTTAGGAGAATCGACAGGCTGGACTTAGGAGAATCGACAGGCCGATGACAACTAACGAGCAGTCAGCCGAAGTCTCCTAAAATTGTGATGATGATAATTGGTTGTGATTGGATAATGATTGTTGATTGATTGGTATATTTATGGATTAATTTCCTCATTTAAGGAAATAAAACCATTGACTTTTGATTGATTGGAATTGTTTTAAATGGTTTCCTATTTTAAGAAGGCAAAATATGGTAAGAGAGACTAATTGATTTGACCTTCCCTCATTTCTCTCCATTCTCCACTCAAATTAGCCCAAGATTAGTCAAAAAAATCTGATATTATAGAAAGGATAACTTCCCTCTTTTATGACATTCTCATCTTTTACGATAATTTCATTCTTTTTCTTAGAAATATTCTCTTAGACTGTTTCCTTTCTTCTTCCTTCACCTCGTTCTCTTCTTCTCTTCTCCCTTTATTTTAAGTTGCAAATACTTAAATAAATATTGAGTTTTCTTTGGGCGAATTCGAAGGAATTTGAGAAGAATCGTTTTGAGGTAAGAGTTTGTTTTTGATTTAATTTTGAAATGAAATCCTTCTTGACATCCGACTACTATATCTTTCTCTACAAAATTCCTTTTTGCTCTTAATTTTTAATATGTTATTCATGTATGAGTTATGTGATGTTCCTCCAAATTTCAAGTTAATTGGATTTTTCTATGATAAGATATGAATTTTCTACCCACTGCCACTCACAGTAAAATTGTTGCTGTTTGGTTATGATGCTCAAAAATGTGACTTTTCTTCACGGGGTAAATGTGCTTTGTTTGCTACGAAATTTGGTAAGAATGTTCACATATATGTTAAGTTATGAACTGGAAATTTTGGTAATCATTAGATGAGTATTTTATGTGTTATGGAATTTTTAGTAAGACTAGGTCTAGAAATTGCTTTAATAGTAAAATGGTTGGGCTTTTTGGTTATGTGATGTTTTGTATGATTAAATGATTTTATTGGTGTTGAGATAATTTTGTGGTATTGTGATGTATATTAATAAGTTGTTAGTAAGAATTTTAGAGTTTAAATTAATGTGTTTTAATTGTTTGGAAATGGTGAACTCATGTAACTCACTGTATAAGTTAATAGTGGTTAGTTTTGCCACTGATTTCAAATGTGTATTTTGACCTACTCCAATTTTTTTTGAAGCCAAGTTTTGGATATGTTAGCGTTCTATATGTCTGTTATATGTGTTAATTTTTGTAGATTTTTCTGTGATTTCAAATGTGATAAACGGACCTGAGTTTTAAGTTGCTTACTGTTTTGTGTTGATTGGCAGATTTTTATGTAATGAAATTATGACTTGTTTTTAAATATTAAATGAAATATGATATAATCTGTTTCAAGAGATAAATGTATGTGAGATGATATATGGTAATGGATGTTATGTACTGGTGATTAATTCACTGAAAATATATGTTAATTGCCATTTTCTTTTTAATGAATGTATAACATGAACACATTATGAAGAAGAGCACATCGAGACTGCGGCATCGTCACCAACAATATTAAGTTTAAATAAGCTAGCTAGAAAAGTAAGTACATTCTCACCTGCAACATGACATGTTATAAAGGTTTGATAATATGTTCTTGATGATATCTATGATGATTTTATGATTATTTCATTTAAAGATTTCTTATGAAATATTTTTATGTTCTTAAAGATATGCATGTATGATGATGACGTATTTCAAAGCATGAAAGTGTATATATATGTATATATATGTATCACCTAAATAAGTGTTGCACACCAATGTTATGTTATGATATGTTATGATGTCATGCTTGGTTTAGGATTAGCTACCCTATTCCTCTCATGACGGTGCGCCTACGATGATGTTTATGGTGCAACACTTGGGCCCTTAAGATAAAATAGAATAAGTTTTAATATGTCAAAGAAATGAAAGATATGTTCCTATAAAAATGTGGCTAGTGCACTATTATGATGATGATGATGATGATGATGTTCATAATATGTTTTAAGTTGTGAGATAATAATGTACTTACTAAGCATTAGCTTATCTAGTTTTTATATCATGTTGCAGATAAAGGTAAGAAGGTCATGGACTAGGTGGAGGATATGGAAAGGCATGTGAGCAAAGGACAATGATTTGTAATCGGAAGAACGCCAGAGACGCAAGTTTTATGATTAAACCATGATTATAATTTGGAACATGTTATTTAATAAGTTTTTAAAGATTTCATGAACTATGTTTTAATATTTTATCTTATTAAGGATATGGTCTTTCACTTATTAAATCTTGTCTTAAAATTAAATTTTCTAATGTTTTTTTTAAAGTCGTTCAGCCTGCCGAACAATGATGATTGGCCTGCCAATCTTGGGAAAGTTTAAAACCCAGTTTTGCAGAGCCTCGGCCGGCCTGCCGATGGATGAACTCCAGCCTGCCGATCCAGTTCGACCTGCCAAAGTAATAGGCTCGACTTGCCGAACCAAGAATGAAGATTTTGCTTAAAATGATTTAAAGTTTGTTGATTGTTTTAAAATGATGTGATGTTTCATGATAAAATATGATTTTATCAATTGGTATATTTTATTTTTAAAAGGATGTTTATGGTCAAATAAATATTTAATAGTATTATTAATAATATGGATTAAGTTATTGAATTTTGTAAAAAAAAAAAAATTATGCATGGATCCTGGGTATGATTTCTTAATTATGTTTTCAATGAAGTTTCGTTCAAATAGTTTACCTCGAATAAAAGTATGTTATGTATGAATGAATGTTATCTGTGACATTTGCAAAGGGGGCGTTATAGGCTTTGGTATTAGTGCGAATTTCCATTTACAATTCATATCACCACACGTCAGTCTAAGTCCTCTAAGTATGTTTCAAAGTTAGATGTTAAGATGCAAGTATGATGATAAGATTGAGGATTACATGTTTAATGATTAATGCTTTAGTAGTGAAAACATGTCTCATAAATTAGAAGATTATTTATAAGCTCCTAATTCTTTTAGGAAATTGACAATGGACAGTCACAGAGGAACCCGTACCCAGACCAATGAAAGGCTTATGACGATGATTGCCGAGCTACAAAGGTAGTTGGAGGATCAAAGGAGAGAAATTAAAGAATTAAGGGCCAATGGCCAAAACGGCAAACAATGAAGCAATGATGTGCCTCCTCCTCCTCCTCCCCACCCACAAGTCAACCAAGTCCCAGCTCCTACTGTTGAACCTAGAGTGGCTTATCGGGAACCCCTTCTAGTCAGATGGAAGGGACTTAAGCCAGTAGATTTTGAGGGTTCTAAGTATCCATTAGTTGCTTAAGGATGGTTGAAGACAATTGAGGCTACCCTAAGACTCATGGGCTTCACGGACAATGAGAAGGTTCTCTGTGCTTCGTACAGCCTCACCATAGAGGCTAGGATTTGGTGGGACGGCATCGAACAGAGTAGAAATGTTGAAGAGATGACATGGGATGACTTTGTTCATGTATTTAACACGAAGTTCTTCCACATGAATATTACCAGGAAGAACTACGATGAGTTCAAGAACCTACGCTAAGAAGACATGTCAGTCACTGATGTAGTGGCAAAGTTTGACCAGCTAGCTCGATTATGCCCAGGGATGGTTAATGATGAAAGTGAAAGGGTCAGAAGGCTTATCAAAGTTCTTAGGCCTGAGATTGCTATAATAGTTGATGGGGCTATTCTACCCAGGACACAAGAATAGGCTGTAATGAGGGCCCAACATACTAAGTTTCATTTGTACAAGTTAAGAAGGAACCAGCCTCAGTCTGGCTAGCTAGCCAGTAATGCAAACAACCAGAACCGTCCTCCACACAGAAACAACAGCAACAACAATAACCAGAACTAGAGGAACAACAAGAGGAAGGGCAATCCTCAAAACCAGCAGAGCTAAGGCAACAAGATGCATAATGGTGGCTAGCCCAACAACAACAATAGCAGGCAGTTTCAACCATGTGCCAAATGTGGAAAGAAACATCCAGGAGAATGCCGCTTGGGGACAAACCAATGTTTTATTTATGGGCGAGAAGATCATTTTGTGAAGAACTATCCCAACCTGATGAATGCTAATGCCCCTCAAAGAGCTCCTCCTCAAGCCCAACTCCATCAGATACAAGCTTCCCTTGAAGGCCACTAATCAGTCAAGGAAGACTTGAAGCCCCACCTACGAATGCCTGCATCTATGCCATGACAAAGGAACAAGTGGCTGCTGAAGCCTCTAATGTGGTCACAGGTCAGATAACCAGTTTATCTATTGATGCTTATGTCCTTTTTGATACAGGTGCGACATATTCTATTATATCTAGATCATTTGCTAAGAAGTTAGGGGTTGATTTAGAGCCTATGAGACAAGGATTCACTACGACACTACCCTCTGGGAAGTAATATTATCTACGTATTGTTTGCATACAGTACCCCTATGGATTTTTGTTAGGGAACTTTTCATCGACCTCATTGTGATCGACATGTATAACTACAATATGATCCTTGGGATGGATTTTCTGAGCAAGTATAATGTTTCTATCAAATGCTGGAAAAGAAAAGTGATCTTCCATCCTGAAGGCGATCAAAAGTTCATGTATGTTGACGAGTCTAGAAAGAAACCCAATATGTTTTTATCCGCAATGAAAGCAAGGAAACTATTAGCTAGTGGCTGCATGGGCTATCTGGCCAACATAGTAGATAAAAGCCAAGAGGAAAAGACAAGGATTGAAGATGTGGCAGTTGTACGAGAATTTCTTGAGGTGTTTCTCGATGACCTGACAAGTCTACCTCTAGAAAGAGAAGTCGAATTCGAGATCGAGCTGGCTCCAGGCACCGACCCGATCTCAAAGGCACCATACAGAATGGCCCTGGTAGAGTTAAAGGAGCTTCACACGCAATTAAAGGAACTACTCAACAAACGCTTCATTAGGCCAAGTCACTCACTATGGGGAGCTCCAGTCTTATTTGTAAAGAAGAAGGATGGCACTATGAGACTCTGCATCAATTATAGAGAGCTAAACAAGGTTACGATCAAGAACAAGTACTCGTTGCCTCGAATAGATGATTTGTTTGATCAGCTCAAGGGTGCATCTGTGTTTTCAAAGATTGATCTATGGTCAGGTTATCACCAACTGAAGATTAAAGAATGAGATATTCCTAAGACAGCATTTAGATCGAGGTATGGTCACTATGAGTTTGTGGTTATGCCCTTTGGTCTAACGAATGCACCTGCGGCCTTCATGGATTTGATGAACAGGGTATTCAAGGATTTCTTCAATAAATTTGTTGTTGTATTATCGATGATATTCTTGTTTATTCAAGGAATCTGGAGGAACACAAGGAGCATTTAAAGATTGTGCCGGAAACATTAAGAAGACACAAGTTATATGCAAAGTTCTCTAAGTGTGAATTCTGGCTTGACCTACTCATGCATGCAAAGTTATATAATTGTTTGGAAATCATGAACTCATGTAACTCACTGTATAAGTTAATAGAGGTTAGTTTTACCACTGATTTCAAATGTGTATTTTGACCTACTTCGATTTTTGTTGAAGTCAATTTTTGGATAGTTAAAGTTCTATATGTCTATTATATTTGTTAATTTTTGTAGATTTTTTTTGTGATGTCAAGTGTGATAAATGGACCTGATTTTTAAGTTGCTTACTGTTTTGTGTTGATTGGCAGATTTTTATGTAATGAAATTATGACTTGTTTCTAAATATTAAATGAAATTTGATACAATCTATGTTTCAAGAGATGAATGTATGTGAGATGACATATGGTAATGGATGTTATGTAGTGGTGATTAATTCATTGAATATATATGTTAATTACCATTTTCTTTTTAATGAATGTATGACATGAACACATTATGAAGAAGAGCACATCGAGACTGCGGCGTCGTCACCAACAATATTAAGGTGAAGTAAGCTAGCTAGAAAAGTAAGTACATTCTCACCTGCAACATGATATGTTATAAAGGTTTGATAATATGTTCTTGATGATATCTATGATGATTTTATGACGATTTGATTTAAAGATTTCTTATGAAATATTTTTATGTTCTTAAAGATATGCATGTATAATGATGATGTATTTCAAAGCATGAAAGTGTATATATATGTATATATATGTATCACCTAAATAAGTGTTGCACACCAATGTTATGTTATGATGTCATGTTTGGTTTAGGATTAGTTACCCTACTCCTCTCATGACAGCGCGCCTACGATGATGATTGTGGTGCAACACTTGGGCCCTTAAGATAAAATAGAATAAGTTTTAATATGTCGAAGAAATGAAAGATATGCTCCTATAAAAATGAGCCTAGTACACTATTATGATGATGATGTTCATAATATGTTTTAAGTTGTGAGATAATAATGTACTTACTAAGCATTAGCTTATCCAGTTTTTATATCATGTTGTAGATAAAGGTAAGAAGGCCATGGACTAGGTGGAGGATATAGAAAGGCGTGTGAGCAAAGGACGATGATTTGTAATCAAAAGAACGCCAAAGAAGCAAGTTTTATGATTAAACCATGATTATAATTTGGAACATGTTATTTGATGAGTTTTTAAAGATTTCATGAACTATGTTTTAATATTTTATCTTATTAAGTACATGGTCTTCCACTTATTGAATCTTGTCTTATTAAATTTTCTAATGTTTTTCTTAAAGTCGGCCGGCCTGCCGAAGTAATAGGTTCGACCTACCGAACTGAGAATGAAGATTTTGCTTAAGGTGATTTAAAGTTTGCTGATTGTTTTAAAATGATGCGATGTTTCATGATAAAATATGATTTTATCAATTTGTATATTTTTATTTTTAAAAGGATGTTTATGGTCAAATAAATATTTAATAGTATTATTAATAATATGGATTAAGTTATTGAATGTTGTAAAAAAATTAAAAATAAAAATAAAATTTATGCATGGATCCTCGGTATGATTTTTTAATTATGTTTTCAATCAAGTTTCGCTCAAATAGTTTACCTCAAATAAAAGTATGTTATGTATGAATGAATGTTATCTGTGACATCCGCAAAGGGGGTGTTACACACCATGCTCTACAATGGTCACTTGCTCAGTAGGACGAGCAAGTAGAACGTCATCTTGGCGAGCTTTAGTTAAGCTAGACCCTCTAAACCAACCATAATGAGGGAGGTTAGACTTCCACAGCAAAAATGCCTGATGATGAGAAGCTTCAAGCTTCATATATAGTTCTTCCACAACTGTGATAATCCTGCTTGGTGCCCATGGTCTCTTTGATCATATATGTTTCATGCCTCTTGATGATAATGAGGTAACTTCCTCCCACTCTCTTAAGAATGGTTGCAATGAGTTTGATTATACTGAGGTATCTAGAGCATTTGATGAATTGCATAATGATAATAAAAAAGCAATGATTATATTTGTTGGTTATTGAAATAATAATGGTTATACCATTAATATTGAAATTTTTTAAATAAAAACCAATGCCACTCAGTTTTAAATGTCGATTCTTGGCTTTGGCATAGATTACTTGAACATGCTAGCAATGTATTTACTTTTAACACTTTCTAGAAAGCATATTGTTTAGGGGTTGCCTAAACTCCCATTTCAAAAGATAAAATTTGTAATGCACGTCAATTAAAAAAACATGTGAGGACTTCTTTTAAATCGATTTTTGATTTCCCACCACTAGACCTTTACAACGACGCCTTTGTACTTGTGGATGATTTTTCAAGATTTACTTGGGTTTTGTTTTTGATAAATAAAGATGAGGCATTGAGAACATTTTCTTATTTTTACAAAAGAGTTCAAAACAAACAAGGTTGCATGATTACCTCAATTAAAAGTGATCAAGGCTGTGAGTTTGATAATGATGTGTTTGAACTATTCGCAATGAAAAAGGATATGATCATAAAATTTTGGTATCAAGAACCCCTTAACAAAGTGGTGTTATTGAAAGGAAAAATAGAGTTTTGTAAGAAATGGCTAGGTTGATGTTGAATGAAAAAGATTTGCTAAAATATTTTTGCGCCAAAGCCATTAACATGGCATGTTATATCATGAATATGGTTCTTATTAAGCATAAACTAGATAACACTCCCTATAAACTTTGGCATGGTAGAAAGCACATCATAGGATATTTCAAAGTCTTTAGTTGCAAATGCTTCATTTTAAACACTGAAGACAATTTAGGAAAGTTTAATTCAAAGTTTGATGCTGGGATTTTCATTGGATATTCATCCTTAAGCAAAGCTTGTGGGGTGTTTAACAAAAGAAACCTAGTAGAACTTGGAGATTGAAGCATCAAATAAAGAACTTGGAAATTGATGAAAGAGAAAAGGGAGTCCAAGAAAGCTTGCAATAAAAAATTCAGATGCCTCAAGCTCAACAATCACAATAATTTGAAGATTCAAATCACAAAGCACATCCTTCATCCATCTTCCAAATGAATCACCCTAAGAAAGTCATAATTTGTAGTGCATCACATGGAATGAGAACTAGATCATCACTAAAAGTATTTCCAACATTTTAGCTTTTCTTCCTCAAATCAAGTAAAAAAGTTTTAAAGATGCCAAAAATGATGAGTCTTGGATTTTAGTAATGCAAGAAGAGTTAAACCAATTTAAAAGAAATAATGTATGGGAATTTATTCCTATGGTTCTTAATCCATGATTGAAACTAAATGGGTCTTTAGGAAGAAAAAGGACGAGCATGGTGTAATTGTAAAAAACAACGCTAGATTAGTGGGTCAAGGTTTCAATGAAGAAGAAGAGATTGATTATGAAGAGACTTTTGCCTGGTTGCCCGTTTAGAGTCTATTAGAACATTGCTTTCTTTTGTTTACCCTAAAGGTCTATTCTTTATCAAATAGATATCAAAAGTGCATTTTCAAATGGATAAATTTTAGAAGAAGTTTTTATAGAACAACTACCTTGTTTTCAAAATCATAAACATCAGGATCATGTTTTTAAATGGGAAAAAGGCTTTATATGGTTTGAAACAAGCTCTTAGAGGTTGGATTGATAGACTTAAAAAAAATTTACTTCAAAATGGTTTTTCAATAGGAAAAGAGAATACTAATCTTTTCACAAATACTAAGGGTGGTGATTTGATTATTGAACAAATTTATGTTGATGTTTATATTATTTTTTATTCTACTAATGTTATTTTGTATGAAGAATTTCCATCGTATATGCATAATGAATTTGAGATGGGCATGATGGGAGAGCTCAATTTTTTCCTAGACTTCAATAAATCAAAGTAAAGATGAAATTTTCATTAACAAGGCTAAATAAGTAATAGATCTTCTCAAAAGATTTGAAATGGAAGGCCTAAGGCTAATGGCTACTCCAATGAGCTCATCCATCAAATTATATAACAATGAAAGTGGCAAGATGGTGAACATTATTAAGTATCAAGATATAATTGGAATCCTTACTCTATTTGACTGCAAGTAGAAAGGATATCATGTTTAGTGTAAGGTTGTGTGCTAGATTTCAAGCTATTTTAAAGAGTCTCATCTTAGTATAGTTAAGAGGATTTCTAGATATCTAATAGGACTAAGAATTTGAGATTGTGGTATCCCAAAGATACACACATAGACCTACAAAGTTATTTCAATGCCATTTGGGTCGGTTGTGCATTTGATTGCAAAAGCACAAGTACTACTTCTCACTTTCTAGGCTTTGCACTAGTGTCGTGGTTTATTAAGAAGCAAAATTCGGTCACACTATCAACTGTAGAAGCCGAATACATATCTACAACTAGTAGTTGTGTACAAAAACCTTTGGATGTGAAACAAACACCTTTAGATTTAGATTGTTATGATCATGTGACAATTACGTGTAATAACACTAATGTTATTAGCTTGTTCAAAAACCTGGTCCTATACTTACATACCAAACATATAGAGAGTGGACATCATTTTTTGCATGATCATATGCAAAAAGAAGACATTACACTAGAATTTATAAGCACCGATGGTCAACTTAAAGACATATATCACAAATCCTTTTGTGCTTGGTAGATTTTATTAGTTTAGAAAAAGTATTGGCATTTAAGATGCATCCGATTTGAACTTAAGTGTTTAAGATGTCCAACATGTATATTTTTTATTTCATTAATTGATCTTTATACTTGTGCAAATTAGTATTTTTATGAGTTCTCTATTTACTTGAATGTTATGGTTTAATTTGTTTCTCATATTTAACTGTTGTTGATAGTATTTTGGTTTGAATTATTAGTATTGATCTTTCCTTATAAGCATTGACATTGCACATATTGTTAATAAATAAATAAAGTGACATTTATAATTATTTTGGTTGCTCATATGTATTATGAATACATTTATAAACATTAAGAAAATTCTATGATTATTTATGTAACTATAAATTTAGCATATAAGTGTTATATGCTTAGGGATTAAATTTATAGATAATAATCTAAATAGTCCTAATAATTAATTAAAGTTTTAGAAACTTTAATTAATTATTAGGACTATTTAGATTATTATCTATAAATTAAATATTACAAGTACGGTCCAATCTCATTTAGAATGAAGTAGTCTTATCTAGGCTATGAATGTAGAGACATCAGATTGGAGGTATTTTATATAATGAGATTATATAGGACTGGACCATATAAATTATAAATCTCTTATAATCATCCATTACAAATAGAGTATTCAAATTTCTCACTATGATAGTCATATATTTGATAGTCTTAATCCTGAGTATTTATTAAACTCCTATTTATGATATTATGTTTTTTGACTTACATGGTAAGATTTGTCTAAACACAGATCATAACTTAGCATCTTAAAAACATAATGTAATAAATGGCTGGAAATAATATTATACAGATATGGAATCCATTCCTTCCTTATAGAAGTTAGAAAAATAGTTCACTTGAGTGATGATTCAAGGTTTGAATAGTAGAGCGCTCGTTCAAAATAAGATTATGAATTAACTATTCATTAGAGAATTATTGAAACTCAAAAATAAAGATGTAATAAGAGAAGTGAGTAGAAATTGAACCTAGCTCTTATTATAAACTATTTATAGAGGGCTGACTTGTATGTAATGATTATATCAATGGACAACTCGCTAATTGTTTTGAGTAATTTTTTACTATAATCTAAAGAGTTTAGTTTTAGGTTGTTAGTGGAGTAACACAGAAACTGTAACGCCCCGAAATTTATTTAGTATTAATGTAATGTAAATGATGGATTAGTGTGCCATAATTAATGTTTTAACTTTAATTAGACTATTTGGTTGGATTTCTAATTTTTGGTTGTTTTGTTAAATTGATGCATTTAAATGATTCCTTATTGTTTTAAAATGATGTTTTGAGTTTTAAAACATCACAATTTGTAAAATGTTAAAAATACTCCGTTTTATAAAACTGTGGGCGGCACATGGTTTTCGCACAGTAAAACCGCCCGCCAATTTTCTCTATTTATTTCCTTCCTTCCTCTCTCTCTCCTCACTCTCACGTTTCACTCTCTCTCTCTCTCTCAATTTCTCTCTCGGCAGCCTCTCTCTCTCTCTAATTTCTTCACAAATTTTGAAACCACATTCGAATCCAAGCTTCGGGAAAGCAAGGAGGAAGCTCGGGGACATGATTTGGCAACCGAGAACGCGGATTGAAGCTTCGATTCGAGGTTAGATTCGAATTTCTAAACTTTTTACAAAATTTTCAATTTTGTGTATTTTCGAAATCTAGGGTTGTCTAAGCTTAGAAAACCGTGGATTTGTGTTAAATGAACTTAGAACAACTAGAATCTAAGCCTAGATTGAAGAAAAACGGATTGAATTCAAGATTTTTCATTTTTCCCCTCATTTTCTCATTTTCGGATTTTTGAGGATTTTGAGTTCAAATCTTGTTTAAATGAGTCCAAACATGTTTTAGAATGTTTTTCTATCAACTATAATTGTTTTTCATGCCTGGGATTTGAGAAAAACAGGTTGGAATCCAGATTTGGATTTTGGGGATCGAGAAACCCGTGGCTGGGATTTCTAGATCTTCCCAGTTCGGCAGGCCGAAGTTCATGTTCGGTAGGCCGGAGTGATGATCGGCAGGCCGGTGTTCTTCCGACCGGCAGGCCGAATCTGGGGAAATGTTCGGCAGGCCGAACCTTGCTTCCAGCAGGCCGAACTGTGCAGTTCGGCAGGCTGAAGCAGGGCGTCCGGCAGGCCGACCGAGGCATGGAAAATTTTGTGATTTTCACCCGTTTTCACCGTTTTGAACCCTGATTTAAATCCCAACCTTATAGGATGATTTTAAAGGTACAAATGGCACACTAGGACATCATGAAATGATTTAGTAACATAGAATGTCTCAAACTAGATATTGATTGACTTAGTTGGTATCTAGGATCGTTCGTGGTTCCGTGGAGCTAATGTATAGCGGGCCGGGATTTGCGGTGTGGGGCACCGGCACGAGTATTGAGGTAGGACTTCTATCCTGTTTCCTTGGTAGCCTAATTTCAAAATGATTTGGCTTTGAAAATGATTTCTATCAAAATGTTTTCAACGGTTGTTTGAAAATGGTTTTATCGGTTATATTTTAATATACCGTGATATGAAATGAATTTCATAATAAATGTAATTGACAACACTCGGTAATTGGGTTTTGAATGATAATGATAATAAACACATTGGCATGATGCCATATCAGAGATCGGGTCGTGTAGCGATCGACCTTGGGGGCAGGTCCCGAAACCCAGTTGGGCCACTACGGTGGTGATATCATGGTTTGCCTAGGTAAAAGTAAAATGGTGTTTTGAATTGACGAGTAGACTATTCTGTGTCAGGATAGTTCTACTCAAATTATTTATTTATTTATTTATTTAAGTTTCCTTTGAATAACTTCTAATGATGCTATATTTCTTTGCATTAAACTATTTTATAAAACATAGTCCTACTGAGCCTTTCGCTCACGTTTTATCTGTTTTAAATTCCCCCCTCTAGGTGGTTTCCCCTTTAGTTTTGGAGAAGATTCTTCGGACCGAACTCAGGAGCAATAGGAGAATTTATTTATATTCGGTATTATTTAATCAAGGCATGTAAGACTTAACTTTATTTGTACTTGGACTGTAATTGTATTTATGATATTGTCAGTACCATGTGTGTGCACAAGTTGTGGGTTGTGGAACCCATATTCGCGGTTTTTAATTAATTATTATTATTTGCTTAATATTTATAAATTCTTTTTATCAAATGTGGTGGAAAATCTCTTTATGTCTCACTTAATTGAATTTTTTAAACTCTTAATTTCAATTAAATCCTCTTTTAATTAATCTAAATATTCTGCCACGTCACCTCCCGTACTCCGGGGCGTGACATAATGGTATCAGAGCTCAAGGTTATGAACCTTGGGAATTGTGCACACATAGGTTTGACAAAGAAATACCTCTGACAGTCCAAATTTTGTTTTCAGAAGTGAGAGAATGGCACCTAGACGTCGTTCGACTGCTGACGCCGAGTTCGGAAATGACGAGAGCATGATGAGGTCTATGTTTGCGGCTTTCCGACAGATGGTAGCCAGGGCTAGACCGGAAGACTCCAGTGTTGGTAGTCGGCATGCTTTCTTTAAGGAATTTCGGCAGGCGTCTATTCTGACTTTTGATGGCAATGGGGATCCGCAGTTAGCTGAATATTGGTTGGATTCGATCTTGAAGCATCTAGATACCCTTAGTGTGCCTGAGGAGTATCGAGTGGAATTCGCGGCATATAAGCTTGAGGGTGGCGCCAACACTTGGTGGAAGCAGACTAAGCGCCTGGAGCACGGTGGTGATATCAGTTGGGACAAGTTCGAGGAGTTGTTCTATGATCGGTATTTTCCGCAGGGGTATAGAGATCAGAAGGCAGCTGAGTTTTATAGATTGCAGCAGGGTGATCTATCAGTTCGAGAGTATGAGGCGAAGTTTAACGAGTTGGCCAGGTTTGCTCCATCAGCGGTGGCATCGGAGCGTGAGAAATGCATCAAGTTCCAGGAAGGGCTCAAGGCTCCTATTCGGCGGCAGTTAGTTGCTCTACGGCTTAGGAGTTTCGGAGAGCTTGTGTTGTTGGTGATCTCCGTGGAGAATGATTACGTGCAGTATTGTGAGGACCGAGCCAAGGCTTCAGGAGGACCGCAGAGGAGTGGCAGGAAGAGCACCAGTAGTCGTCCAGCTCCAGGGAAAGGCAAGCAAGGCGGTGCGACCAGTGGCAGCAGCAGTTCGTCTGGCAGCGGGCGCAGCAATCCCTACAGCTTCCATTGTCATTTCTGTCAGCAGCCCGGACACATCAAGAGGAATTGCCCGATCAGGAGTGCTCGTTTTGGATCACAGACCAGGGAGGATGCCAATCGTTCATCTCAGCCTCAGCCTCAGACCCTACCTCCGCCTCCGTAGTACCCGCAGTTGCAGTATCCATAGTTTCTCCTCAGCAATTCTCATATCCGGCACGGGGGCAACAACCGTAGTATTTTCAGCGTAGTGTTCCTCAGTATAGAGCTCCGAGTACAGGTAGTGTGCTGTCGTCTCCATCTCAGCAGCATCGGCCAAGTAATGCAGGACCCAGTAATGTCGGTAGAGGAAAAGGGAAAGCGCCAGTGCAGGTTCATGCAATGGCATCTGGAGGGTCAGATTCTCAGACTGGTAACGCAGTTGTCGATGGTATGGTCTTGGTTTCTAGATCCTTAGCTCGTGTTTTATTCGATACTGGTGCCTCTCATTCACTCATTTTGAGTTCTTTTGTACATGCCTTGGGATTAGAGGTAGAAGAGTTTAATGAACCCCTAGTTATAACTTCTCCCTTGGGGCAGGTGTGTGTGAATTGTATGTGTAAATCATGTAAAATAAAGATTGGGGATGAGATTTTGAAAAGTGATTTGATTATACTCCCCATGAGCTCCTATGATGTAATCTTAGGGATGGACTGGTTGTCCAGGTATAGTGCAGTCGTGGACTGTCAACTTAGAAAAGTGACCCTAGTGTCTGATAGGGGGACAGTGATCACTTACCAGGGAGGTGGTGATTGGTCAATGAGTGAGCGTCTTATGAAGTCGTGTTTAGGAGGGCGAAGGAATCTAGATTGTTTTGCTTTTCTTGCCAATCTAGATTGTGAGCCCTATGTTTCGAGTGGTAGAGTAACGATTCCGGTGGTTGATGAGTTCGAGGATGTCTTCCCCGACGAGTTATCAGGGTTACCACCGCATCGAGAGATTGAATTTGGTATCGAGTTGTTTCCAGGGACATCACCGATTTCTATGGCACCTTATCGGATGGCGCCGACAGAAATGAAGGAATTGAAGAAGCAACTTCAGGAGCTTGCTGATAAAGGGTATATCCAGAATAGCACATCTCCGTGGGGAGCACCTGTTTTGTTTGCTAAGAAGCATGATGAGACTCTTAGGTTATGTGTGGATTATCGGCAGCTAAATCGTGTTACGGTGAAGAAAAAGTATCCTTTGCCTAGGATTGATGAGCTATTTGATCAGTTGGGAGGTTCGCGATACTTCTCGAAGATTGATTTGCGTTCAGGTTATCATCAGCTCAGGATCAAGGAAGAGGATATCCCTAAGACAACTTTTAGGACTCGGTATGGGCACTTCGAGTTTCTGGTTATGTCTTTTGGGTTGACGAATGCTCCAGCAGCTTTTATGGATCTAATGAACAGGGTATTTAGGCCGTATCTGGATCAGTTCGTGATCGTGTTCATCGATGACATTCTTGTGTATTCTAAGACATGGGAGGAGCATGAGCAGCATCTTCGGATCGTGCTTCAGACTCTGCGGGAGCACCAGTTGTATGCTAAGAGGGAAAAATGTGAATTTTGGTTGACTGAGGTCAAATTTCTGGGTCATGTCATCTCGGAGCATGGTATTTCAGTGGATCCATCCAAGATTGAAGCTATATTGGAGTGGAAACGACCAAGGAATGTAGCGGAGATTCGCAGCTTCTTAGGTCTTGCTGGATATTACAGGAAATTTGTAAAGGATTTTTTGAAGATTGCAGCTCCGTTGACGAGATTGATCAAGAAAAATGTCAGGTTTGAGTGGGATGAAGATTGTGAGTTTGCTTTTCAGGAATTGAAGAACCGGTTGACTTCAGCTCCAGTATTAGTTATTCCTAGCAGTGATGAGCCGTATGAGGTTTATGCTGATGCTTCAGGGCGCGGACTTGGATGCGTGTTGATGCAGCATGGACGTGTGGTTGCATACGGATCGAGACAGCTACGACCTCACGAGCGAAATTATCCTACTCACGATTTAGAGCTCGCGGCGGTGATTTACGCACTGAAGATTTAGAGGTGTTATTTGTATGGAGCATCGTTTCAGGTCTTCTCTGATCACAAAAGTTTGAGGTATTTGTTCACTCAGAGGGATCTCAATCTGAGGCAGCGCAGATGGGTGGAGTACATGGAGAATTATGATTTCGCGTTGCAGTATCATCCCGGGAAAGCTAATGTAGTCGCGGATGCGCTTAGTAGAAAGTCTTCAGGGATTCTCGCTTGTTTGATTTTTGAGGACTGGAGCAGGGATGCGACAGTGAGTGAGTATCGGCTACTGTATCATGAAGACGGTGATCAAGTTTCGTTATATCATGTGGAAGCGACTCCAGCTCTTGTTCGGATGATGAAGCAAAGTCAGTGGCAGGATCGACATTTGCAGGGGATTTGGTTGCGGATTCAGAACGGGGAGCAGTTTGAAGAATGGAGCGTGCATGCAGATGGATCGTTGTACTTCCAGGAGCGTCTTGCAGTTCCAGTTATCACCGAGGTGACGAAAGCCGTTCTAGACGAAGCCCATAGGTCTCAGTTCGCTATTCATCCGGGGAGCACAAAGATGTATCGTGATTTGAAGAGGCAGTATTGGTGGAAAGGCATGAAGAAAGATGTTCGCGAGTACGTGGCCAAGTGTTCGACGTGTCTTCAGGTGAAAGCTGAGCATCAGAAGCCTGCAGGTCAGCTTCAGCCGCTTCCTATTCCAGGGTGGAAATGGGAGCATGTGACGATGGATTTTCTCACAGGTTTGCCGAGGACGGAGCAGCGGCATGATGCAGTTTGGGTTGTGGTCGACAGGTTGACGAAATCGGTGCATTTCATTCCGTTTAGGTCGACGTGTTCGAGGAAGATTCTCGGGGAGTTGTATATGCAGAACATTGTGAGGTTGCATGGAGTTCCTTTGTCCATCACCTCTGATCGAGACACCAGGTTTAATGCTAAGTACTGGAGAAGTTTTCAGGAGGCTTTGGGTACAGATTTGAACTTCAGTACGGCGTTTCATCCTCAGACTGATGGGCAGTCTGAGCGGGTTATTCAGGTTCTCGAGGATATGTTACGTGCTTGTGCGTTGGACTTCAGCGGGAATTGGAAGCAATGTTTGCATTTGGCAGAGTTCGCGTACAACAATAGTTATCAGGCGAGTATCGGTATGGCACCATTTGAGGCGTTGTATGGACGACCGTGTCGATCACCTGTGTGTTGGGCCGAGCCGGAAGATAGAGTTATTCTTGGGCCAGATGAGATTCGTGACAACAACGAGAAAGTCGCGGTGATTCGAGATTGGTTGAGGGCAGCTCAGAGTCGGCAGAAGAGCTACGCAGACAGGAGACGTAGACCCTTAGAGTTCGCGGTTGGAGATTTTGTTCTCTTGAGGGTGTCGCCTCGTAAGGGAACTATGCGGTTCGGGGTGAGTGGGAAGCTCACGCCGAGGTATATCAGGCCGTTCGAGATCACTCAGTGTGTTGGTGTGGTCGCTTATCGGCTTGATCTTCTGCCCGAACTTTCTCACGTTCATGATGTATTTCATGTGTCGATGCTTAGGAAATGTCCACCTGGGCAGGACAAGATAGTTTCGTTTTGCGATGTGCAGGTTCAGGAGGATACGACGTACGAAGAAGTACCGATTCAGATTATCGACCGGAAAGTGATTAGCTTGCGTCGTCGTGAGATCCCGTTGGTAAAGGTCGTGTGGCAGCATCACGGGGTTGATGAAGCCACTTGGGAGTTAGAGTCAAGTATGCGGGAATTGAATCCGCATTTGTTTTGTTTCTGAAATGAGTTGTAAATTTCGAGGGCGAAATTTCTTTTAGGGGTGGAGAGTTGTAACGCCCCGAAATTTATTTAGTGTTAATGAAATGTAAATGATGGATTAGTGTGCCATAATTAATGTTTTAACTTTAATTAGACTATTTGGTTGGATTTCTAATTTTTGGTTGTTTTGTTAAATTGATGCATCTAAATGATTCCTTATTGTTTTAAGATGATGTTTTGAGTTTTAAAACATCACAATTTGTAAAATGTTAAAAATACTCCGTTTTGCAAAACTATGGGCGGCACATGGTTTTCGCACAATAAAACCGCCCATCGATTTTCTCTATTTATTTCCTTCCTTCCTCTCTCTCTCCTCACTCTCACGTTTCACTCTCTCGCTCTCTCTCAATTTCTCTCTCGGCAGCCTCTCTCTCTCTCTAATTTCTTCACAAATTTTGAAACCACATTCGAATCCAAGCTTCGGGATAGCAAGGAGGAAGCTCGGGGACATGATTCGGCAACCGAGAACGCGGATTGAAGCTTCGATTCGAGGTTAGATTCGAATTTCTAAACTTTTTACAAAATTTTTAATTTTGTGTATTTTCGAAATCTAGGGTTGTCTAAGCTTAGAAAACCATGGATTTGTGTTAAATGAACTTAGAACAACTAGAATCTAAGCCTAGATTGAAGAAAAACGGATTGAATTCAAGATTTTTCATTTTTCCCCTCATTTTCTCATTTTCGGATTTTTGAGGATTTTGAGTTCAAATCTTGTTTAAATGAGTCCAAACATGTTTTAGAATGTTTTTCTATCAACTATAATTGTTTTTCATGCCTGGGATTTGAGAAAAACAGGTTGGAATCCAGATTTGGATTTTGGGGATCGAGAAACCCGTGGCTGGGATTTCTGGATCTTCCCAGTTCGGCAGGCCGGAGTGATGATCGGCAGGCCGGTGTTCTTCCGACCGGCAGGCCGAATCTAGGGAAATGTTCGGCAGGCCGAACCTTGCTTCCGGCAGGCCGAACTGTGCAGTTCAGCAGGCCGAAGCAGGGCGTCCGGCAGGCCGACCGAGGCATGGAAAATTTTGTGATTTTCACCCATTTTCATCGTTTTGAACCCTGATTTAAATCCCAACCTTATAGGATGATTTTAAAGGTACAAATGGCACACTAGGACATCATGAAATGATTTAGTAACATAGAATGTCTCAAACTAGATATTGATTGACTTAGTTGGTATCTAGGATCGTTCGTGGTTCCGTGGAGCTAACGTATAGCGGGCCGGGATTTGCAATGTGGGGCACCGGCACGAGTATTGAGGTAGGACTTCTATCCTGTTTCCTTGGTAGCCTAATTTCAAAATGATTTGGCTTTGAAAATGATTTCTATCAAAATGTTTTCAACGGTTGTTTGAAAATAGTTTTATCGGTTATATTTTAATATACCGTGATATGAAATGAATTTCATAATAAATGTAATTGACAACACTCGGTAATTGGGTTTTGAATGATAATGATAATAAACACATGGGCATGATGCCATATCAGAGATCGGGTCGTGTAGCGATTGACCTTGGGGGCAGGTCCCGAAACCCAGCTGGGCCACTACGGTGGTGATATCATGGTTTGCCTAGGTAAAAGTAAAATGGTGTTTTGAATTGACGAGTAGACTATTCTGTGTCAGGATAGTTCTACTCAAATTATTTATTTATTTATTTATTTATTTAAGTTTCCTTTGAATAACTTCTAATGATGCTATATTTCTTTGCATTAAACTATTTTATAAAACATAGTCCTACTGAGCCTTTCGCTCACGTTTTATCTGTTTTAAATTCCCCCCTCTAGGTGGTTTCCCCTTTAGGTTTGGAGAAGATTCTTCGGACCGAACTCAGGAGCAATAGGAGAATTTATTTATATTCGGTATTATTTAATCAAGGCATGTAAGACTTAACTTTATTTGTACTTGGACTGTAATTGTATTTATGATATTGTCAGTACCATGTGTGTGCACAAGTTGTGGGTTGTGGAACCCATATTCGCGGTTTTTAATTAATTATTATTATTTGCTTAATATTTATAAATTCTTTTTATCAAATGTGGTGGAAAATCTCTTTATTTCTCACTTAATTGGATTTTTTAAACTCTTAATTTCAATTAAATCCTCTTTTAATTAATCTAAATATTCCGTCACGTCACCTCCCGTACTCCGGGGCGTGACAGAAACTAATAAATTTGGCACATTAATTAAAGAGTTTAATTATTTGTCAAATTAATTGGAGCTTGGGTTATAGGTCCATAGGTCCCCAATGTTACATCTGTAACACTATATTAGATTTAATGCATAGAATGAATTATACATATTTAATTTAAAATTATTGAATTATGAATTAATTATTTCACACTTAAGATATTAATTGACATAGAAAAGTGTTCTTTATGACACATAACATAATATGATAAATGTTGTCATATTTAACTGAGCATTAGTTAATTAATTAATTTAAAATCTAGTCTTAAATAAATGTGATTTATTTTTAAATTTTAATATATATATAAGATTTTATTATGTATTAATATATATATATTAAGTAAATAAAATTCGTCTATGTTTTTTTTTAAATGTTTACGTAAATTATTATATTATATATATATGTATATATTACGTAAAGGACGTTTACGTTTTTTTTTAAACGAAGAAACTTATATAAATATGCACACATTGTATATATGAAAAACGTAAAGGTTAACTTAAAAAAAAGGTGATAACGATCATGTAAAGTATATCATTTCCCATATATCTAATATAGTGGTTATTTTAGATTTAAAGTAAACTAAAATTAATTGAAAAATCACTGATTGTTCGATATAAAAAGGTAGAGATAACAGTTATTTCAACAGATCAATCTTTTTCACATATCTTTTGTAGAAAGAAAAAACTGAGAGTTGTTTCTCTGAAAAAAAGGTATGTTATCTCATGTATTTAGTATATAACAGTTCGAGAAAAGTGTGAGGTAAATTTATTCTTGCAGTTTGACGCCCACTCGTCTTTCCATTGGTGTGGAGGCCTGGCTTGAAAAATCATGGTGTCAAAGAGGAAAGCTAAGATACCCTAATAGGTCTTCAAAATGCTTGTAAAAATTCTCAAAGCTTTCTATTATTAATTAAAATTATATAGCTATTCCCGATAAACAAATTTTTTAGAAAATTTTTGTTTGTCAACAATCCATTCCTTCTGCTTCGTTTCATATTTATTTCCAACAAATAGCATCAGAGCAGGCTATAGCATATATAATTTTAATTAACATGATTTTATTTTGATAATATCATGTTCTTGATGCATGTTTGTAAGCACTTTGTATTTTTTTGTAATTTTTGTTCATGTGATGTATGGTTATTTTATGAATGGATTTTTGATCGTTAATTATATAGTCTTTTTAGATTGATAATGTTACTTTCTATTTGATTAGATCAAATTTGTATAAGCCAATAGAGGCATAGGCTTTTTATAATTTATTATTATTATTTTATTTTATTTTTTCCTCTCTTTTTCTTTTTTCGAAGTTCCTCCACATGTCTTCATTAAGTGCATGAGATGCACTTACTCATTAATATGCATGAGGTGCACTTACGTCTATGGTCACAAAAAAAATCAAAAGAGTTACGCATCGGTTCATGTGCAAGTTCGTATGCATTTTAAAATGCAACATGACTTTGCCATGGCGTCAGCACTGTTAAGCGCACTTATAGCCACTTTTGATTTTTAAAAAGCCAATATAGATAAGATGCACGTGGTTCTTAGTAATAAACAAATTTGCACTTCATGTGCTGTATAAAGTGTATGAATAGTATCTTTTACATGCACATCAGCTGCAAAAAAAAATTTTTTCTCTTCTTACCTCCATTAACGTATATCTGCATATACTGGATACCATGAATCTTTTTCAAATTTTCTCCACGTTTTTTGGCCATCAACAGAGAAGCGATAGAGCGCGTCCGTAAGCCGCCGCAAGGGGACGGCAGCGCTCGGCCTTCAGCGCTGCAGCCTTCCGCAGTGAGCCAACGGATAGCAGCACCGATGGCAGCGTCGGATACTACTGTCCTGTGGAAGCGCCATGGTTGGTTGCTACAATCTTGCAGAGGAACACGGTCAAGCGATGTGCGTCTAGTCGTCCGCGTCATGAAGATGCTCTCACCGGTGGAGGTTGAAATCAACGGGCTGGAAGGCAGCTGTGGATCATCGCAGAAGTACGGCGGATATTTAAAGGAGTGGCAGATGTAGTTTTGCTGAAGGAGAATTTGTTGAAAAAGATGAAGTCCATTTGCTTACTCTCCGTAACCCAATGGATTGCTGGCCCAATTAAAAACTTGGGCCTATCAAAATTTTAAAGGTAACCCAGCAGTTTTTCACACAATAAACCACCTAGTGAAGTCTACTTCAATGGAGCAGGGAAATATATAATTACAAAAAGACCCCTGTAATTTTTTTTCTTGTTATTTATGGGTTGTAATTTTAATAATTCAAAAGGACCTGATCAAAAATCTATCATTTATTTTCATGTTATTATTTTATGTGAGAATTATGATAACATGTTCATGCATTATAACACGTTATTTAAGAAAGTGCCTACTTATAGCTATTGTAACATGACATGCATACACTTGTATATTATTTTATTTTTTTATAAATTTGATTATAAAATGATTTAATATGTGTTAGAATTAATTTAATGAGATTAAATTAATAGGGTTAGTTTTATAGAATTTTAATTTATTTAATTAATCAACCAAATAATGTGATTTTAGTTTTAATAGTTAAAACTTGGTAAAATTCACATCAATTCTAAGTTATCTAATTTTAAATTGTTTAATGTTGGGTAGCTTAGATAATTCATAATAAATCTAGATTTTTAGAAAATCTAGTAATTTATTTCAGTGTAAATAGGACAGGATTCTATTAACACAACACATAACCTAGTGATTAAAAATTGTTTTTATTTACTAGAATTATAAAACATAGGATGTTTTATAAGATAAAGCACATCTTTTTAAAATAATGTGTGGGAGAAAATAATATGATAATATAACCCGCAGTCTCCACTATTAGCACAACACCGTAAGACTTTGGTGGCACCTCACGACGCTTTGATTTTGTCCTCCCTATGGAAGGTGTCCATTTAAATCAACAACAAGGTTGGCTTCCAAGAGATAGGATTTTACAATGTATTTCAAAATTGACCTACCCTATGGCGACAATTTTGAGTTAAGTTGTTAAAATCTGAAATAGTGGGTTACACTTATAAAGATATGTCATGCCCCGGAGTACGGGAGGTGACGTTGCGGATATTCAAATTAATTAAAAGAAAAATTTAGTTAAAATCAAGAGTTTAGGGGTTAAGTCGAATAATAAAAATATGAGAATTTCAAAACTACATTGTGTAAAAGAATTCATAAACATTAAGCAATTAATAAAATAGGAAAGAACCGTGAGTATGGGTCCCACTGACCCATAACTTGTGCACACATATAGTATTGACAATATAATAATACATCCACAGTCCAAGCACAAAGAAAATTAAAAAAAAAAAAACATTACATGCCTTGTCCAAATAGTACAAGTAATCAACTATTCCTTCTACTGCTCCTGAGTCCTGTCCGTTGAGTCCTCCCTAAACCTAAATGGGAATCCACCTAGAGGGGAAAATTTAGGAAAACAAAGAAAATGTGAGCGAAAGGCTCAATAGGACTATATTTTAGTAAATCATTTAATTTAAAGAAAATCTCACTATTTAGGAATTCTTATCCAAATCAGTTTATTAGGTCGACCAGAAAACATCATCATTTTCTTTTTCTAGTCAAACCATAATGATGTCACCACCGTAGTGGCCCAGCTGGGTTTTGGAACCTGCCCCCAAGGTCGATCGCTACACGACCCGATCTCTGATATGGCATCATGCCTTTGTGTTTATTTTCATCATCATTCAAAACCCATTTACCGAGTATTGTCATTTACATTCATTATGAAGTTCATTTCAGTTCACGGTTTATTATTAAAATATAATCGATAAATTCATTTTCAATCAACCGTTGAAAACATTTTTATAAAATCTCTTTTAAAAGTCAAATCATTTTGAAACTAGGCTACCAAGGAATGGGGTAGAAGCCTACCTCGATACTCGTGCTGGTACCCCATACCGTTATCCCGGTCCGCTATACGTTAGCTCAGCAGAACCACGAACGATCCTAGATACACACTAAGTCGATCAATATCTAGTTTGAGACATTCTATGTTACTAAACCATTTCATGATGTCCTGGTGTGCCATTTGTATCTTTAAAATCATTTTACAAGGTTGGAATTTAAATCGGGGTTCAAAACAGTGAAAAATGGTGAAAAATCACAAAATTTTCCATGCTCTGCCGGACTCCCTGCTTCGGCCGGTCGAACTATGCAGTTCGGCCTGCCGAAAATCAGGTCCGATCAGCCGGACATTTCCTAAGTTTGGCCTACCGAATAGTGCAGTCCGGCCTGCCTATCCTTTGAATCCGGCCTGCCGAACTGGAAAAACCCAAAAATTCCAACCATGGGTTTTGGTTCTCCCAAAATCCAAATCTTGATTTTAACATATTTTTCTCAATTCTCAAGCATGGAAAACATTCATAGATGATAGAAAAACATAATAGAACACTTTTGAACTCATTTAAACAAGATTTAAACACAAAAATCTCAAAATTCCAAAAATGGGAGAAAATAAGAAAAAATGGAAAATCTTGAATCTAATCCGTTTTTCTTCAATCTAAGCTTGGATTCTAGTTGTTTTAAGTTCATTTAACTCAAATCAAGGGTTTTAGAGGCTCAAACAAACTTAGATTTCAAAAATGCATGAAAATTGAAAATTTTGAAAAAGTTTAGAAATTTCAAAACTAACCTCGAATCGAAGCTTCAATCCGCGTTCTCGGTTGCCAAATCATGCTCCCGAGCTTCCTCCTTGCCAACCCGAAGCTTGGATTCAAATTTTGATTCAAAAATTTGAGAGAGAAATGAGAGAGAGTGCGAGAAACCGAGGGAGAATGAGAGAGAGAGTGACCACGGGTGAGGAAGAGAGAGAGAGATCAGGGAGAGTGAAAGGAAGAGAGTGAGAGGGAGAGAAAAAATAGAGAGAAACGGTGGGCAGTTTTACTGTGCGAAAACCATGTGTCGCCCATGGTTTTGTAAAACGGAATATTTTTAACATTTTACAAACGGTTCTGTTTTGAAACTCAAAACAACATTTTTAAAACAATAAGAAATCATTAGAGTTTATTAAATTAACAAAACAACCTAAAATTCAAAATTTAACCAAATAATCAAATTAATGTTGAAACATTAATTTTGGCACACTAATTCATCATTTTACATCACAATATCATTAAATAAATTTCGGGGCGTTATAGGATATAATTAATTTGTTAATTACATCTTGACCAAAATAACCAGTTATTAATAAATATGGAAAATATAAGATATTTGAATATATTTATTTATTGAGAATGTCTCAATTCAATTCATAAATAATTTGACCTACCCTATGGTGGCGCTTTATTTAGTAAAATATTTTATGTTTTTTTCATATGCATCATGCATCACGTTTACTATTCAAGACATATATTTATGATGTTTATGCAACCATTTAATTTATGTCATTTGATTTATTTATTACAGCAACAATGTCTAATCCAATTATTGATATTCTCTCAAATGAAAATTTAACCAGAGATAATTTTGTCAAGTGGAAAAGTAACATGAATGCAGTGCTAATTTGTCAAAATTACAAGTTTGTCTTGACGAAGGAATGTCCTCCACCGCTTATTGCCAATGCCTCTCGTAATGTACGAGAAACATAGATCGTTGGATCGAGGCAAAAATAAGGCCCGCTGTTTCCTTTTGGCTGGCATGTCTAACATGTTTAGAATGAAGCACAAAAGCATGGAGACTGCGTATGTGATAATGCAGTCTCTGCAAGACATGTTTGGCAAACCTTCTAAAAAGGCACGCCATGAAGCTATTAAGGCTGTAATGAATGCCAAAATGAAGGCAGGGGTCTCGGTTAGAGAACATGTTCTCAACATGGTTAACTATCTCCATAAGGCCAAGGTAAATGGGGCGATGATAGATGAAGCCACTCAGGTGGGGATGATTTTAGAAACCCTTTCCCCTACGTTCCTTCAGTTCAAGAGCAACTATTTCATGAACAAGATGAAATATAACATGATTGAGTTGCTTAATAAGCTACAAACCTTTAAGTCTATTTCAAAAGAAAAGACTAAAGAAGTTAAGGCAAATGTTACAGAAGCTGAACCCTCCTCTTATGCTCAAAAGAGTAGGAAAAGGAAGAGAACTGAAGGAAGTGGTAAGTCTAAGTATGGAGGGCAATCTAAGAAAAATAAAAGCAACAACAAAAAGAGCTCAAAGCAAAAGAAGCCCAAAGGAAAATGTTTCCACTGCGGTGTAGTTAGGCACTAGAAGAGAAACTGCAAGAAGTATCTTTAGGAGCCCAAAGAAAAAAAGAACAACGATAAATCAAATTTACTCATTTTAGAAGCTTGTTTAGTTGAAGATGACACTTCACCCTGGATAATTGATTCAGGGCAACTAACCATGTTTGTTCTTCTTTGCAGATGCTTAGTTCTTCAAGAGAGCTTGCCGACGGGGAACAAACGCTTAGAGTGGGAACAGGATAAGTTATTTCAGCAAGAGCAGTGGGAGGAGTCATTAAACTTTATTTTAGAAATAAGTTTTTAATTTTGGATAATGTTTATTACATTCCTAGTTTTCGTAGAAATTTGATTTCTGTTTCCAAGTTGTTTGAACAAATGTTTAATTTTTTTTAATAATAATTATGTTAATATTTATAGAAATGGTGTGGATATTTGTTCTGCGCATTTGGAAAATGGGCTTTACACCTTGAGACCCAACGAAAAATCACTACTCAATAATGAAATGTTCAAAGTTGAAGAACCAAAACCCAAGAAGCAAAAGGTTTCTTCTGATAATGAAACATACCTATGGCACCATATATTAGGTCATGTTAACCTTGATAGAATTAACAGACTGGTAAAGGATGGCCTTTTACGAGAACTAAAAGTTAGTTTTTTATCAGTTTGTGAATCTTGTCTTAAAGGTAAAATGACTAAAAGGTCTTTCTCTGTAAAAGTCAAAAGGGCCAAGGAACCACTTGAGCTAATTCATTCAGACGTCTGTGGTCCATTCAATGTACAAGCACGTGGTGGTTATAAATATTTCATCATATTTATTGATGATTATTTGAGGCATGGATACATGTACCTAATGCAAAGGAAATCTAAAACTTTTGGAAAGTTTAAAGAATTCCAAGCAGAAGCTAAAAGGAAATTAGGGAGGTTGGTGAAGACTCTTCTATTATCCCAAGAATAACTACCCAAGAGGGGGGATGAATTGGGTTTTTGAAAACTTTTACAATTATTGAAAATTTTCTAGAGTAAAATGCTTAAGAAGTAAATATGAGAACAAGATAATATGATCACAACCAAGCAACAATTAAGCAGCAATTAAGTGAAGAGTATGGAGAAGAAATGCAAACGCTATTTATAGTGGTTCGGCCAATATGCCTACGTCCACTGGTGTCAAGCTAAACTCCTTTGCTTGACCTCTTGCACTATTAGACCGTCTTTTTGGCACGATCACTCCTTTATACAACCGGTGACTTGCTCAACCTGAGGCTCACCACACTTTCTTACAAAGTGACAATTTTCCCAGAGATTGTCTAACCAAGAATTCCCCAAATTTACAAGGCTTTGGAAACCAACAATGAAAAATAATGTAGTTGTAATTTTGGTACACTCACAAAATATACACTCCAAAACAGATAGAGATGAAAAATACAACTATGGTATGTGTTTGGAGGTCTGAGTAATTCTCAATTAGAGTATGAAACAATTTTAGCTCAAGAGAATGTGTGTGTAATGAATGCTTGAGAAGAACAATGTAGAATAATGTCAAATTTCACTTGTGTTTCTTCATCATGTATTGCACATTGAATGGATAGGTATATATAGCTTCCTAGTGCTTAGAAACATCTGAACAAATCAATTTTGAGTCAAACTAGCCGTTGCAAATGGAGCTCCAATGGTCAGAAAACTAGCCGTTACAGATAGTTCGGCAGGCCAAAAGTAAAGATCGGCAGGCCGAAGATTGAGGCGCTAAAAATCAATTTCTCAACGGTCACCAGATCGGCAGGCTGGTTCACAGTTCGGCAGGCCAAACTTTGAACCATCGGCAAGCCGAAAGTTGAGTTCGGCAGGCCGATAAAGCTTCTGCAGAAACAGGTTTTGAAAACCCTCAGATCGACAGGCCAAAGCAGGGAGTTCGGCAGGCTGATCCCCATAACTTCGGTAGGCCAAAGATGCCTTCGGCAGGCCGGTAGAGCCTTTGTAGCGAGGGGTTAAAAAAAAATCCCCAGATCTCATATATTTGAACAATAACTAGATCTTCACCCTTATTTTTGATAAAGAGAGTAGTATCCACTTTTCCAACACAAAAATCATTTTTAATCAAAAATTTACTTAGTCTTTCATACCAAGCTCTAGGAGCTTGCTATAGACCATATAAAGCTTTCTTTAGTTTGAAGACATGATCTGGATACTTATGATTTTGAAAACTGGGTGGTTGAGCAACAAAAACTTCTTCTAAAATGTATCCATTCAAGAATGCACTTTTGACATCCATTTGATAAAGAGTAAAACCCTTGTAGCATGCAAAAGCAAGTAACATTCTAATGGATTCTAGATGAGCAACCGATGCAAAAGTTTCTTCAAAATCAATACCTTCTTGTTGATTGAAACCTTGGGCCACTAGTCTAGCCTTGTTTCTCACAACATGACCTTGCTCATCCTTTTTATTTCTAAATACCCATTTAGTTCCAATTATGGATTGAGAACTAGGCTTAGGAACAAGTTCCCAAACATCATTTCTTTCAAATTGATTTAGCTCTTCTTGCATTGCTAAAATCCAAAACTCATCATTTCGGCTTCTTCAAAACTTTTTGGTTCAATTTGAGAAAGAAAAGCTAAATTGTTGCAAATATTTTTAAAAGATGCTCTAGTTCTCACCCCATGAGTTGGACTATCATGAGCAATAATGTTGGTTTGAGGGTGATAAGGGTGATACCTCCATTCCTTTGGAAAAGATTGTGAAGTACCTTCTTCTTTAGGAGTTTCTTCTAGTTGTTCCTCATCCTTTGGTGAAGCTTGAACGAAGTCGTCCTTTGTATCCTTTGCCTTGTTTTTGATTTCTAGATTCTTCATTTGATTCTCCAAACCTAGATCATCATCATCTTCTATTCTTTCCATAGAAGCATTAGTTTCATCAAAAACAACATGCATGGATTCTTCAACCACAAGAGTTCTTTTGTTAAACACTCTATAAGCTTTGCTAAAGGTAGAATAACCGAGAAAGATACAAACATCAGATTTTGAATCAAACTTTCCCAAATTGTCTTTGGTGTTTAAAATAAAACATTTGCAACCAAAAACCTTAAAATAGCCGATATTGGGTTTTCTACCCTTCCAAAGCTCAAATGGAGTTTTGTGTGTTTTTGGTCTAATAAGAACTCTATTAATCACATAGCAAGAAGTATTAACGGCCTTGGCCCAAAAATATTTTGGTAAATTATTTTCATTTAGCATAGTCCTAGCCATTTCTTGCAAAGCTCTATTTTTCCTTTCAACAACTCCATTTTGTTGTGGTGTTCTAGGTGCCGAAAAAGTATGTTCATAGCCTTTCTCATTGCAAAACAACTCAAAGGCATCACTGTCGAACTCGCCTCCATGATCACTTCTAATGGAGGTGATCATGTAGCCTTGTTCATTTTGAACTCTTTTGCAAAAATATGAAACCATTTGTAAAGCATCATTTTTATTTGTTAAAAACAAAACCCATGTAAATCTTGAAAAATCATCAACTATAACAAAGGCATATCTTTTACCACCTAGACTTGTGGTCCTAGAAGGGCCAAAAAGATCGATGTGCAAAAGTTGCAAGGGTCTAGTGGTAGCAATTTCATAAATGGATTTAAAAGAAATTTTGACTTGCTTTCCGAATTGGCATGCATCACACACTTTGTCTTTTTCGAAACTTAGTTTTGGTAAACCTCTAACAATATCATTTTTGGAAATTTTTGAAATCAAATGCATGCTTGCATGGCCAAGTCTTCTATGCCATAGCCATGATTCATCATTTAAAACCGAAAAACATTGGTTTTGATTTGAATGCTTTTCAATATCAATTGTATAAACATTATTGTGACGGTCACCTATAAACACCACTTCACCATTGCAAACATTCTCAATCAAACATCTAGAAGACTCAAAGATAATCTTATACCCCTTATCACATAATTGACAAATGCTAAGAAAATGGTGTTTCAAATTGTCAACCAAGTATACATTTTCAATGAAGGTAGAGGAATTGTTACCAATATCACCTATACCAAGGATTCTTCCTTTTGCATTGTCTCCAAAGGTAACACTTCCACCTTTCTTCTTAACAAAATTGGAGAAGAGTGATAAGTCCCCCGTCATATGTTTTGAGCAACCGCTATCTAGGAACCATCTTGCTTTCTCCTTGTTTGGTACCTACAATAAAGATTCAAGTTTTGATTCTTGGTACCCACATGACCTTGGGTCCATCATTGTTAGTACTCTTGCCTTTTGGAACCCACTTGTATTTAATTCCAAAGTAGGCATTTTTCTTATTTGGACAAGCAAAGGATGTGTGTCCATCTTTATTGCAATATGTACACACATATTTTGGACTTGTTGATGCCTTGACAAAGTAATTTTTAAAATACTTTTGACCAATATGTGGTTTATATCCTAAACCACCATTGTTAAAAACACATCTTTGTTCTCCAAGCATTAGTTCAAAATTTTTCTTTCCATTCGTGAAATTCAAAATGGTCTTTGTCAAATCATTAACCTTTTCCTTTAGAGATGCATTTTCAATAACCAAGGAATCATGCTTGTTTTTCTCAACTTTCAAACTCTCTATCTCTTCTAAAAGCATAGAAATTTTCTTGTTGAGATAAGAGTTTTTGAGAACCAACTTTTCATAATCATCATGCAAATTATTAAAAGCATTTCTCAATTCTTCAATTTCAATTTCGTTATCACTATCGGATGAGTAGGAACGACTTACCTCATTGTCGTCATCTATCGCCATGAAACACATGTTGGCGACTTCTCTTGGTGCGTCATCATCGGAGTCCTTGGATTCTAGCTCATCCCATGTAGCTTGTAATGCCTTCTTTGACTCCTTTTTGCCTATTTTCTTTCTTAAAGGACAATCCGGTCTTATATGACCGGTTTTCTTACAATCAAAACAAATAATATCATCTTTAGTTTTCTCACCTCGATCAATCTTCTTTTTCATACCTTTTCCACGATTGACCTTACGATAGAACTTTTTGTATCTTTTGGCAATCATTGCCAATTCCTCAAGGTCCTTTGAATTTAGGCCATCTTCCTCTTCCTCCTCTTCATCATCATCGGTGACGGAGGCTTTTAGTGCAATCCCTTTCTTTCTTTTGTCATCTTCTTCTTCTTGTTGGTTTTGTTTCCTTGTAATCTCATGTGTCATGAGTGATCCTATCAATTCTTCAGTAGGCAATGTTGATAGGTCCTTGGCTTCTTCTAGTGTAGTCCTCTTTACATGCCAAGAAGGTGGTAGTGATCGCACTAGTTTTCTCACCAATTCGCTTGTGCTAAAGTTCCTACCAAGGGATTTCAAACCGTTAACGATATTGGTAAAACGAGTGTACATTTCGGTAATAGATTCATGATCCTTCATTTTAAACATTTCATAATCAAGAAGATGAACGTTAATATTAGTCTCCTTGACTTGGTTCATTCCTTCATGAACCACTTCAAGAGTACGCCAAATTTCTTGTGTCGTGGTGCAAGATGTGATTCTATTGAACTCATTTCTATCAAGAACACAATAAAAAGTATTTACTGCTTTAGCATTTGAAGAAATTTTCTTTTTATCCTCGTCGGTATACTCTTTACGATCTTTAGGAACTAGACCATTTTCTACCTCTTTCATAGGTCGCAAAGGACCATTTTCAACCACATCCCAAAGATCAAAATCAATCAATTGAAAATAAATGGACATTTTAGTTTTCCAATAATTATAGTCGGAGCCATTGAAAAACGGAGGTCTATGTGTGGATTGACCTTCCACACTTGTGGTAGCCATGCTCAAGATTGTAAAATCTTTTTGAAAAATTTAAACGAGCTTCTGGCTCTGATACCAATTGTTATCCCAAGAATAACTACCCAAGAGGGGGGGTAAATTGGGTTTTTGAAAACTTTTACAATTATTGAAAATTTTCCAGAGTAAAATGCTTAAGAAGTAAATATGAGAACAAGATAATATGATCACAACCAAGCAACAATTAAGCAGCGATTAAGTGAAGAGTAAGGAGAAGAAATGCAAACACTATTTATAGTGGTTCGGCCAATATGCCTACGTCCACTGTTGCCAAGCTAAACTCCTTTGCTTGACCTCTTGCACTATTAGACCGTCTTTTCGGCATGATCACTCCTTTGTACAACCGATGACTTGCTCAACCTGAGGCCCACCACACCTTCTTACAAAGTGAAAATTTTCCCGGAGATTGTCTAACCAAGAATTCCCCGAATTTACAAGGCTTTGGAAACCAGCAATGAAAAATACTGTAGTTGTAATTTTGGTACACTCATAAAATATACACTCCAAAACAGAAAGAGATGAAAAATACAACTATGGTATGTGTTTGGAGGTGTGAGTAATTCTCAATTAGAGTATGAAACAATTTTGGCTCAAGAGAATGTGTGTGTAATGAATGCTTGAGAAGAACAATGTAGAATAATGTCAAATTTCACTTGTGTTTCTTCATCATTTATTGCACATTGAATGGAGAGGTATATATAGGTTCCTAGTGCTTAGAAACATCTGAACAAATCAATTTTGAGTCAAACTAGCTGTTGCAAATGGAGCTCCAACGGTCAAAAAACTAGCCGTTACAGATAGTTCGGCAGGCTAGAAGTAAAGATCGGTAGGCCAAAGATTGAGGTGCTAAAAATCAATTTCTCAACGGTCACCAAATCGGCAGGCCAGTTCACAGTTTGGCAGGCCGAACTTTGAACCATCGGCAAGCCGAAAGTTGAGTTCGGCAGGCCATTAAAGCTTCTGCAGAAACGGGTTTTGAAAACCCTCAGATCGGCAAGCTGAAGCAGGGAGTTCGGCAGGCCGATCTCCATAACTTCGGCAGGCCGAAGATGCCTTCGACAGGCCAACATAGCCTTTGCAGCGAAGGGTTAAAAAAAAAGCCCCAGATCGGCAGGCCGAAGCAAGATTTTTGGCAGGCCGATCATCTTCGGCAGATCGACCAAATTTGGTCGGCAAGCCGATCTGCCTTAGGCCAAAATGCCTATGTGACCTGATTTTGAAACCTGTTTTATAACAACTTATTTAGGCACTTCTAAAACAGTTTAAATCATAATTTTCACATGCAATATGAATTCAAAAATAACATTAAATGCAAGTATGCAATGTGAGTGTGTGCTCTTGAGCTTTCTTTTGATCATTCAATTTGAGAATTGCTCACTTACATTTTTGGACTATAGAATAAAACTTGTAATCTTCAAGTCCTTGTGAGTTCCCTTTCAAAACACTTTTTCCACAAGCTTTCTTGAACTGTCTTTACTAGATTTTTTGAAAAGTAAGCTTAGAGACACTCAGGATAATTATTTGTTTAAAAGAATATTTTGCACATAAAATAAAAATTGTATCTGTTATCATCAAAATAGCTTTGAGAAACCTTGGAGCCAACATCTTCGATCCGATCAAGGAGGGGAATACCTTGATACTAAGTTCAAAGATTATTTGATAGAACATAGTATTCTATCACAACTCACTGCATCTGAACACAACAACTAAATGGTGTTGTCGAGAAAAGAAATCGGACGTTGCTTGATAAGGTGAGATCTATGCTCAGCTACTCATCATTACCCACTTCATTTTGGGGATATGCACTACAAATGACTGTAATGCCCCCCTTACGGACGTCACAGATGCCGTTACATTCATACATTACATACTTATTTTGGAACTTTAAGATAAACTTTTAAGTACAAAACTTATTTGAAACTTTAATTGTAAACGTAGTTAAGGAAATCATAACCAGGATCTATTCATACATTTTTTTTTTACAACATTCAATAATTTAATCCATATTATTAATAATTCAATTGAATATAAAATTGATCATAAACTTCTTTTAATAAAGTAAATATACCAAATAGTAAAATCACAACTTCTGAAACATCACATCATTTAAAACTATTTGCTCCCACAGTTCGGCAGACCGAACTGGAGACTTTGGCAGGCCGAACATGGTCGGCAAGCCGGAATCGTCAACCGGCAGGCCAGCAAAGGCTCTGCAAAATAGGGTTTTAAAAAAAACTTCCAAAGTTTGGTAGGCCAAAAATGAGATCGGCAGGCCAAATATTCTTACATCGGCAAGCCGACAGAGCCAAAATATTTTAGAAAACTTAATTTTAAGACAAATTCATTTTTCTTTCATAATGCGGAAGATCAAATTCTTAAAATGATAAAATAAAATATTAAAACATAGTTCTTGTATTCTTTAAAACTTATCATAAAAATATGTTCAAATAATAAACCATAACTTAAATCATAAAATTTGCTTAATTGGCGTTCTTCCGGTTACAATTCATCTTCCTTATGCTCACACGCCTTCCCATGTCCTCCGCCTAATCCATGATTTTCTTACCCTTATCTGCAACATGATATAAACTTGAATAAGCTAAAGCTTAGTAAGTACATATAATTCTCACAATTTAAAATCATTTCATAAACATCATCATCATCATCATCATCATCATCATCATCATAACGTAATAATGCAGTAAGCACATTTTCATAGAAACATATCTTTCATTACATTGACCATATTAAAACTTATTCCATTTTATCTTAAAGGCCTAAGTGTTACACCATGATCATCATCGTAGGCGCGCCGTCATGAGAGGAGAAGGGTAGCTAATCCTAAACCAAACATGACATCATATCATATCATATCATAACATCGGTGTGCAACACTTATTAGGTGATACATATATACATAACTTTCATGCTTTGAAATTTGCCATAATCAAATATGCATAACTTTAAATCATGAAAATCGTTCATAAGAAATCCTTTAAGGAAATCATCATAAAATCTTCATAAATATCATCTTGAACATAAGATCAAACCTTTTATAAAACATATCATGTTGTAGGTGAGAATGTACTTACCTTAGAAGCTAGCTTACTTAACCTTATAGGTATTGGTGACAACGCCGCGGTCTCGATGTGCTCGTTCCTTTGCGTGTTCATGCCATTTATTCATTTAAAGATACAAAATAAAATTAATACTTATTATCATAAAATTTACATCCATTCATATTACATCACATGTACATTCATCTCATACAAATATAATTCATAACATGCATCCATAACTATAATAATCAAAAACATAAAATTATTATCACATACACTTCACTGACCTATATGGACTAAAGACTTAAAAACTTAATATTCACACACACTTTAGACACCATACTTAACAGGGGTAAAGTCAACACATAAACATATTACCATGATTTTTCTTTAGTCATAAAAATTACATTAAGTATCTAAAAACAAAACATACATTTCAAACATGAAATCTGCCAACAGTAATAATAAGGTGTGAGTGATCTTTTGAAAACATTTTCTAACATTTAAAACTCATATAGTTTAATTTTAAAATTCCTACTAACATATATTTCAATTTCATAAAATTATTTCATCATCAATAAAATCATTGAAACATATAAAACATCACATAAAACAAAAGTCTAATATTAACATTGTTAAAATAGTTTCTTGACCTAGTCTCGATAGAAATTTCATAACACATAATCCACTCATCAAAACATTACCAAACTTTGCAATCCATAACATAAGATATACATGAACATTCTTACCAAATTTTGTAGCAAACAAAGCACGTGTACCCCCTGAACGAAAATCATATTTTCATGCATTATAACCAAACAACAATATTTTACTGTGAGTGGTAGAGAATAGAAAATTCATACTTATCATAGAAAAATCCAATTAAGGTGAAACTTGGAGAAACATCACAAAAACTCATACACGAATAACATATTAAAAATTCAGAGTAAACAAAATTTGTAGAGAAAGATATGGCAGTCGCATGTCAAGAAGGATTTCATTCCAAAAATTAAATCGAAAACGAACCCTTACCTCAAAATGATTCTTCTCAAATTCCTTCAAATTCGTCCAAAGAAAACTCAATATTTCTCAAATATTTGCAAGTGAATTGAGAAAGAAACAAAGAAGAAAATCGTGAAGAAGAGAAAGTGAGAGAGAAAACGAGAGAGAGATAGAGTGAAAAAGGAACGTTTTTTTTTTAAAACAAGTAACGTAATGAACATAACGTAAAAGGGGCGTCAAAACTTAAAACTCTCCTTTAATTCAGAAATTTTTTGACTAAATTAGAGCCCATCATCATCACGTGTAAATAGAGAGGATTGAGGGAGAGTCAAATCAATTAGTCTCACTTACCATAGTTTGCCATCTAAAAATAGGAAACCATACCAATCAATGAAAAGTCAACGTTTCCTTTCCTTAAATGATAAAATTAATCCATAATTATACCAATTAATCACATTAAACCACCCAATCAACGTAATTATCTCAACCATAAATTTGGAGAGATTTCTGCTGACTGCTCGTAAGCTGTCATCGGCCTGCCGATTCCAAAAAGTTTGACCTGTCGATGGTTTCCATCGGCCTGCTGATTCTTGGAATACTTTTCGGCTTGCTGAACTTGAAAGTCTGGCCTACCGAACTATTCTTAAAATACAATACATCAACTTTATAGCATTCAAGCCATCATTGCATCATAAATAATCATACATTGAAATTAACATGAACACTTGAGCACATCGATTCCTTGCGATCGTCACCTGTCATAACACTTAGAATAAATAGTTAGTAACATTAAAATCATAAATCATAACATATATATTTATATCATAAATTATTAATAAAATTACTTAACATCGTTACTAACTTAGCATGATTCGTTACATAAAAATAGGTGGGTGTTACAATTCTCCCCACCTTATAAAAGTTTCATCCTCAAAACTCAGAATAATTGCGGATACTTTGATCTCATGTCATCTTCACGTTCCCATGTAGCTTCTTCTACTTGATGATTTCGGCATAACACTTTGACCAATGGAATTTCTTTATTCCTCAAGGTTTTGGTTATCCGATCAAGTATCTCTACTGGCTTTTCTTCATAACTCAAGTCTTCTCGTATCTCGATCACTTGTGGCTCAATCACATGCATAGGGTCTGGAACATACTTCTTGAGCATAGAGACATGAAACCCATCGTACATTGCTAACATTTCTGAAGGCAACTTCAGCTGATAAGCTACCTTGCCTATCTGCTTTACGATTTCAAATGGACCAATGAATCTTGGGTTTAACTTGCCTTTCTTCCCAAACCTCATAAGTCCTTTCATCGGTCCAACTTTTAAAAACATAGATTCGCCTACGGCGAACTCTAAAGGTCATTTTCTCTTGTCAGCATAACTCTTCTGACGTCTTTGAGCGGTCTCTATTCTTCTTCTTATCAACCTTAGCATCTCAGAAGTTTCGTTAACAAAAACAGTTCTTTCAGCATCGACGCTGTCCATCAATTTCTTTTCACCAGCTTTGTGCCAACATATAGACGACCTGCATCTTTGCCCATACAGAGCCTCATATGGTGCCATCCCAATTATTGCCTAAAAGCTGTTGTTGTAAGCAAACTCTGCTAATGGCAACCTTTTACACTAGTTGGTCAGAGAACAAGCCCGTAGCATATCTTCTAAAATCAAGTTCGTCTGTCTGAGATGAAAAGCTATACTGAAATGTAGCCTGGTTCCCATAGCAGTCTGTACACTCTTCCAAAACTTAGATGTGAACCTGCCATTACGATCTGAGATGATTGACTTGGGAATCCCATGAATTCGTACAATCTCCTTGACATAGAGTCCCGCTAACTGTTCCATAGAGTAAGTAATCTTGATGGGAATGAAACGCGCTGTCTTAGTCAGTCGATCTATAATTACCCAAATTGCATCATAACCGTTCATAGTTCTAGGCAAACCAGTAATGAAATCCATTACTATATCCTCCTATTTCCATTATGGTATCTAGATAGACTATAAATCACCACCAGGTCTCTGGTGTTCAGCCTTAACTTGTTGACATATCATGCATTTCTTCGTATACAAAGCAACATCATGTTTCATTCTAAACCACCAGAAGTTACCCCTTAGATCATTATACATCTTTGTTGCACCTAGATGAATAGAGTAAGGAGTATTATGTATTTCTGCCAAAATCTTTTCCCTTAAGCTATCAACATTGGGAACACATAAGCGGTCCTTGAGGTACAAAGTTTCATCATCTGCAATACGAAACTCTTGACATTTTCCTTCTTTCATTTCCTGCTTAATCCTTACAAGACTTACATCTTCATCTTGTTTTCTCTGAATTTCATCACACATCGTGGGAGCAAGAGAGAGTGCTGACAACTAACCTGCTTTAAGTTCCAAACTGAAGTCTAGAATTTCCTTTTTCAAAGGTGGAGACATTGCTTACATTGACATCAACGTGGCAATTAACATCCTAATTAGAGAATTAGCCACTCGATTAGCTTTTCCATGATGATAAAGGATCTCACAATCATAATCCTTCATTAACTCTAGCCATCTTCATTGTCTCATGTTCAAGTCTCTTTGCGTGAAGAAGTACTTCAGACTTTGATGATCAGTGAAGATCTTGCATTGGACCCCATATAAATAGTGTCTCCATATCTTCAGTGTAAAAACGACAGCTATTAACTCGAGGTCATAAGTAGGATAGTTCTTTTCGTAATCCTTCAATTGTTTTGATGCATAGGCAATGACCCTTTCATTTTGCATTAAAACAGCTCTAAGGCCCATCTTGGATGCATCACTATAAATTACGAATCCATCATTTCCTTCCGGAATAGCCAATACTGGAGCTGTCGTTAGCCTCTTCTTCAGTTCTTGAAAACTCTTCTCGCATGCATCTGTCCATTCATATTTCTTTCCCTTGCGAATCAGATTCGTGAGTGGGGCTGCTATCATGGAGAAATCTTCTACGAATCTCTGATAATATCCTGCTAGACCCAAGAAGCTCCTTATTTCACTTATATTCGTCAGTTGCTTCCAGTTAAGAACAGCCTCTACTTTAACAGGGTCAACTATAATCCCTTCCTTTGATATAACATGCCCCAAGAAAGACACTCTATCAAGCCAGAACTTGCACTTGAAAAATTTTGCATACAACTAGTGTCTTCTTAAAGTCTCCAGTACAATCCTTAAATGCTCTTTATGTTCTTCTTGACTCTTTGAATAGACAAGAATATCATCAATAAACACAACAACAAATTTATCGAGGAAATCCTTGAATACCCTGTTCATCAAATCCATGAAGGCAGCAGGTGCATATGTCAGACCGAAAGGCATA